>JAJGOT010000085.1:0-450000 GCA_022457155.1 Cladopsammia gracilis | reverse complement strand
TATATTTATTTAAGATTCTTCTTTTTTTAACCTCACGTTCCAACGCATTAACGAGACGGCTTTAAGAGCCCCTTGATCTACATACTGTCTATTGGTGATGCATGACCGGTCGACCGTAACGAATAATGCAGCCTGCAGATGTAAACAACAGAAAAAGCTCAAAACTTTTCGACCTTCCGGCGGAGTCGTTTTTGCTAGCATCTATGTGAAATATTCCATGATAGTTAAAGGAGGTTTTCTCCGTCCCAAGCCGTCGAATTATTTTTTATGCAAACTTGTGAAGCCGATAAAACGTCCAATGAAAGCGGAGCTCACTAATCATGCCCGATGCAAATCAGTTAAGCTTCCTTCTGTCGATTCCTCACTGTTGTTTCTTTGATTATTACCCCACCGCTAAACAAAGTGACTCCATTTCACTGGCAAGGATTTGAAGAACTACCTTTTTCGAGTCAAGGTTTGTTTACGTTCATTTAGTAAATCGGGACGTAACTCGAATAAGGTGCAATACAAGCGAAGAAACGAATTCTGATGTAAAAATCGACGGATAAAATTATCTTCTAAATTCCTCTCTTGGTAATCATCTTACTCGATTAAAAATCCTTTCTCGCCAGCTCTTCGAATAAAATTTCCCGCCTTTGAGCTTCTCCAAATCAAACTTGCGGGAATCTCTCAACGCGCTAAAATAAGACCTTCGCCAATGAACCAATCAAATGCGCCCATTCGCCTTCCTTTGGGATTTTTGATGGACATACCGAAAAATCATAATTGACACTTAATTGACACCTGTAAATCACGTGTCGACAACTGGCCAATCAGCTATTGCCTCGTTATTAGCGCCTTGTTTCGCGCCACTGTGAATGAAATGGCGACGTTTTGCTCGTTGATTTCGTACGCAGTTCGGAGTGACACGCAGTTCGTTGTTCACTTCAGTTGGATCGTTCAGAAAAGAATAGCGTAAAACAATTTAACTCTGCCGTTCATATTGATAAAACATTCACCCAGTTGTCTTGGCTTAAGATTGACAGAATGCCCGCTAGGGTGACACAAGAGAAACTGGAACACTGTACACAGATATGTTGCAGTGGAGATCATTTCCAGGCACCAAAGCGCATTTTGGTTTACGGACGCCCTGGTATCGGCAAGACTATTTTTACGCAGAAAACTACCTTCGACTGGTCGCAACAGCGATTTAAAGAAAAGTTAGGAACGTTTGAAGTTGTACTTCTGGTAAAGTTGCGTGATGCGCGCAATTGTAAAGATGTTCCTGATATTTTAAGAGTTTCTAAGCTGTTGGCTAGTGATGGGGAAATTTCCGTTGACAAACTGTACGAATACGTACGAAATCATCAAGAGAAAGTCCTTTTAATTCTCGATGGGCACGATGAACTCAGCCCTGAAAACCAATTGCTTGTACGCGAAATCTGGAAGAGAGGGCAATCGAGGGATTGTTGCATTATAATAACAACAAGGCAAATGAAATCTGACGAGTTGAGAGGTCCTAGTGATGCTCAGTTTCAGATCAATGGATTTGATACTGAGCGTCAAAAAGAGTTCGCTCGTAGATTTTTGAAAGACGAAGATGATGTTCAAACGTTTCTTGCATACTTGGGGCAACACAACCTTAAGGAGTTGGCAGAAATACCCCTTCTCTTGCTGATGTTGTGTTTGCTGTGGCGCTTAGGCGCTTAGGCGCTTCTAAACTGCTCGCTAATTGAGTCCAAAGTTATAATCACTTGAAGTTTCAATTTGTGCTATTTTCAGTAACAAAATGGCGGGAATTTCAAAATTCAATTAATGATATCTTTTGACTGAATTAAGATATTTCAATTATCTCTTCAGTTTTGGAGTCGTGGAAACATGCTCTTTCAGAAATCAGTAATTAAATATTTCAAAATGTGACATTTAAATTTTGGCGCCAAGTTAGTGACGTTATTTTCCCGTCAAAAAATCCGTTAAAATGAAAAACCAAAATCTTGCGTACCTCGGCAACCCGGAGATCTGTTCTGGTCTAAAATTTTGGATTAATCGGATGAAAACATAGAAAGTTATTTATGACCACGTTTGAAATGGCCCGATTTTGCTTGCTCCTGGCCCGACGCGACAGGTTCAAGTCATTTAAAGTTAAGATCCCTGTGGTGTGATAGGTACTTTGTACGTTCAAATTACTACAAGTTCAAGTCATTCAAAGTTAAGATCCCTGTGGTCTGATAGGTGCTTTGTACGTTCAAATGACTACAGGTTCAAGTCATTCAAAGTTAAGACCCCTGTGGTGTGATTGGTGCTTTGTACGTTCAGAATAATTCAGGTTCAAGCCATTCAAAGTTAAGACCCCTGTGGTGTGATAGGTGCTTTGTACGTTCAAATTACTACAGGTTCGAGTCATTCAAAGTTAAGATCCCTGTGGTCTGATAGGTGCTTTGTGCGTTCAAATTACTACAGGTTCAAGCCATTCAAAGTTAAGAGCCCTGTGGTCTGATAGGTGCTTTGTGCGTTCAATTTACTACAGGTTCAAGCCATTCAAAGTTAAGACCCCTGTGGTCTGAGACCCTCTGTATATTCAGTGTATCAAGGTATAATTAATATAATATTGTTTTGAAAAGGTGCTTTGTCGCACAACTCAGATTCTGGATCAATACAAATACAATTTGCGCCTTAATGCCTGTATGAAGCTATAGTACAGCGCTGACAGTACACTATACATATAACTACGGCACTGGAAAGCTTTACAGGTTATACCTTTGTCTTATAGCACAAACTGAACACATCCGTTATCAACGATAATCAAGGGTTTCTCAGGATGCGAGTTCGTCTCTGCATAAAACAAAACTTTAACAACAGACTAGATGATAGAGCATCGAATTGCTACAGCCCTGTAAATGCTTAATCAAAGAAATCTTTCAATGTACTTTGCCTCTTTGTTTTTGGCTTGCATATTATTTGTTATATTGGGGTACATTTTACGTTTGTGTTGCCGGACCTTGTTCGTTATAACAAGAATTTTGTTATAACGAAGTTCGTTACATCGAGGTTCTGTTCCGTAATTTTTCCGGGCTAAAAAATATTGTTCGTTATACCAAGGACTTCGTTATAAAGATGTTCGTTAAATAATCCCTTTTGCTGGAAAATATTTTGAAATAATCACCTCCCTAAAATAATTGTTGCTCTCTCCTCCTTCTTTTGCTTCATTACGAAGGAAAAATCGCGGATTGTGAGGGATATTATGCGGTATGACGTCATGCATTTTTTAGCACAAATAAAATTGTGTTATCGCGTTTTACAGGAAAAATCTCAAATTTTATTTTGTAAAGTATTGAAAAATATATAGTACCATACAAAAGTACTGCTAGAGAGGTTTAATTTGAATGTTCACACCATGGGGTTTTGACCACAGACTCAAACATTAGAACTACACTGCGAGTGAAAAGGTTACGGTCAACACACTTTACGCATGAATGCACAACTTCAACTTTTCATTGATAAGGTCATGCTTCGATTTCATTCTTCAAAAAATTAACTGATTATTTGTATGTAAAAGAGCTGTTTCTAATCGAATGTCGAAAGTAATCAGATTCACAGTGGGTTTGCATTGCTATGGTTTGTGATTGGCTGAAAGATCTCGTGCTACTTTCTTGACCAATCAGAACTAAATCCAAAACCAATTGTCACTTGCCTGTACACGTTTTCCCGCGCTTGGCGCCTGCTACGCCGGCTACATGTATTTGCTTCGAGCTCTGATTGGTTCATTGGATTGCTTACGACTGTTGTGATTGGTCAGAGTAATTACTATGGTTTAAGTTTCATGACACTCAAATGAAAACGGCTCTATTTGATAATAATATTGAATCATGAATTTTGTATGTGAGAGTACCCCTCCCCCGTTTTGTAGTGCAAACTTGGTGTTGACCTCTTGTTTTGCATTTGAAGCCGGCCGTGAATTAAGCCGAGTGGAGCAATATGGGCTTGTATTCTTGATCAGTCTTCCTCTCTTCATTTTGGCTTCTGCAGGATCAATTAATCTTCCATTTTGGTGCAATTTTGAAGAATTATCACGGCTGGAACTTACTGTACAACTTCAATGTTTGGAGTTGATGTTCTTGTAGCTCGTATAGAGAATAAGGCGCATAAGCTAATCAGACAATAACAAATATTTGCCTGTTTACTGGCAGTTATTTTGATTCTTGGTAGAATTGTACACAACTGCAGTGAACACCAAGATGTACCTCCTTCAAAATACTACTTACAAATTAAAATGTCTTATTTTCAATGGCAGGTGCTTCATTTTTCATCATTGGTCTACATGCATCTCTCCTAAGCTCCTCAGATGTAACTGAAATGACAGAGGAACTCACCATGGAAGAGGTTTAATTCTTTAACCCTCAAGAGTGGCAAAATCCAAGAAAAATCCCAAATTTTATTTTGTAAAATATTGAAAAACAAAATAATGGTACCATGCAAAAGTACTGCTAAAGAGGTTTCATTTGAATGGTCACACCATAGGATTTCGTCAACAGACTCGAAAGTTAGAACAAATGGTACCATGCAAAAGTACTGCTGAAGAGGTTTCATTTGAATGGTCACACCATAGGATTTCATCAACAGACTCAAAAGTTAGAACAAATGGTACCATGCAAAAGTACTGCTGAAGAGGTTTCATTATAATGGTCACATCATAGGATTTCATCCACAGACTTGAAACAATGGAATGAACGAGGGGAAAAAAGCAGTTTGCCACTTTATATGTTCATTCAACACAACGTGGAATAGATAGATAGACTTGTTGCCATGGTTTCAAACACTGGATTCATAACAAATAAAGATTTCAATAGTTTAGTTGTATGCTCGCAACAATATAATTGTAACTACCGAAAATATGTATCCAGCAAGGACTGTAAATCCAGTATTAAGACCTCTGGGGCACTTAATCATTTCAGGGGTGGGGTGGGGTGTCTTCATAGAGAGGGGGCTTATTATAATTTAATGAAACGCGATGTCATCCGAACTTCCTGCACGTGAATAAACGTCCATAAAACAGAATTTGTATCATGTTAATTTATAAATGAAGTGTTAATGTTGCAGTTCCTATAGCTTTATTTAATTAACATACTGACGCAATAACAAAACAAAGAATTGGCGTTAGAGGGGGGCTGGGGGGGGGGGGGGGGGGGGGGCGCACCGCTCCGCAATCGGCGTGGCATACGACTTAACATACATACCACAGCGGGACTAAAAAGCCCCACCTATCTCCCCAGTCAGGCGTGAGTGAATACTCGCGCCGGATCGGACCAGTAGGTCAAAAACCTCATGCGACCGAAAAGCCTGACTCTCCACGGCACTACGAACTAACACCTCCGGTCAGCATCATGCTTCATAATAGAACGAGTGTAGGCAGTTATATTGCTCATGCCAATTATATTTCTAGCACTACGAGCCGACACCGCCGACACGTGCTGGATCATACAAGAATGTGGCAAATAACCGAGCTTAAAACTAGCCTAAACGGCTAGAAAAAACAAAGGTTGGGGAAGTCGCTGCTTCCTAAAACCTTAATTAACCAGTCTGACAGGCCTGCAACAGCTGCTGTGGAGGCGGCACCGATACGAAAACTATGCCCTTTGAGCTGAGGGATTTGTAAGGGGAGTCCGGCGTGACAAGCCGCGTACTTAAGAAAGCTGACCACAGCTGATCTGGTGAGAAACGACCCGACTGGAACGAGAAAAGTGGGCCCCGCGGCCGTGAGATAAGGAAATAGTTGCGCATCGCTGTAACTACACAAAGCGAGAAGGGGGAGCACGCAATAACCAGTGTGTGACCCGTCCGATTAGCGTCAGTCTTGGACGACTTGAGGCAAATCGACATGCTGCGGGCAAGCCAGACCGGGTTCAAATGACACAGTTGGCCGATAAGTCGAATTCTACAGTCGAAACTTAGCTATCCCTTGACAAGTAAACTCGCTGCAACGAAGGAGAGGGAAAAAGACAAAGGTGAAGGCCGCCCAGATCAAAGTTCCGTTCCCCTAACCAGTTACGTAGTATGGGTCTTACGGCCAGCAAGCCACCCGGAGTAACGGGTTGGAAGAATGCAAGACTGACCCTGGTACCGTAAAATACCCCGAAGGACTTTCCTCAGAAGTCATTTGCTCTAGAGAGGTGTTTAACCTTTCTAGCCAAGAACGAAGCGAAGTAAATAGGGGTACCTTCCGAGGCGGGGAGAATATCCCCATAGCTAGAAATAAGCCTAAAAAAATAAATTATAAGTCTGTTCATCTGGCAAAACTGAATGAAACGTTTCTCCCCTGAGGAGTAAATACGGTTGGTGGTCCACGCCAGGCTCTCAGTTTGCGCAGTTGATTACTTCCTCCTTTGGAGAGTCATCAGAGAAGGCGGGATGTTGCAAGGGCCACAAAACGCTTGAACTATGGGCGAGTGAAAATTATAGACAAAATTCGTCTGCATGTTCGATGAAAATATTTATTATAGTTGTATTACAACAAGAAGGCGCCATGATATTCGTATGCTATAAAAATTACCTAAAAATAACTATATAAAATCTGATTTTAACAGCTGGCGCTAGCTCTTTATTCACAGAAATGTAAAAATTTTCACTTAAATAAACATTCCATTAAATAACTTTTTACAAGTTTCTGACTTGAACAGATGAGCACAGGTAAGTACATGAACAATATATAAAGTATTAAATAAGTATGAATTGCAAACTGTTTCTTGGCTCTGGGTGTTTGTTCAGAGCGTTCATCCCGTGGTTAAAAAAACATCTTTGGTTACTGAACCGCCCAAAGAGAAACAAATAAAATATATACAATTGTTCATTACAGGCACATTACTACGTATTTAATGTTAGCCATTCATTGTTAATCATTCATGAATTGAACGGTCGGGGCATATTTACAAGGCATTTCGCATCTTATATTCGGCGTCAGGGGCAGGGGATTTGTCTCATATATACATCGATATCTATTCCCTACTTGAATGTGCCCGATAATTCTATTTTTTCGATGGCTTCTTTTTTCCTTCTTTTTTCTTCTTTGTCTCAGGCTTCTTGTCCTTTGATTTAGACGACGACTTTTTGCGTTCAGGTTTAAGGTTTCCTCGGCCAACCTGCCACAAATCAAAAAAACATTACTAAACACCACTGACAAAGTACGACTGTACAGTTATTTTATAAACTACGTTGCAGACGAATTTAACCAGGCGGTTGGATTTGTCTGTGTACCTTGTAGGGCTACTTTAAATTAAGTTTATCACGATCATTTCCACAGCCAAACCTTCACTTGTGCAAGGTGGTTATCAATTTTTAGTCTGTGAATGAAATCCTGCAGTGTAACCATGCAAATCAAAACTATTTTGTAGCACTCTGTAATGACGCCTTTTATTTTTCGGTATCTTACAAATTGTTTCTTATCTTTTCAGAATATCGCTTTTAGGCACTCTGGGGGGGATTCCATGGAACTATCGTTGCTATATGTAGAGGTAAAAAGCAGAAGTATACTACAATGTTAATGGAATTGTTAATTCTTACTGGTAAGGGTGCAAGGTGTGAAGAAGTAGCTCTTGCTGATCTTGCAATTTCTGGTGACATTGAAGGACCACCACTTTGACTTGCATGATGATGAAGCTGAGAATCATGCTGAAAACAAAAACAAATGATTATATACAGGTTGGGGGGATTTCATGGAACTATCACTGCTGCATGAACAAGTAAGAAGGGGATGCATTCTACGTTCCACATGCAATTGTCAATTCTTACTTCTAAAGGTCTTGCTGATCTTGCAGATTGTCGTGACATTGAAGGTCCACCACTTAGACTTGCATGATGAGGCAGCAGACGATCATGCTGAAAACAAAAACAGATGATTATATAGAGGGTAGTTTTGATTAACATAATTATAATGGCATAACTAAATAAACTGATATGAATAATGGTTTGCACTACATGTAGCCATTCACGCAAAAGTGCAGGCGCGAGTGAAAGATATAGTTATGTACAATAACATGAAGCAACAATTATTTCACCATATTGTTGGAGCTGGCACGAGGCTCTCGGAACGCCTCACAGGATTGGCTGAGAAAACAATAGAACAAACAACAGAAGAATGGACCCTAGCCCTGAAACAATAAAGCTTCGTGATACCCAGGGCCAATGAAATTAGAGATTCTAAAGAGCTTCGTGGCACCTGTATTGTTGTCTGGCACTCTCCTTGGTGACTGCCATTTTTTTTTTTTTTTTTAATAATTACAACTTTATTACTTCAATCACAGAAAATTACAGTGAATAGAAGGATACATACACACATACAAACACAAAAAAAGTAAAAGATAGAAGATTACATGAAAGTTGGTGCAAGCACATATTACATAATGATGATAATAATGGGCCGGGGTATACCCAAGAAGCATTGGCATTTGAATACACTGACTACAAACATTAGTTAATAAATAAGACGATGATATTGATCTGCAGAGATAGAAGCATCTTCTCCTTCTAAGAGATCATTTTCAGTTGAACTCAATACGAAGTTTGCGCTGTAACTTTCTAATGAACTCATCGAAGTCGCACTCGTTTTTATTCAGCTTCTGACAATACAAAAAATATTTGGCGAAGAGAAGGCAATAATTGAGTTTGGATAGTTTTGGATCATTGTTACTGTATTCCATTATTCCAAACAGTTTTTCGAACAGAGTAGGTGAAAAATGAGAATTATTTGTTTTGTTAAACCATATTACCACCTTTTTCAAAAAAGACTGAGAAAGTTGGCATTCTACATAGGAGTGTAATATCGAGTCCGGCTCATCGCAGTAAAGACATTTACTGTTTGTTTCGATACCATAGGTGTGTAACTCCTTTCTGGTGACTATTATCCTATGTAATAATTTGAAATTGAATTCTCTTAGTTTATTCTCTTTACAAGTTCGGCTTATCTGGGTAAAAGCTTGTTTCCAATTAAAGTTATTTAGATTGAGGTCCTTTTGCCATTTCTTTGGACCCGTAGGTTCGATTTTACCTGCATTTATGAATAACCAATAGTAGTCCTTGCAGTTCATTTTTGCAAGGTTTATAGTAATAGAAGGAGAAAGCTGATGGATAGTGCTATTCAGGATAATACGTTTGTCAATCAGAGGTAGATTTCTCGCTTTCTCGAGTAAGTATTTGGGAATCGCTGAACGAACTTGTAAGTAATTCAAGAAGTTACATTTAACGCCATATTTTTTCTGGAATTCATGGAAGGATAACAGTTTTCCTCTATGGTCTAAGATGTCCTGTATTGAAACAATTCCCTTTTCTAACCATTTAGAGTAAAATATTGGGTTTCCATCAATTAGAATGTGCTTGTTGTTAAACAAAAACACATCTGACTCGTCGTGTAGTCCGTACAATGTCCTTAATTCAAGAAAATTCGCCAATATTTGTCTGTAGAAATGTGGAACATCTGATTCTTCTAAAAATTTCTTGTCATAATTGCAGCGAAGTAGGAAGTTAAGACCACCATATTTTCCAAAGAAATAGTTTGGAATTGATTTCCAAGTTTCTGAAAAATATGGGTCTGTGACCACAAATCTAGAGATCCATGCTAAGAGTAATGATTTGAATAAAACTTCAACATTGGGAGCACGCAAGCCACCATTGCTATAATCTTGGTACATGACATCTCTTTTAATTTTATCCTGTTTTTTGTTCCAAATAAAATTGAAAACAGAGTTTTTAATTATAGGAATATAGGTATTAGGAATGACCAGCATCGAAGCGGAGTATACCAGGTGTACAATGCCCAAACATTTCACAATGAGACACTTTCCAAGCAGAGAAAGATTGCGTGCCCGCCAAATATCAAGTTTTGTAGTCATATTATCTATTTTCATTTCTACGTTTTTTCTTGTTATTTTCTTTCATATTATAAGAAATAAACGTTCCTAGTGCTCTCACAGGTTCTTTGGTCCACTTTAAGCCAAAAGGTTTGGAGTCGTTAAATCTCCAGCAGCCTAACCATATTGCTTTGGTCTTTTCCACGTTGAGTTTTAGACCCGAAATATCACCAAATTGTTCTACAAGTTTAATTGCATTTTCGACTGAGGTCAAATTTCCTATAAAAAGTGTAGTGTCATCAGCAAATTGTCCAATCTTATGCTCCGTTGAAAATAATTTGATTCCTTTTATAGTGCAGTCTTGTCTAACCTTAGCCGCTAAGATTTCTACCCCTAAGATAAAAAGGTAAGGGGAGAGGGGACACCCCTGTCTTACTCCCCTCGATAGTTTAAAGTAGTCTGTTGTATACCCATTATGTAAAACAGAGCTTTCAGTGTTCGTGTACAGCGTCTTGACCCATTGCTTTAAAAAGGTTCCAAAGTTGAACAAGTTCAAGGTTTGCTGGATGAAATCCCATTCTACTGTGTCAAACGCTTTTCGAAAATCTAATAGGAGAAGTATACCAGGAATGTTCTGAAGTTTTGTCTGTTCCATAATGTCATTAATTAGTCTTATATTTTGTCCGATGTATCTACCTTTCATGAAGCCTGTTTGGTTACAGTTGATTAAACGCGGAAGGACTTTTTCTATTCTTGAAGCGATTGCCTTTGACAAAATTTTATAGTCAACGTTTAACAAAGTTATTGGTCGCCAGTTAGATAGCTCTCGTATGTCCGTGTTTTCCTTTGGAATAAGCGTTATTACTCCTCTACGTTGTGAGACGGACAGCTCACAGTCTTCATAAGCCGCATTGAAACTATTAAGAAGATCTTGGCCTAATAACTCGAAGAAACACCTGTAAAACTCGACAGTAAAACCATCTTCTCCTGGTGATTTTCCATTCCTCATTGATTTTAAAGCTCTTCGGCATTCTTCTAAGGTTAATTTACCCTCACAATCTTCGTATTCCTCCTCGCATAGTTTTGGCATTTGTAGATCTATGTTCCTCGTGAATTCTAGAAAGGACTCACTTGTAGCCTTGCAAGATGAAGTATACAAATTACCATAAAAAGTTTTAATTTCGTCAATTATTTGACTCTCGTTAACTGTGATATGACCCTCGGAAATTTTCAGTTCAGTTAAGACTTTCTTGTTGAAATTTTTTTTTCCATATTGAAGAAATACTTGGTAGATTTCTCCCCTTCCTCAATCCATCGTACTTTGGAGCGAAACATGGCACCTTCGGCCTTTTTTTCATAAAGACGTCTAAGCTCATTTTTTAAGTATTCGTGTTCTTTAAGTTCGGGTTCCATGTTTTCCGGATTTTCATGGGCGTTTATTTTTTCATCTAGGGTTTCTAAACGCTTTTCAAGTTCATTTTCGACTTCTCGAGCCTTCCTGGCTTTGTTTTTGGAATAAGGGATGGTTATACTTCTAATTTCCATTTTGATGAGCTCCCACTTCAGTTTTGGATCTTTTATCTCTGAGTATTTTTGTCCAATGTCAGAATAACTATTTGTTATTAAATTAACATAGGTTTCGTCATTTAATAGTGAATTATTTAATTTCCAAAGGCCAGGGCCACGTACACTATTAACGAGTTTTAGGCATAGTTTAACAGTCTTATGGTCCGGAGCTATTGACGTTTTTATATCAACCTTGGTGACTTGGTGAGAAATAGATTTAGCAACCAGGAAAAAGTCAATTCTTGATTTTATATTCCGCGCGGTTGATTCATAAGTGTAACATTTTTTGTTTGGATTCTTTTCTCTGAAGGTGTCAGACAGGTCCAATTCATTCATCATAGCAATAATTTGATTACGATATGCAGTTGGTTTCCATTGGATGCCACCTTTCTTATCAATGGCCTGAAGCGTGGCATTCCAGTCGCCGCCTATGATCAAATTAGTTAACGAAGCTTTCGATATTAATAACTCTTTCACAATTTCAGCGAATTTTTGTTGACAACTGAGATTATTTGGCGCGTAAATGTTACAGATTGACAAGCTGACTGTTTTAAAGTTGACGCTAATTAACACGATTCTTCCCTCGGGGTCGGAGTAAGAATTTTCAGTTTTAATATCAGACAAAGGATTTAGTAAAACGCAAACACCTTTCTGGTGATTTGACCCATGAGAAAAGAATATATCGCCTTTCCATTCTGATTTCCATATTAATTCATCTATAGGTTCAGAGTAGGTTTCTTGAAGTAAATAAAAATCGCATTTTTGATCTTTTAGATAAGAGAAAATGCTTCGTCTCTTACGTTGATTTTTTAAACCTCTAACGTTTAAACAAATTAGTTTACATTCAGCCATTTAACCAAGTACTGGATAATTCTATACAAGGGTGAATTCTCCTCCAACAGATGACAATAATTGAGCAAGCACAGGTCATATTGGAATTGGTGACTGCCATGAAATTCAATGAACAAGGACTCTCAAATGAAGACATAGGATAGATCACCAGCTGCTTTTCGAGATATGAGCCTGTGCTTGATTATCCTTACTAGGTATGAACATCAACAAAGATGGCACCAAACTCGAAACTAGAGTGTACAAGAAACCAACAGTCATCGATCAACAACACAAAACAGAGAGCCTATAGGCTGCCTGGAAATCCTTCGTTGATGAGTGTGAGGCTCTGAAGTTCTCACACCTTTGGTATCATCCTAAGAAGCTGATTGACTGCACTAACGACACGTTTACGATCATTTTATGACAACATGCTATAAGCAGCATACATAGCAATGCAGTGGATACATGCAGTGCTAGTCCTCTTGAGATGTTAATTCCCTTTAATACACAAATAAAAGGTTCCTATGAGCCAGGTCAGAGAATATTACAAGCTCCAAAATGTAATCAACAAACTGAGTGCGCATGCTCGTGATGGAGGTCATAATAAGTTAATGATCCCATATTACTTCAAAATATATCCAACAGCAATTATAGACTGTAAACATGTCCAACTTTTTTTCTTAGGGCAGTTGATCAAATAAATAAGAGGAGAAACATGTGCGCATGAGCTAAATTGCGCGTCTGAATGCGATTCATGAGCATGTATCCGTGTTTCGCTTCTTGTTTGATTATCCCTGACGGACAGAAAAGTATGACTGCTTTAAAATACAACCCTTGAAAGGTTCATTCAAAAATTAAAGAAGTACCTCTCATTCAAAAGAATAAAACAAAGTGAAACCAAATCAAATAAAGACCTGTTATGAACTGTGGCAAAATTATATATTTTCCTCCTCAAAAAACGTTGAAGACCCAGACTCCTGCTCCGACCACCATTCATCTTCAGGTTTGGGGTTTCCTTCCTTCTCCTGTCACAAATCACAAAACAATACTTAACGCGCGCCATCGACGCAAAGTACAAACGGTTTATGTGTACGAATTTCAAAATCTTCATTTCAATGAACGAAAATCTTGTAACAAGGAATCAGGGTTTTAAAGAAAGCAACAAAGAAAGGTTTATCGTGCAATACCTTCAGCTCAAAACCTCTTTTTCAGTAAAATACTCTTCTTAGGTATTGACATCAACAAAGATGACAGTACGAGTAGCGACAAACTCAAACAAGCGTGTGCAAGTAATCAGTTGACACAGGCCTTCTTCTCCATTTTTATAGACTACGAGCAGTCTCTCTTTCCCAGCGTTAGTCCGTCGAGCGAGAAACGAAAAAACATTAGCGAACGGATAATGGCCGCGCGAAACTGGGGGCAAGGCAGGCGCGCGGGAAAAGAGAGACTACAGACTAAGCCCAGGCGAATGCATGTTCACGGTCGAGTGATTTTTCGGTATCGGATTTTCTTCTCTTGACATCCTGTCAATCTACATGTCATCGCAATGTGGGAGATCTAACCCAAAACCAAATCCCTTTTAGCGCGAAGAGAGTAAAATGCCGCGAAAGAGATAAGTTCTTCGAACGATTCTCCGAAAAAAGCCATAAGAGGTAGACCGGCCAGCAAAGGAACCTTCTTGCCACGATTTTTGTCGTGTCCGTAGATGTAACTTCAAAAGTTATTCCAGCGCAACACCACGGGAAACCACAACCGACAGACTTGACCTTCAGTCCGTTGCATGCGGCTTTTGAAAGGTTTTCAGAGCTTTTAAAACTCAGTCTAAACTAAAATCCTCCTTTTTATAACTAACGGTTAAATGTAGAATACCCGCTCAAAACCTATAGAAGGAGCAAATGGCATTTTATAAAACATAAGGGAAGAGTGCCAACCCCATTTTACACTTCAATAACATAGTGGCGTAAACGAAGCAGTCGCTAGATTATCAAAATTGCCGACGGAGTTTTTAGTATAAACAGCGAGCTCCAAGCAACTATAAAGCGTACCGAATGGAACCTAAAATTACAGCCTTGACTGAGACAAACTTCAACTTTCTACAATAAGTTGAATAGCTTATTAAGCTACAACTCTTTCTGCTATAAAGCTCGGATCCTGAAAATTAAAATCCTGCAAAGACAAAAATAAAATAGCTGGGCCCAGCGTGACATTAATAGCAGGAAAGACATTCAAGGCCAACAGATCATTTCAGACCTTTCCGGTATTTTAGAGAGAAAAGTTAGAGAAATTTAAACCTTTCCTACATAAAACTCTACATGCCAATATTAAAGGCGAAAACAACACACCAACCGCCAGGCAAAAAAAGACGCTAAAATGAAGTCAAAATCTACCAGCGCAACACCACGGGAAACCACAACCTACAGACTTGACCTCTAGTCCGTTGCACGCGGCTTTTGAAAGGTTTAAAAACTCAGTCTAAACAAAAATCCTCCTTAACAAACGGCTAAATGTAGAATAACCGTTCAAAACCTAAAGAAGGAACAAATGGCATTTAAAACATGAGGTAAGAGTCGTGCAGGCCTGCCAATCCCATTTTACACCGTGTGAGATTCGTCAACAATCACCATTTGGATATCTGCTAATATCCGGCCTTGTGTTTTCTGATTCAACAAATTTTGAAATTCCTCCGATAAACAGGCCTCAGCACAACAAAATATAAATCTAAAATTCCCTTCAGAGATGGCTTTCATGCAATCTGCGTCGTTCTCCTTCAAATTGATGGCAGGAAGGCTAAGTTCAGTTAATTCGTTGACTTGTTCGACCACGATGCTGTTGAGCGACGAAATCACAAGAACACTCGCTTTCGGGTTCGAAGAGAGTTTTGTTTGGCAAAACGATTGATACGTAAGGCTCTTTCCGAACCCAGTAGGCAAAATAGCGAGGACATCGCATCCTTCGATAAGAGCTTCGAGCGCTTCGATCTGCTCTGGTTTCAACGCTGGTTTCAATAATGGAACTCTGGGAAATCGAGATAAACATTCCTGGAGCTTGTCAGCCACGACATTGATCTCGAGTGTTGACAACTCGTCACCGCGACGTTACGCTTTTTGACAGATCTTCGATAAAGAGCCAATCAGACTTTTGAGTTGTGAGAGCAACGCGTAAGTCAAACGCTTGGGCTTTGTCTGTAGTCTCTCTTTTCCCGCGCGCCTGCCTCGCCCCCAGTTTCGCGCGGACATTATCCGTTCGCTAATGTTTTTTCGTTTCTCGCTCGACGGACTAACGCTGGGAAAGAGAGACTGCTCGTAGTCTACCATTTTTACAGTCATCTCTCTTAACGATGCAAAATTAGCCGCATAAAACTTAAATCTGTTTTAGAGCATATATATGTTTATAGTTTGTCATCAACTTGGAAATCCTTCGTTGATGAGTGTGAGGCTCTGAAGGAAAAGTTCCCACACTTTCAATGCACTGCAAATCTGATTGACTCTATGACGTTCAAGAGCATACACAACGGATATGTGAAGTGTAATCAACCCAGCAGGTAAACAACTTTAAATCTGTATCAGTTAAACAAAGATTTCACTACTTAAGATCAGGCTTTCATTTGCATGTACTTGAGAAGTACGTATGCTCTTGATGAAAGCCACAAAATAGGTTAATGAGCCCAAATTATTTCAATATATCCTACAGCAATTATAGACTATGAACAGTCCCATGTTTTCGCAGGGATGGTTGTGCAAGTAAATGAATTAGAAGCGAAACATGTGGGGCACCCGACTACTTAGTTCCAGACCCCTTCTCGTTTTTGAATTGTCTTAACTACAACCGACCCACCAAAAATCAGAAAAAGTCAATGATACAGTGGAACCTCGATATAACGATACTCGATATAACGATGTTCCCGGTATAACGATAAACATTTGACAGCCCGGCAAATGTTGCAGTAAATCTATGGAGAAAACTCCCGATATAACGATATTCCATGTAACGATATTCTCGATATAACGATCACAATCTGGCAGCCCAAAGATAAAATTTACCCTGATATAACGATAAAATCAATCATCGCGCGATGGAAAAGGAGGCTTAACACTTGATAATATGTGACGTACTTTAATCATTGCATAAGGACTGTAATATGTCTGTCAACAACTTGTTACGATAAGGGAGAGAGAATTTCTGCGCTCTCTTTCTTCGATGGAGGACGCTTTTTTGAGAGTCCAAAAAAAAGAGCAAAGGCAATCAAAACTTGACGAATACTTTCAGTGACAAATGGAACTCAGAAATGAACACCATGAACACTTATTTCAAATGTTTAAGGTTTGTTATGCGTGCACACACAACAGTAAAAGGACCCTAAAAGTACGCAGTATTACTAATCGAAGTTTATCAAAATTAATAGTCAAATGCGTGAACTCAAAAAGGAACATTATACGAACAATGATCAAGTCGTTATTTCAAATGTTAAAGTTTTATAGTTTTACACTACGCACAATACTAAAGTTTAACCTTGGAAAGATGGAAACCAAGTGCTGTACTGTACAAATAGTTTAGTAACAATGTCCAATAATAAATTACACAAAGAAATCAATGAAAAATCAATTATTTACAATACCCCGATATAACGATATTTTTGGCTCTTTTCCCGAAAAAAACGTTATATCAGGAATTCGTTATTACGATCTCCCGATATAACGATCTAATTCGTCGGTCCCTTGGCACATCGTTATATCGAGGTTCCACTGAAACAGGTAACAGTATTTGTACACTTTTTAGTTTCTTTCCAAAATTTGTAATTTTTCCATGATGTTCTCTATGAACTAAAGACAACCAGTTGTTTCCAAAAACTGTCTAAACTATCCTTAATTTTGAGATCACAGGGTTGTCTCTGGCAAACTTGATTTTATTTTCTAACGTTTTCATTCGCATGAACTGAAGGTAATAGGTGTATGTAATAGGTGCATGTAGCTACGTTCCTCTTCCCTTCGCGCTCCATGCTCTCAACATGTGCTTCACGCGCGACCAAAGTCACCCCTTGCTCTCTCCACATGCTTCGCGCGCGACCAGTCACCCCTTCCTCTCTCCACGTGCTTTGCGCGCGACCAAAGTCACCCCTTCCTCTCTCCACGTGCTTTGTGCGCGACCAAAGTCACCCTTTTCTCTCTCATGTGCTTCGCGCGTGACCAGCCACTCCTTCCTCTCTCCAAGTGCTTCGCGCGCGACCAAAGTCACCCCTTCGTCTCTCCACTTGCTTCGCACGCGACCAGACACTCCTTCCTCTCCCACGTCTGCCACACATGTTATTTTCCATAATTTTCCATGACCCACACTTCAATAACGTGACTTTTCAGGCTTGAAAAATGTTATTCCAAGGATGCCTTCACCCGTGTGATCTCTGAAAACAAAGGGGACGGCCTTACCTGAGATGGTTTGTTAATGATTTGCATTCGAGGGTCTTCCCACTGAATTGACTTGGTATCTACAAACCAAGCACAATTAATTTATTATTGTATCACACATCGGTTGAACACTGTGACGGACAATTTGCCACTCCAGAACCATCACCTTTCGGCACTGAGACTTCTGGGTTCGTTGGGTAACCAAATTTGAGCTCTGATTGCTTAATGGTTGCCTTTGGAAACCATCAACCTATCGTAACTAACGCTGGTTACCCAAACGATCCCAGAAAGCCTAGTGCTGAAAGCTGGTACTCAAGTCTCCCTTACGTTTGTGGAGTGGTAAGTTAGAAACCCCTTATAATAAGGAAATTCAAAGTACGTTTATTAATTACAAGTACTAATGATATTTACTTTCATCAAAGTAGAATATTTTGCCATCTGGATCCACTCTTTCCTCCCATCCATCCTGCAGAAACAAACAAATGAAACAAAGTTCAAGCCAAGTCTGTCAGAGGTCTGTCTTCAGCTGATGTATGCAGCTACCGTGTTAGTAGCTAACATAGACCATCAGCATTTTAAAATTATCGAAAACTTATGCTTATCATGGAATTAAGTGATTGATGATTGTCCCTTTCCAATAATTATGATGGAAGCAACTTATAACTGTATTTAAATTCATAAGTTTACGGGCATGTAAATACAAAGTACTGTACACTGCTTAATTATGTAAGTGAATTTTAACCCTTTCTTTCCCACAACCAATCTTCACTTGTGTAACGTGGTTTAACTTTTTAGTCTGTGAATGAAATCCTACGGTGTAACCGTTCAGTGTACACCGTTGAAATCAAAACTCTTTTGTAGCACTTTGCAATAGTACTATTTGTTTTTCGGTATCCAGGAAATTGTTATCGCTTTGGGCACTCTCAGGAGGAGGGTGGGGAATTTCATGGAACTATCACTGCTACATGCAGAAGTAAGGAGGAGAAGGATTCTATATTGTACATGGAATTGTCAATTCGTACTGGTAAAGGTCTTTCTGATCTTGCAACTTCTGCTGATATTGAAGGTCCACTACTTTGACTTGCATGATGATCAAGCTGAGGATCGTGCTGAAAACAAAAACAGATGATTGTAAAGATGGCAGTTTTGATAAATATAATTATGATAAAACAACTAAATAAAGTGATTCCAAAAGGTATATATGAAGAATGGTTTGTGCTACATGTAGCCATCTAGGCATAGTGCAGGCGATAGTGCATCATATAGTTCAATACAATAACATGTAACAGCTCAAATTTCAACATATTGTTGTATGGCACGCTTTGGTGACTGCCATGAAAATCAATGAACAAGAACTCTGAAATGAAGACATACAGGATCGATTACCAGCTCATTTTCAAGAAATGAGCCTGCGCTTATTTATTCTTACTAGGTATGAATATCAACAAGATGGCACCAAACTCGAAACCAGTGTAAACAGTGTGTCCAAGAAACCAACTGACAGTTATCGATCAACAACACACAACAAAGACCCTTTCAGCCAACTCTTAAATATTATCAAAGTTGGTTGACCAAATATACGAGTGAGATGTAACACCCCGCGCATGCACTTAAAACACTTCATTATCCCCGACTGACAGAAAAATAGGACTGCTTGTACAAAACTGGAAAGCTTCATAATCAATTTGTGGAAGTAACTCGCTCACCAAAATGATAAAATAAAATGATACGGCATGAAATAAAATAATAAACGTAGACGAAACTGTACCTTTTTATCAACTGAGTACTACAAAATTAGAAAGTTTCATTATGAAAGAGTCTGACTAGATTTTGAGAAAAACGACATTCCCCACTCCAGAAACTATTAAAAATACCATAATACTCTTTAAAGTGCAGGTTTGGATGGTGCTTGATGTAAGCCTCATTTTCCCAATTTCTATAGTAACCACTGTCGCTAGGTAACTGGTGACACAAAACTTTGATCACATGTCATAAACTTGGTGAAGTATGAAAGGAATCCAAGCATGTCTTCCCCGCGAAATTTTGATTTCAAAACATACACCCCACGGCGAAAAAACTGAGTCGAGCTTGGAAGTTTTTATTTTTATCAGTTTTAAAAAATGATAAAAATAAAGACTTCCAAAATCACTGCCAGGTTGTTTAACTTTGTTTTTTATGTTTAATTTGGCGATTTGTGGCTTGCTAAGCGTTTTTTTTTTCAAAATAATGGTTCGACTTGTTCAAAAGCAGAGAAAGACTGATCTACTTTTGAGCCAAAAGACGTGTGCGTGTGCTAAAATCCCGCGGGGGGGGGGGGGGGGGGGAAGACTCTCATATAAAAATGACGGGGTGCTCGTCAGAAATTTTCGAAAAACATCCTAAAAGGTACCAGAATCTCGTTTGATGGGCGTGGCTCAAAATAATTTTTACTCCTAAGAGGTACCAATTCTAAATCAACACGACACATTCTGTCATATTTTTTCGGTTCAATACTCTAAAAGGTACCGCGATAATTCTAACGGTAGTCATTTTACATTTTAGTACCCTAAGCGGTACCAATCTACAAATTTTGACCCCTAAAAGGTACGACGAGCACCCCCGTCATTTGTATATAGGAGTCCCCCCCCCCGGCGGGGGGGGGAGGGGGGGCTAAAATATCCATGTATATGTAATGAAATAAAATAAATAAGCTGTGGTAAAGTTGTACCTTTTTCTTTTTAACAAAAGTTGATTACACACCTGGTGCTGCTTGTCCTCTGGTTTAGATGATGAATCAGGAATGAGTCTGGGGAACTCCCTTTTCCAGTACTCCTCTGATGGCCATTGATGTTCAGGTGTGGGTGTTCCATCACCATTCTGCCACAAATCACGAATCAAGACCAAATATTATTCCCTGAACCAATTTCAAAACGCTCATTTCAGTGAAAAGCGATCAAAAAATTCGCTGAGAAACAAGGAATACTTCGAAGCAAACAATAAATATTTTTCGTGTAATAACTCCAGTTCAAAACTTCTATTTCAATAAAATACCCTTCCTAGGTACGAACACTAACGATCCCTGTTCATGAATGTGAAAAGTTAAAGTTTTCACACCTTTGCTACCTCGCAAAGCTGATTGACTCACCAAGTTTATTACCAATCAGGCTACTAGCAGTATACAGAGTGACGCAGTGGATATTTAACAACTATTCACCGAAGTGGAGGTGAATAGTTGTTGAGCTATCTTGAAAAAAATAGCTCATTAGCAGGCGTGCAGGTTGGTTTGTGATGTTTGTATGTATGTATGTTTGTATGTCTTGGGTTATGTCACACCAATCAGATTGCCTCTAGTATGTACAGCGTGTGCTATGTCAGCCAATCAAGTTCTCGCTTCTAAAATGATATTACTGAAGGTCAAAGAAGGGCACTTGACATGAATTGAAAATCAGCCATCTTGAATCTTCGCGATTGTTGCCTTAAACACTAAAAGTGCAAAGTTTTGAAATTTTTTTGGTTCGGAACTGTGCTCTAATCCCGATTGGCTTGCTAACATGGCAATATGAAGGACATTTATTCCGAAATGCCGCCTATGATGTGCTCTATGCATGAATGGTAGAATGGTCTGCGCGGGATGAGACGTCCAAAAAATGTGGACTGCGGTTACGTTAATAGCTGAGCTTGTACTGAAGTAAGAAAGTATAGTTTTATTGCAAAAACAGTAAGCGGATTTCAAATAATGTGATGAGGAACATGAATTGTATGTTTCAAGCCCGTTTCAAGCGATTACAATTTAAAATGGTATTTTTTGTCAGTCACGCTGTCTGCATGTGAAAATGTTCAACTTTGTCCTGATAGAAACTTTTCCGTGATGCATGGAGTTCAACAGAGAAAACGTAACGCAGTTAATATACAATTTACAGTAAAACGTTCATCTTTCTTTGAATTGTGTAGGTTATTAATTGTATGCCTCAAGCGATTACCATAAGCGAGTAGCGACTGTATTTATAGAAACTGGTACGTGATGGAATTCAACATGTTTTCGAGAAAACTTAATGTAATTAATTAATATGGTGCGTTAAAAAACGCCCGTTTAAAAACATATTAATTGCAATTTACTAGGAAACAAGACTTTTCTAGTCGATATTTCAGGAAAAGGTGTTTGGCTCGAGATAAACTAAGAGTAAAGCCAGGATCCGAGCCAGGATTCGAGCCAGGATTCGAGCCAGGATCCGAGCCAGGATCCGAGCCAGGATCCGAGCCAAGATCCGAGCCAGGATCCGAGCCAGGATTCGAGCCAGGATCCGAGCCAGGATTCGAGGCGGGATTTGAGCCGGAATTCGAGCCGAGATCCGAGCCAGGATCCGAGCTAGGATCTGAGCCAGGATTCGAGTTAAAAAGTGTTGACGGGCCTGCACGATTCCTGCCGTTTTCAAATAAATTTCAAAGCCTTCATAGCTTAGCCTTTACTAGGATTTCCGCTTTTAGGGATTTTCCTTTGCGATATGATATGAGGGGAGGCTCCTTGAAGATTTCTTTCAGATGTGGTTGATTGTGTATAATGAGCCATTGTATGTCCTTTAGTCTGGGCAACGCCGGGTGGTATTGCGTTTATACAAAGGGCAGTGTTTTCTTACGTGCATTTCTGTTTTTCTTTTCTAGTGTCGTTTTTTATCGGACAATTTGACCTGAGAGGTGTTTTTCCATTGTCCTAGCTGGGTAATCCCTGTTCTTCAGGCGTATTTCTAAATTCCTCATGTTTTTCTCAAAAGTAAATTTAGAGGAATTTGTTCTTAGAAGCCTTAAGCTTCCCCTAAGCCTTTCGTGACGCCTGGTGGGTGACACGAATAGAAATTCGTGTATTGAAAGGTCTCTGTAGGTTTCTAATGTGTTCACACGTCAAGGATAAACTCCCTGTGGAATCTTTCACCTTTGGATACTTTCGTGTCCAAGAATATAGTTTTTCGTACCCATGGCTGTTCCATGAGTTTGAAGAATAATATCGTTTCCGTTGAATTGGAATGAATTTTCTTGTAGGATCAGACTGAGCATTTCCCTTAACCTGGTAGGGACGGAAGGTTTTCTATGGTGAATTCTTCGTATGCTTCGCATACAGTGGTAATATCCTCCTCTTGTGGTATGTTCGTCTATAGGCTAGTGACGTCCATTGAGACGAGACTGGTGCTTTTGTGAGAAGTTAAAGGTTAGTATGTATTGCATATAGCGATCACATTTCAGATCTTATTCCTCGTGTGTTTATATCGTTCAGTTCGCTCGCTCCGTAGTTTATTTGTATCTTCCCGTCCCTCCCTCCCTTGGCAGTTGTATTTGTCCCAGTTGTAGCTGCCCATCGACGGCCCACAACCATAGTCTCGTTGTCTTTATTGCGTTAGATTAATGGCAGTTTTATATTCTCGATGAAGTTAATAAAGTCTGTTGTATTTGTTTTATTGGCTGAATTAGGTGGTCAACAAAACACACTCTGATATAATTGGTCTTCCGACAGGTGTCGGTTTGTGTTGTAAGTGTGTAAAACACTGGCTGGGATTCGCGGAGGATCAGGCGTAAGGGAGAGTCATTTAGCCGTCATTTCGTCAATGTGGTCTTCTAGGAGCAGTGAACTCTTTTGGTTGTGGTTTCAACCATTGGTTTGTCTAGGGGGTCGGTAGTTGAGCATCATCGAGTTGGACTTGACCCTCGTTAACTTTGTCCGGTCTGTTCATTATGACGGTTGTGGTTCCCTTGTCAGCTTTTACATTAATAATGTTTTTGTCACGCGATAGTCCTTTGAGTGTGGTTTATCAAATTCCATATTTGCAAGCTCAAATTTGACCTACTCTGGGAAGGTCTCTAGGGCAAGGTTGGAAATTTGTTGGTTAAAATGGAAAGGGTGAGGTTCTACATGTACCTCTTCCCCGTGTAACATATCGTCTGGCAAATCGATTAAAATCTGCGAGTAGCTGGCGCCTGATAAGGTTTCCTCTTGTTACGGGTGTAGGAATGAACTTGAAACCACGGGATAGTAAAGTAATTTGCTTATCTGTCACTTGCTCATTTGAAAGGTGTTTGATATGTTGCTTGCGTGACTCAACGGCATTAGGAAAACGTTTTTTTTATTTTTTTGTCTTCTGCGGCATTTAACCGCTTTGTTGTTATTTTTGTTTGCTTTCAGTCCCTTTTCCCCTTATTTCTAAAGGTTAAGATAAGACACACGGATAAAATTCACGTTTTTTATTCTTTTGCTTGTGATCTCATTTGTTCCAGCAGTATGTCGACCTCGCTAATCTTGGCTTTTAACACTTCGGCCAGCTCGGTTGCATTCTCATTTTCTTTTATATTTCTTTTTCTAGCCGGTGATTGCATTTTGTTGGAAGACTGCTTAGTTACATGACGTTTTCTGCGAGATTTAGCTTGTTCGAGCTTTTTGAGCTTAGCCGCTAGTCGTTCTACGCGCCTGTGGTGAAATTTCACCAGCGCTCCTTCAAGGGCCTGTTCTTTTTTCTTTCTTATCAAGCTAATGCCATTTTTGAAATACTCATCGGGCGTGATGCTCGCCCGTGCATTGTATCTCAAAGTCTTAGAGCATGTGCCCTTCTCAAGTTGAGTTTTCAGCCGTCTGATGGAATGGTCGGAGCTATGCATCTTCTCCAGGACAGAGCTGAGTTCCTCGTCTTGGCGTAAACTCTTCGCATCGGAGCCTGTGGCTGGTTTGGTGGACTTATCAGAATCCTCCCGAGGGCGTTTCATGTAACTGCCGTTGTTCTGTTTGCACGATGTTTCGGGGCCTTCAGGCTGCTTGGGTTTTCTCTCGCTCGTCTTAGGCTGTATGGTGGCCTTTGTCTTTCGCTCCTGAATCTGACCGCTAGTAATCTCGTCTTCCGATTCTGTCTTCCCCGTTCTTTTTTGTTGGACAGGAGAGCTTCTTCTTCTTCGTTACTCAAATCACCTGTATCCATTGGAATAGTTTAGCTCTACGGTTGCTAAAAGACCGTCAGCAGTGAGTTTGGTTTCTGCCATATTGAGAATAAAACACTGCTCCTGGATCGGATCTTAGCTCGGATCCTGGCTCGGATCCTGGCTCGAATCCTGGCTCGGATCTTGGCTCGGATCGTAGCTCGAATCCTGGCTCGAATCCTGGCTCGAATCCTGGATCGGATACTGGCTCGAAGTTTAGGCACCCTCGTTTGGCTCCAAATATTAACATCGACAATGTTCGTGTAACTAATTCAATTAGCTTGTGGTTTTGAGTTGAAAACAATTTAATCTAATTAGTTTATGTTTCTGTTTGCACGACTTTTTTGTGAAGAATAAAAACAGTTGTTTAAATAACATTAGTCGCAATTTAATAGGAGACTACCAATACTTATTTTGCATGCGTTTAGCTTCTGTGAAAGACTTTTCTGGTTGACAAACAGAAACAGGTGGTTCAAAGAATTTTCCTGTCACTAATTTAATTAGCTTGTGGTTTGAGGTTGAAAACAATTTAATGTAATTAGTTTGCGTCATCCAAGCCAAAGGGAACCATTTCCACGTTTCTTTTGTGAATAATAAAAACAACTTAAAAACAAGACTAGATACAAATTTCCAGGAAATAATAAGCTTTCAATTTGGATGCATCAAATTTCTGTGCAGGACTATTCTGGTTGAAATTTGATATACTGATTACTGAAACAAGTCATTTTACTGGGGCCGTAGTTTCGTCATAACATAACTCCGGAAATCCCGTGAAAAAAAGCTAGCCAAAACTTGTGATTTTGTTCCCACCCGTTTTCATACCTAACCCTTTGGGCTAGAATACAAAAGCAAACTTTGCATTTTTCCACCTAAATGGAGTTTGGGTCCCAGAGGGCCCGTTTCTCGAAACTCCCCATAACTTTTCGGGCCCGGAACTATATTAAAATCAGAATCTATAAAATGGTGATGATGATGATGATGAATCTTTTAGCCCTCAAACCAGCTCGACTTGTTTCGTCGATTTAGAATTTTATTGCTTCGCTTTCAAAACCAACAAAATATTAATCTTCAATGAATACATTGCGCACATAAGATAGCTATCGGGACTTTCGAGAAACGGGACCCAATTCGTGATCTCGGTATTTTGGGGGGTAGGGGGCGGGCCGGAGGATTTAAAAAACGTATATCTGCAAGCGGTTATTTGTGCAAGTTTACTTCCGCTGTTTGGTGCTTTAACCATTTCATATCATTTGGGCAATTTTCAAAATAGCTCATGCACGCAATGCGTGCCTATGTTTTTAGTATATAGAGTGTTTTCACTGACGTCATATCAAAATTCAGAAGCAGTTTTCGATTCTAAAATGTTTATGGAATTGTAGAGAGTTTAAAACTACACATCTCGACCAAATTTTGAAGCGCAAGAGCATTTCATTCAAGAGCTACAGGCGAATGAGTGTAGACATTTTTAGTAAGAAATATATGTTGGTGCCCCACTTAGGGACACCAACATGGCGGCCAAAAATTTAAAGATTTTAAAGTCTTAATAACACCAAAAATCTCATCACAAAATACTGTATTCACTATAAGAAGCATGAAATCGGATTATAAGCATCTATAATTCATTAATAACTTTCAACTAGTTCAATTTTGCTTATTTTCACGGCTTATCTGAAATAGCGTGACAAATTGCGTGACACATTTACAACCTTTATAAATCGAAAACGAGACATCGTTAAAACCTGAAAGTTTTTGTGAAAGATTATAACACTGGTATCCACATACCATGTTAGAAACAGCTTTGTAGGATGTATACTTTATTTTTTTTTAATTTTTATGACGTCATGTGAAAACACTCTATACTGAAACAGTGAGATAATATAATGAAAATGATGCTTTTTAACTCATTTATTCCTGTCAACGATTACAATTTTCGCGCGCAAATTGCTGGGAGGTGATTAGCACTTGCTATTCCGAGTTTCAGTAGCCAATCAGAGCGCGCCAATAATGCTATCCAGTATATACTAAATGCAGTTATACACCCGTTGACATCTTGTTTCACTTTACTTTTACACACAAAAAAGCTGCAGTGTATCTAATTTCTTAGTTCCTCTCGGAAAATTAGTCGAAACAAACAGTTTTTCAATCTATGCTACCAAATTTATTCCTATATATTATTGTCATATTCGCTTGTTACGCCAGAATTTCTGAATTTGCATAACCTAATTATTTGGAATGTCACCAAGAACGCAAGAGAAACACAAACTTCGTTTCAAAACAGGTATTTTGGATCAGAAATGTTCTTTTTTTGGGTAGTAACGTCAACGCCCTCCCAGGTCTGATGGCACCCGTATGACCTTATGAGTAACAAGAGTAACACACCAGCGCGCAGTAAAATTACCTACTACACAATTTACACCGCTCCTACTTTAGTACATCTCCTCAAACCCGCATGCAAAACAGTGAGATCAAATATAACAAAATGAAAATATGAAATAAACAAACTTCGGCGAATTATACTCTCTACTTTTTAACAAATTTTGTGCCTGACAGATGTTTCATTCATTTGAAATATAAATTGTTTTTATTATACAAACTTCAATGCGTGTTTTTAAACACGGAGCAAGCCTATAAAAGGAAAGGACAAGCCCCCTTTGAAGCACTTTGTTGGCTTCCTAACTGATCAGATCAGATCGTAACGGTCGAACAGATCGATTTATAGCGGAGCACTTGCCAGGCCGAAGGCCTGGCTGCGCAGCTCCATACTCATAGAACCTATGCCGTCATTTTTCATGGTCATAGCTAGCGGAATGTTTCGCGGGCGCGTGTGTGCCCGTCCGCCCGCGGTGGTGTTGGAACAACATCCGGGATCTTGAAAGCAAGGCTTTGTTTTTCGCGCGGCCACACAGCCGTGAGCTCGGTAAACACTTTAGTTGTTTTGTTGTGTCTAGCGGAGAATTAAAGTCGTTATTTTCCTGCATTTTTTCGCGGTTTGCTACTCAAGACAGGGATACTAATTAAGGTATACTCAGAAGCCGCTTTAGTGGAAAAAGACGAGCTTTCAGGGATAAAATCTTGCTTCGATGAACTTCATGTATTACGTTTTTATCAATGCGGGAGATGTTTGTTTTCTACGGATTTCAGAACCAGAAGAGGAGAGTTGAATTTCCAAGCAAGCGAGGGACTTAAAGGTAAAACAGATTACAGTTTTCGTTGAGAATTTATGTTGATATCAATCTGTGAGTGACTTTTTATTAGTGTTATTGTTAGTTTTGTAGAATTGATTTTAAAACGTGCTTAAATTCAGTTGTATCGATCTCTTGAATTTCATCGAAGAAAGCTTGAATTCGATGAGCTATAATTAAATGGTACGCGTTTTGCTTTTAAACGTAAACTAATGGAGATTTGAATAAATTTTTTCGAAAGAAGATTGTGTTGTCCATTTTTATGTATTTGTTCATTCATTAGATAGATTGAAAAGCGATTTTATGTAAACAAAACAAGACTTTGATTTTATAGTACAGTTCTATCTTCACACGCATCGCCTTATGCAAATACGTTTGTGTATTTTTGCAATTTTTTATTTTCAAATCAGTTTCTCGGGCAATTTATTGCAAATATTTAGTTCATTTTCAAGACATTGCATCTTGTTTTTGGTTGTTTTCTTTTATTTTCCATCGCCACTATATCCGTTTTCTACATACTCTCATTTGACATTTTAATAATATATATATAGATAGGCTTAGCCTAACAGCGTCGCTCTGTGAACAAGCTTAACTAAGGTGAAAGGTCGGAAGCATTACAATTAAGATTGACGAAGGCTATTTTTCAATTTTAGCAATTCTCAAAAACAGTATCACGCGACCGTCTGCACAGTACATTTAGACCGTACAAAAGTTCACAAAAAGAACTTTTTCTCCGTCTAGAATAACTAGTACGACTACTTTCCGAATAAAATACACTTGTTGCTTGTCAAAAATTGCCCGAGAAACTGATTTGAAAATCAAAATTGCAAAAAATACAAAAACATATTTGCATAATAAAGGTGACGCGGGTGAAGATAGAACGGTACCATAAAATCAGTCTTGTTTTGTTTACATAAAATCGTTTTTCAACCAATGTAATGAATGAACAAACACATAAAAATGGACAACACAATCTTCTTTCGAAAAAATTTGTTCAAATCTCCATTAGTTTATTAGCCTGCGTAGCAGGCGCAAGAAAATCGTGCGAGGGAGACACGCGAGGAGTAAAGTGGCGCCTGCCCGAGAGGCCCTCGAAAATCGTTTCCCGCCCCCTATCCAATTACGTTGCGTGATCTGTCAAAATTTTTGATCTCGCTCGAGAGCGGCAATGAATTGCGGTCCACATCGAATCGGGGAAAAAAACGAGACAATGAAAATCCTGATATTTTCTGTTGTCCGTACAAAACAAATTTACGAATAGTTTATGAGCCTTGCGTTACAAAGGGGTCTGGATTTATGTCTTACATGAATCATTTCAAGCCTTCTGCGAGGGAAAATGACTGTGGCCGAAAATAGCTCGAATAGCTCATCAGATCGGGATATCTGCTGAGGAGTTCCGAAGTTGTGTGCTCTCCGTGTGGAAGAAAGCTGATTAAATTATGTGACATGTTTAGTTCCGTTTCCTCGGCACTTTCAGAAGATTCTAGCGAAAACGATGTTGGCGAGACATGTACATGTAAAGGAAAAATAGAAGCCGTCTTAACTCCGGGAATTTATTTCGCCGTGTTTGTTTACACACAATTTCAGCGGTCCGGGTCACATAACTCGTAGTTTAAAAGTAAAAATATCCTTCAGGAGCTGTAAAACAACTGAAACCGTCGGCGAAAACAATTCTAAAGCCGCTGGCAACGAAAAATCATTCATGAACGTTTCAAATCACGAACGCCTTCGTCATTCAGCTGTCAGAAAGATAATTCCAGCTTTTCTGGGACCCCAGAACATGTTAACTCTGATCGCTAACCCGCCGTCGAATTTAGAACTGACAGAAAGAGTCGGATAAAAATAATTCTGATCAGAAAGAAAACAGTAATTCCAAACAAATTGACAAAATTATTTAACCGAGTGACAAGATAAACAACCGATTAGAAGCAGCCGATTATCGCTTACGGCTACGCCACTCACGGGTATAGCTCTTTGTGATGAGAAAACAAAAATCCGCTGCCTCCCAGGCAAACCACCAGGAAGCTTATTAAAAGACGATTCAACTCATCCAAGACATGTTATTCTATAAAACTTTACGCATTGAATGACGAATTCAATTGACAAGTTGTTTACACAAGCATTCGCCAGAATGTCTAGGATTCTGAGAAAAACGATCTCGTGTTTCCTTTGAGTGACAGTTTTCTCGCCCAACGCGACCACTTATTCCCTCGGGAGCCTCTCAACCAATAGGAATTTTTCGCACTCACAGAGTGCAGAAAAAAACGATTTTGGGGGCCTCTCGGGCAGCCGCTCCTTTCCTCCTCGCGTGTCTCCCTCGCGCGCAACGTTCTTTCTTGCGCCCATTATTTTCAGGCGCCTGCTACGCAGGCTATTAGTTTATGTTTAAAAGCAAAACGTACCATGCATCGAGGCCGAGCTGATTGTCTTCGATGAAAGAAATCTTGAATTGACAACTGAACTTAAGCACGTTTTATATAACCTAATTATTCAAAATTGAAACCTTTTTAAATGCAAACCAAAATTGCAAAATATAGAACAGTAAAGTAATGATACTAGCTTCAAGTTAAGACGAAATCGGGTTTTAAAATAAGCTTAAACACTTAGCTCTATATTCCTCCAAAACGCTTGACTTGCAGAGTTACGCAGCCTCAAATGCGGTCTTGACCACTGTTTGAGAAATGTGAAACCTGTCTTGAATAGCAAACCGCGGATAAATGCCAGGAAAAACAACTTTGCAAATGGTTTTCTCGGCTAAACTCAACGGTTAACCAATGACTCAACAAGAGTGTGAGCGTAGCTGACGTGACATTCGGCTGTGTAGCCACGCGAAAAACGTTCGTTCGTTCGGGCAGACAGACATGACAGACGCCGCCCGCGAAACATGCCGCTGGCCATGACCATGAAAAATGACGGACATCGGTTTTATGAGTATGGAGCTGCGCGCGGGCCTTCGGCCCGCAGAGCTCCGCTATTATTACGGTTGATGCATGACCGTTCGACCGTAACGAATAATGCAGCCTGCAGATGTAAACAACAGAAAAGCTCTAAACTTCTCGGCTGGTCGGCAGAGTCGTTTTTGCCAGCATCAACGTGAAATATTCCATGAAAGTTGAGGGAGGTTTTCCCCGTCCGAAACCGTCTAATTACTTTGTATGCAAACTTCTGAAACCGATAAAACGTCCATTGTCAGCGGAGCTCAAAACTTATGCCCGATGCAAATCAGATACGCCACTTTCTGTGGATTTTTCGTTCCTTCCTTCGTTTCTTTGATTATTATTCCACCACAAAACAATGGAAACGAGCTAAGTGACTACATTTCGCTGGCAAGGATTTGAAAAACAACCCCTTTTGAGACACGGTTTATTTACGTCCATTTAGTAAATCGGGCCGTAACTCCAAATAATGGGTGCAATTACAAGCGAAAAAACGAATTCTGAATTATTTTTTGTTTTCCGCCAACTCTCCAAATAGACCAAATAAAATTTCCCGCCTTTGAGCTCTCCAAATCAAACTTGCGGGGATCTCTCAACGCGCTAAAATAAGACCTTCGCCAATGAACCAATCAAATGCGCCCATTCGCCTTCTTTTGGGATTTTTGATTGACATACTGAAAAATCGTAATTGACACTTAATTGACACCTGTTAATCACGTGTCGACAACTGGCCAATCAGCTGCTGCCTCGTCACTAGCGTCTTCTTTCGCGTCACTGTGAATGAAATGACAACGTTTTGCTCGTTGATTTCGTACGCAGTTCATTGCTTGCTTTAGTTGGATCGTTCAGAAAAAAACAATTAAAATTTAAGAAAATCATTGCCTCGAACAATCAATTAGAAAAGACTGCAGAAAATTTATTGACTGAAGATTTGGGTCCTTTACTAACAAACATGCTGAAAGGTTCGCCGAAGCTGAAGCAAACAAAAATACGCCAAAAAGATGGAGAGCGCATTAGGTTGGTGAAGTCGCTTTAAACGAAAACGAAACAAGAAAGCATCAAGGAATACACTGCTAGAATAAGATGTTTGCACTAGAAGATTTCTTTTATCTGTGAGAAAAATTATGGTGAATATGAGCCAACATCTCTCAGAGTAATTTAATTTCGTGGAGCGTTTTATCTCGCAAACCTACGGTACAGCGAGTTCATTGTGGAAGGACAAGCATTTACCAAATAGTGAGAGACATTTAAGTCAAAACAAAAGAAGCTTAAAAGACCTTTTCGTTTCTTGGACTCTCAGAGGACCTTAAGTTCATTCAGTTTTACCGTGGAATGTTTGTGTTATTTTACATAATTAATGTGTGGGGTTATACGAAAATCTTGCCTAAAATTCGGTTTTCATGTTCAACTCGTTATCACTCGAAGAAAAATTTCATATCTCAGCGCTCCAATGAAAGCTTTATTTATTATATGGCCGTACTCGGTTAAAACATTTGTTGTATTTAACTTGATTGATTTAACGGAATGAATTTGAAATGAGTTGTGGCTGTACAATTTATCTACGAAATTATAAAATTTATTTTCAAAAGCAAATCTCATGTTTTTGTCAAATCAACTGACAAAAGTAGAAAAAATAGCAAAACCAAGAGCTGAGTATATACGAAAATTATACGAAAATCTTGCCTAAAATTCTGTTTTCATGTTCAACTCGTTATCACTCGAAGAAAAATGTCATATCTCAGCGCTCCAATGAAAGCTTTATTTATTATATGGCCGTACTCGGTTAAAACATTTGTTGTATTTAACTTGATTAATTTAACGGAATGAATTTGAAATGAGTTGTGGCTGTACAATTTATCTACGAAACTATAAAATTTATTTTCAAAAGCAAATCTCATGTTTTTGTCAAATCAACTGACAAAAGTAGAAAAAATAACAAAACCAAGAGCTGAGTATTAAATATACTGTAAATAAAGAATAAAGAAAGAAATTGTAAAAACATTGAAAAACTTACGTGGTATTCTGAGGACAAATAAGAGATTTTGCTGTGACGAACAGCTGTAGTCAAATCCTCCGCTTGTTTTCTTGTCATTATAACATTGGAAAGCACCAGTGTCTTCAGGTCAGGAACAGAGCTGAGGTTTTCAGTTATTAAACTTAGTCCTGCACCAAGAGGGTTAAATGACAAGCCGAGCCAATACAAATTAGGAACTTTATACAAAGATTCGGCGATGATAGCAGCTGCATTAGCTGTCAAATTGATGTTATTAAGTGTTAATCTCTTCAGTCTGTTCGTGAAATTTATTTTGTTGATCAGTGTCTCTGCCAACTCTGCATCACATGCGTCACCAACTTTACCCTCAACCCATATCCTTCGTGGTGCGGTAACAAGAGGTAGTACATCACGGATAATTTCCATGTCTGACCTACCCACATTATAAGCATTAATGTCCCAAACCATTGACAAGCAATGATTAGAATAAGAGTTGCTGTCAGAGTTGTGTTGTGTTGTGTTTTGTTGTTTGTTTGACTCGACGCCATTACGTTTTCTGTTATTCGTTGTGGTTGGCTTCTTTGCGGCTAAGAGTTCCTTTAGCATTTCAGTGGGTAAAGGAAAGTCAATACGGGCAAAACAAAGGTGAGTGTTTTGCTCTTTCTTTAAGAAAAACTTGTCTACTTGACGAAATTTATATTTTTTTAGAAACTCTGATGCTTTCTTTTCCCCCGAACAGCTAACAACAACTGCATTTAAATCTTCTACTACGGTAATTAAGTCACTATAATAGTCCTCCTCTAAATCCTCTCCAGTTTCTTCAATAAAAAATATTTGTTTAAGTTGGAAGGTAGTTGTCAGCAAATGCTCGCTGGCAATAGTATGCAGCTGGGAGGAATTGATTAATAGAACACCTCGTACGGAGGAAAGAAACGCAGGGAAGATGTCTCGTCTCGCGTCAGCTGAACAGCGGGAGAAACACCGTCCACAGAGCGTTAAGAAGTTTCTTTGTCCTCCTGACAAATCTCCTTTTGAAGGTGTTTCCTCGAAGTTGTACTCTGTCAAACCTTCCTTTTCTGCTACAACCCCAAAGTGTCTAATAATTTGACTCGCCGCTTCCCCTGACAACTCACAGGCAAAGGAAAACACTTCGTTCATGTCGAGGATCTTTTCAATCGAGTCAACTTTAGACAGGGAGGGTGTATTTTTATTTTTTCTCGACAACAGCTCTTCTTTGAGAAACCATGCGGCCAGATATTCTTGAAGAGATTTGTGAAGAAAGAAAACACCCTGATCACGATTTAAATTTGAAACATTTAAGATGTGAAATAATCCAACATCAATCAATTTCTTGATTAAATCGCGATCAGGTAGTTTACTTAAAGGAAAATAGAGGCAGTTTTGCAAAAGGGCATCGAATGCTAGGCTTCCTAACTTGCAGAGTTCATCTGTGTAGTCATCTACTTTTTTCGTCAGCACTGCATCTGAATTTTTTTCAGATAAATGATAAAAGAAGGTCTGAACAAACTGAAAGAAAATGTTTGCACGTGACGACAGTAGCCCTGCACGATCCTTCTCCTGCCACAGCAAACACAACATCAGCAAGAGAAGGGGTATTTCTGCCAACTCCTTAAGGTTGTGTTGCCCCAAGTATGCAAGAAACGTTTGAACATCATCTTCGTCTTTCAAAAATCTACGAGCGAACTCTTTTTGACGCTCAGTATCAAATCCATTGATCTGAAACTGAGCATCACTAGGACCTCTCAACTCGTCAGATTTCATTTGCCTTGTTGTTATTATAATGCAACAATCCCTCAATTGCCCTCTCTCCCAGATTTCGCGTACAAGCAATTGGTTTTCAGGGCTGAGTTCGTCGTGCCCATCGAGAATTAAAAGGACTTTCTCTTGATGATTTCGTACGTATTCGTACAGTTTGTCAACGGAAATTTCCCCATCACTAGCCAACAGCTTAGAAACTCTTAAAATATCAGGAACATCTTTACAATTGCGCACATCACGCAACTTTACCAGAAGTACAACTTCAAACGTTCCTAACTTTTCTTTACATCGCTGTTGCGACCAGTCAAATGTAGTTTTCTGTGTAAAAACAGTCTTGCCGATACCTGGGCGTCCGTACACCAAAATTCGTTTTGGTGCTTGGAAGTGTTTTCCACCAGTAAAAATCTGGGTATAATCCTCGAGTTTCTCTTGTTTCACGCCACTGGGCTTCCTGTCGTCCTTAAGCCAAGACAGCTCCGTGTATATGTCATCAATATGAACGGCAGAGCTTTGGTCCCAGGGAACGATTTTAACTTTGTTTATGGCCGTATAAATTGTGCGCAGCTGTCTTTGGCACTCTCCAAGCCATGCGGAATCTTTAAGAAAATAAAAAAAATATTTCATTATTTTAAAGTTAAATAATTTAATTGATTCAAACTCTCAACGCCAAAAATTAAAACATGAGCAAAAACAAAACTTCTACATATGTAATTTCTAGAAATTAAGAAATTTTCAAAATATGTCAAAGGGCCATTAATTTAAGTTAACAACTTAACTGCAATCCCCTAAGGTTTTATGTCACGACACGTAAATTACTATTAATAGTCAATGATACAAGGCAAGAGTTTATAATAGTCGCAATTAGCAACTTCACAACTTACAAGTTTGATTCTCAAAATAAGAGACTGCTCCCAGTACATCACAGTCATGACTGTAATGTAGTATTACAAAATTATATGTCAGTTGTATTAAAACCCTGCAGTGTCAATATTTTCATTCTGATTTATAATCACTGAATAGTACCTGTATGTTTGTCATCCTGAGCAATAGAACAAGGTGACTTTTCCTTCCTTTTACTGGTTGAGGACTTTTTCTTTACTGACTGCACGCCTGTTAGGAGAAAATATTCCAGACTTTACTGCCATATTGCAATAAAAATATATAATACCTGCAAAAATTAAGGAGGAGGGTATCAAATATAAACTTACATGTAGATGCAGTCTTTTAATTGGAACTGTGGGTCATTTCTCCACTGAGTTATAAATTAAACTTAACTGTAATAATTACATGTATAGTGTTTAATGCTACATTAATGCTATCATCCTGAGTCATGTGTGTTCCCCCCCCCCGTCTCGACAACAAAAATGCAATGCCCTGCATCTACATTTTTGGTACTATATATCCTTAAAGCAAAATTAATACATTAGTCGGCTCATTTATAAGCAGAAAGGATTCAACTAAAAAATAAACGGGAAGTCACGTGGTGAAATTTATCAGTCAACAGTTTTCTACTGGAAGTTAACATTGAAAGTTAAAATTAAAGTTAAAGTTAAAATCTGAGCTGAAAGTTTAATATTGGATGATTGAGGAATAAGAGGTATAGAAGATGCTAACTATTAGTCCAATTATATTATTATGTGGTGAGACTATAAAAATTGGATATCTTCATGCCCCCTGCCCGCCACACACCTGCCCAGTAGTCACCCCAGCAAAATGTGTACGTCCTTAAAAACTGCACAGGCTGCAGTAAGGAGTACTAGCCCAATACATTTTACTATGGCAACAATACCTTGGCCACTTTTGAGACTACTAAATCAATCAGACTGCAGTGCTAACTAATGTTTAGCTAAGGAGGGGGGTGGGTACCAAAAGACATGGGAGATCCATTCACAAGGTTCATTCATTATCCATGGATCAGTTAATGTTTATTAATTTGTGAGGCAAGAAATTAAATGCGTTTTTACACTGGTGATCAGTGTCTTAAATATGTGCTTACAATAGTACAATAGTCATGATGTGTGTTGTCTGAAAGAACAACCCAACCCCCCCCCCCCCCCCCCCTCACCCCCCTTCGCACCTCAGCAAAATGTAGTAAGGAACAGTCCTGTTGTCGACAACAGTAATGTAACGCCCTGCATCAACCTTGAGCATCCCTGCTCTTAGCAAGTTCAAAATACCGTGAGTCTGGTCATATAGCATGCTATTGGCATGTACATATGATTTGACAGAGAAATCAGATTATGAAATTTGTCAACCTCTTTCTACCGGAAATTAAAATATAATCATAGAGAACTAGGAAGCAACTGAGATACAAAATGGTCATTCAAAAGGTTCATTTATCTGCTCAGTAGAATGCTAAACATTTGATAACTGATTTTTTTATTTTTTTTTAATTTTATTTATTTTGCCATTAACCACATTAAAAATATATATGTATATATAATAATAATAATAATAATAATAATAATAATAATAATAATAATAACAATAATACAATACACTAGAAATTTATAATAACTTAAAAGACGATAGACTACAAAATGTTTAATGTGGTAGTGACAAGGAAGCCTATATAGAAGCCGGGGGCTTATGCACTATAGGCTTCCTGACAATATAGAATACATCATACGAATTATGAGGACAGCATGAAATATGAAATGTATTATTTTAAAAAGAAAAGAAAAGAAAAGCAAAGAAGAAGTATGTAGCTCAACAAAGAGTATTTTTGACTAAGAACTAAGAAAGAAGGAATTTTTTAAGTCTTTTGGCAAACAAATGACTGATGACTGTTCCATCCTTAAATATGAGTCAAATTACAAATACAGAGAAAAAAAGACAACAAAACTTAGCATAGCAGGTTATGTCACAATAATAAAAAACAAAAAAACAATGATAGAGACTTATATTGTGCACATGTCGCATAGCACTTCACATACACTTAATATATATAGATAGCCCAAGCCTAACAGCGTCGCACTTTGAACAAGCTTAACTAAGGTGAAACTTAACTAAGGTGAAAGGTTGGAAGCACAAGAATTAAGATTGACGAACGGGCTATTTTCAATTTTAACAATTCTCAAAAACAGTATTACGCGACCGTCTGCACAGTACATTTTTATAGACCGTACAAAAGTTCACAAAAACAACTTTTCTCTGTCTAGAATAAATAGTACCACTAGTTTCCGAATAAAATACAGTTTGTTTGTCAAAAATTGCCCGAGAAACTGATTTGAAAATCAAAAATTGCAAAAATACACAAACATATTTGCATAAGGCGATGCGAGTGAAGATAGAACTGTACTATAAAATCAAGTCTTGTTTTGTTTACATAAAATCGCTATTCAATCTATCTAATGAATGAACAAACACATAAAAATGGACAACACAATCTTCTTTCGAAAAAATTTATTCAAATCTCCATTAGTTTACGTTTAAAAGCAAAACGCGTACCATTTATTTATAGCTCATCGAGTTCAAGCTTTCTTGTCTTTCTTCGATGAAATTCAAGAGATCGATACAACTAAATTTAGGCACGTTTTAAAATCAATTCGCCAAAACTAACAATAACACTAATAACAAGTCACTCACAGATTGATAGCAACATAAATTCTCATCGAAAACTGTAATCTGTTTTACCTTTAAGTTCCTGGCTTGCTTGGAAATTCAAATCTCCGCTTCTGGTTCTGAAAATTAATCATCTCCCGCATTGATAAAAACGTAATACATGAAGTTCCTCGAAGCAAGATTTTATCCCTGAAAGCTCGTCTTTTTCCACTAAAGCGGCTTCTGAGTATACCTTAATTAGTATCGCTGTCTTGAGTAGCAAACCGCGAAAAAATGCAGGAAAATAACGAGTTTAATTCTTCGCTAGGCACAAGAAAACAACTAAAGTGTTTACCGAGCTCACGGCTGTGTGGCCGCGCAAAAAACAAAATTGCTAAGATCCCGGATGTTGTCCAACACGGGCGGACGGACACGCGCCCGCGAAACATTCCGCAAGCCATGACCATGAAAAATCACGGCGTAGGTTCTATGAGTATGGAGCTGCGCAGCCAGGCCTTCGGCCTGGCAAGTGCTCCGCTATGAGAATGAGATTGGACGTCAGCGTATGAAGGCACCTCAGGCAGCCGCTATAAGTCCATTGTTGATTTCATCTCCCCCACCCCACCCATGCACAATGTATGGCACTGAGGGTGGTCACAGCCAGGATTTACAGGACACATTACTCACATACCTTCATAGTGTGGCCAATGTTGAAAAATAACTGGATCACTTAACATGTTGGACACAAGAGAAGCTGCCATCACACAAGCATGAGATTTCCAGGACTTATCTGGAGCGTTGCTATCATCGGTAAAATGAGAAATACCTTTAACCATCACCCATTCGATTTTCAGGTCATGCGCTGCCACAAAAATCCCTACGGAAAATAATTATGAACAAATTAAAGAACCTATAAAAAACAGACCAAACAAAAACAATTGGGTGGGGTGGGGTGGGGTGGTGGTCAAAGATAAAAAAAATAAATAAACCAAAAACGTTTGCGGGTATGGATATTTTTTGAAACGACACATAATTATAGTATTAACAAGTGCATAGTTACATCAATATCAAGTTACATACGGTATGTAACCGGACAAAAACCCCAGTATAGTAAGCACGTGATAGGTTGTATAAGTTGCTTATATAAATTTTGTGTTTTGGTGTGGGCATTGTTTATTGTCTTTTGAATCATTAAGTTATTTTGTCATTAGGTGATTGCAACATCAGTAGAACCAAAACATTGCTGTTTTATCAAAGCAATATTTTACAATCTCATCAGATCTTCTTGCCACTATGTTGAGTACTTAAATAATCTGTTCAACATTTAATATACTGTACTAATTGAACAACAGTTCCATGGACAGCATTTCTCTTTAACCATCTTTATAAATAAATAGATGAAGCAATCAATCAACTTTGTTTAGCTAGGGTGACACTTAACCCCAGGGGGAAGGGGGGTACTCCGGATTTCAAGTGACCGGGATGATCGAATGAGGGCAAAAATCAAAACCCGAAACAATCCCTAGGGCTTCCAGCAAAACCCAAAAAAATCCCTGGACCAAAATTTAACCCCAAAAAAATCCCATGCTGAATTTCCAAACCTTAAAAATGCCCTGAAAGGATTAAATGATGGAACATGAAAAAAAATATATATTAGAAATTGAATGTTTGTGTTTGTTTATTCATCATACCATGACGATAAAGCCAAAGTCGATACACACGATGCATAAGAAATCAATTGAATGTATTGAAGCCTTGTTGGATACAACCCGGGACACTTTGCGGACTATTGTAAAACCGGGTTTATGAAACAGATGTAGTGATGCATTAAATATCAAAACAACTGCAAAGCAAGTTTGGTTGCACTTTATTCGCAGAACTACGCGGCTGGGATATACGGTCACCACCACAAATCTTCAGATTGTTTGGAATATCCAAAAATATCCCTACTTAAATCAAGCCACAAAAAAAATACTTGCCACATTTTCCTACCCAAAAAATCCCGGAATCGAGAATTTCGACGCCCAAAAAATCATTTGATCATACCTGTCGCTTGAAATCTGGAGTATCCCCCGCCCCCTTGCTGGGCACTTAACAGTCAGTGACTGACAAATCTGGCTGGTACTCGAATTCCAGGTTGAAAAATTGAGGAATTTAAATAAATTATAGTTAAAATAACTGATTTGAAAAAAAATAACTGGTTAAAAAAACTGGTTTGAAAAAAATATAAACTGGTTTGAAAAACAAAATAAACTGGTTTGAAAAAAATATAAACTGATTTGAAAAAAAAATATAAACTGGTTTGAAAAACAAAATATAAACTGGTTTCAAAAAAAATAAATAAACTGGTTTGAAAAAAATTTAACCAACACCCAAAGGAAAGTTAAGGCCTCATCAGTTGAGATTCGTCAAATTCCTTGGAGTTAGTGCAAATTCGACAAGGATTGTGATATTCGTTTTATGATAAACAATTTTATTGCAATAAAATCGGCAATTTTTGAGAAAAGAAACAAATGAAAAATCATATACTAATGTAGTTTTTGACCACCGAGCCTTCAATATTTATTAAAAAAAATCTTACCTTTACCCTGACTTTCAACAGCAATCGCTTCAGAGAGTGACAAACGGCGTCGTTTAGCACTGTCTACATCTATGCCACTCAAAATCTCGCTGTCACAATGTACCTGTACTTCTTGGGCTTCTGCACTTTTTAATGGCGGATTCCAGCCATCAGCTGCATTCTTGATAAGGTTGGTTATATCTCTTCCCACTGGGATTTTGAAGGCTTCAGTTGTAATCTTAGAGGATATCACCACATCTCCCAACTTGGTGTCTTCTGGGTTCAGGCCCTCGCAGCAGCCAACAGAATAAATAGCTTTGGGTCTGAGTTGCATCACTGCATCTTTAACAACAATAACAGCACCACCTGGACCAGAAGAGTCTTCAAGACACCTATTATGGGATATATTAAATTAGTAATTTAATAGTAATTTAGGGTGCAAATTTTTAATATTTTAATATCTGAATTTTAGTCATTTTAATTAGTAATTTTAGCTAGAATAACAGTATTTTTGTAGAAATAGCAATCTTTACATGACCCCACAAGCAGCTAGCACTGCTTTAATTTTTAACGTGTATAAATAGCTGTTTGTACCTCATCAAAGCAACTTTCAGCGGCTCCTCTTCACTTTCACCCATGTTTCCAAAGTAAATAAATCCAAGATCTCTGTGGTAACTTTTAAACACATTTCTCATGTATGCATAGCAAGCCAAAAACTCACAGTCCTCCACTGTCATCAAAAGAAAGTCAACTGGGAGGTGGTCATCACTCCAAGGTTTGCCCTTATTTGGAAGGTCACTTCTCTTAGGCAGTTCAATATTGAGAGGAGGTGGAGTATCATGTTTTGCTTTCTGTTGAACAGTGTCTTGTTTTCTTTTAAGCTCTTGATGCTGTGCCATTGAACCCTGTTTAGAGATTTCCCTAAAGTACGTAAACAAAACAAAGATCAATAACTGAAGTTACAAAACTATTAAATATGAACAACTTCAGCAAGAATAAGGAAATTATACTGGCTTTTCGAATAGTTACTATTTTAGAGATCAAGATAATGTTTTGATTGAGCTCTGCTTTCTGACTGCGGTGCTTAAATTCGAGGGCGATGCTCTTCAATAATCTTGCTCTTCAATGCGGTGCTAGCGCTTATTTGAGGGCAGTGCTCTTTCGATTAAAATTAATAATGGTATTGTGGAAATTTAACATGAAAAGCAATTTAGAACATAAATAGGACTACACCAAAAAATAAAAATGGGTTCATTCAACAAATCTTTTGATTTACATACAGCACAAAAGAACCGTTATTCTTTTGACAAATAATACCTTACCGACTAAAAACCCTTTTTTTAAATGTCACATGGCTGTATCATAATGTGTAACTAACTGACTGACATTGATCCTAAAATAATACAAAGCAAAATTTTTGAAATAATTTTATAATTTTATAATTTTAAAGTCACCAAGAGTTAATCGCATTAAAAATATTTTTTTTTTAGATTTTTTCATTTTGGGGAATTTTGGGGGGATGAATTTTTTTTTTCCATTTGTTTTTGAGTAGTCAGAATCTAGCAGAGAATATTTGGGTTTAGATTGTCTCCAAATAATTCCATGGCTAATTCCCCTGCTTGAAGTTTTTAACAAATGGTTCAATAAATAAAGAAAGCCATCGGCCACATACAGTAATCCACTTACGTTAACATATTTTAACATTTCCTGAGTGTTTTTGTTTAAAGGGATTGTTTTTTGCATTGGTTCGACCTGTCGGGATTTCTCTGGGTTTAGTTATGGACCAAGGGGTTTCCTTGGGTGCTCAAATTTGGTTTCAATCAGACATTCCCGTCACTTTTAAATCTGAGTAGCCACCACCGTAATGTGCAACTCGCTGACTGACTGACTGACTGACTGACTGACATTGATTAGAAATAATACAAAGAGAAAAAATGTAAAAATATACTTTGGCTAACTAGTAGATTAATATTCTGGCGCGTAGGAAAAACCCCAACAAACTCATATGTGGGCAAAATAGGCGAGGAATATTCTGGCAAAGGCTCGGAGGGGACAGGACCCACTGACCAGATGGGACACAGCCCCATGCTGACAGGCTGCTGCCTCATGGCTGTACTGCAAGGTGGGCATAGATACTAGCATCCTGGGCCAAGCTAACCAGTCTCAGTAGCGTAGATCAATATACCCCTTCCCTGACGGGGCTTCAGCACAGGGCTGAAGAGGTGCCGCAGCCAGCAATTCCACGCCCTTAGTTTATTTATAGGTTACAAACCAAATTCCAGTAAGTTAACAAGTAAACATATTCAACTGGGACGGTGGAAGGGATCAATGTTGCTGCGAGCAAACTTGCAGCCTTCCGAGAATGGGACGATTGAAAGGGCCTCACACGAATGGTAAACTAAAGCGCTTGATTGACATATGCCGAATATGGACATTACCATTACAGCAGACCGAAGAGTAACTGCGGGCTCAATTGGCCACAGCTTGTCAACATTAACTTTAATTTTATTCTAAAATATCACTAAAATTCTGAGGCACGCACTGGGCTGTAACTAACATTTTTCATATTTTATTGTTTAGACAAGAGGCTACGCATAGCCTATACTTGTGCCGGTAACGTACGTTACTGGCAGGGACATAAAACAGCAACAGGCAAAAAAAAAACAAAATTAGTTTTGCTTCTGCTTGCATGTGTGCGTATTCTCGTACCCAGGTATAATGCGATGCACAATAATGAGAGACAAATGCACGAAGAATAAAATGAATCAAAGTGCCCTCAAGGCTATCTCTTGTAAGTGTTTCCTCATCATGCATTGCTGTCATATGTCCGAATATTGTTTTTGATGTTGCAATTGGACATTAAGGTTAGAGTGCGTGGTTTCTTGAGTTCAATTTCACTTTTGACAAGTTTGTTTGCATGTAATTGGTAATGGTTATGCAGTCATCTTGTCTTGTGTCTGGAGCAAGTTTCAGTATTTTCAACGCGTCTGGTTTATTATTAAGAGCCTCATACAAACATTGTGTTATTGTTGCCTTCCCTAAATCTGCGCCACTACTTAAAAAGTGTCAATTGATTCTCGTCGTTTTTAACAGAGAGTAACATATGTAAAAAGAAAAACTTCATTTGTTCTCTGTTCAAAGATTGAACAAGTTCTCTATAACTGTTATCATCCATACGATTAATTACCAGCTTTTCATTATCATTTGCTGTACAACAAATTCCAGCCGATTACTTAAAAGATTGTTCCCTTGGTGATTGCTATCTAAACATGGGTTAAAACAACCAAACAGTTCTCTGAATTGTGTTTCTTCAATTATATCCTGCTCATCGCTAAGTTGAGCAGACGGAGCTACAGTATCTAACTGATAACGTTCCTTATTTTCAGGATCTCCCATAGCTTTATCTAAGAGTTCTCCTTTCTTTTCTTTCGAACATAACATCTTTTATTTGCTGAAATCTCCTTTCTACATGGGATATAAAGCGTCAACAGCTCTCTGTAATTAATTTTCAGGATCCTTTTTATTAAACATAACTGAATGAATGATTTAGCTTTAATTTTGCAAAGATGCAAAGAAGTTTCATTCCTCCTTTCAAGTAAAATTCTTTACAACTTTGTTCTCTGTTCTCATTATTGAGATCATCAATCTTATCGTCAAAATCTGTTTCAGGTGGAAATCTACAATCGTCGACAAAAGTCTTTGGAACACTTCAATAAAAGCTTACTCTTGAATATTTCTTCAAGAATTATAAAACATTTCGGCCACCTTGTTAGTAGAAATGATCCCCTCCCCCCCCCCCCCCCCCCCCCTCCTCGGACAATGTTGTCTAGGCTAGTTTTAAGCTCCGAAATCAACCTTGTGATGGGGGGAGGGGGTATTTAGCAAGAATTTCTCTTGACGGTTAAGAAAAGGTAAGAGCGTCCCCAAAATATTGTCGAAGATTGTCCGAAAACGTCTTTTTAAGGAAAGGGTTTTAACCGTGAAAAAGAAACACAAAGAAAGGTGGGAAAATTGTAGGTACAGAAGTGCACATTGCACACATTGTGCACATTGCACATTGCACAATTTGTGTGTATTGCACTAGTGTGTGTGCCTAGGCGGATCGGTTAACGTTCGATCATTCCTTTAAGAATTTTGACGAAAGTTTAATGATTTCACATGCGGCTGATTGCAAGACTGTTTTCCGCAGTGATAAATATGAAAGTCCCGATGTTAAATAATCGCTATTGAGAATTGTATGGTAGGAGTGATGCCTTGGGACGGCAAAATATTACGAAGAGGAATGCTTAGCGTCCACATTATTTACTTTGAAGGCATTGCGTGACGACAGCAACAAGTTGAAACAGTTCTCGCTATTATTTCTAGTCATTTCTCACTACTTCACAGAGACCTGCCAGACAGCCAATACCTTTTTTAAAAATAAACTGGCATGGGATTCTATCACTTGTGTGTTATCTTTGTTTTGTACTGGTTTTTTTATAGCACAGGAACCGTGTGGCTATTTATGAACATTTCTCACCAAAATGACAGTAAAATGATTAAATTAAATTTCATTTTTCTTTTTAAAATCATACATATCGGCCTTAATGTGTTGACAAATGCATCTCATAAACGAGATCAGGTGAGAAGTTTATTAAAAGCATTTCAAAAATTACTTTTTTAGGTGAGAAATGTTGCCGAGAAATGTCACAAATAAAGTAAGTAACCAAACATTGTGTATCGACATGATAAACACATGTCACGCACTATCTGAGCTGCGTTCTTCAACCGTAAATAAACTTAGCGATGCAGCGACTACATGTAATTAAGTCTTGCTTTTCCTCCTGTGGTATTTGTCTCCAGAATCGCCTAAGTAGCAATGCTTGCGCATTTAAACCGGACGCCACAGCGCGCAAATCTTGCGGGAATTGGACTTCATTTTCGCGATACATAATTCTGAAATCTCGTAAAGTAGGCACGAAACACGCGCAGATGATCATTGAAAGCACGTAATAGCTTGTCTGCCAAACTTGTAACACCACTGTTACAAATAAAAGCTTAGTTACAATAATATACTTTGTAAAGAACACAACAATCCAAATATGAGCTGTCTTCTCGCTAAAAGGCCCTTGAAACTGAGTCACATTGCTCAGGTCATATATTGTGATGTTCACCAGTGCAGATAAATGTCAATTCTTTGCGATCATTATTACAAACGTGGCTACCTGGACAGTGATACCAACCAAAATAACACCATAGAAAAACAGAAAGTCTATTTCTATTACAAAGCCCATTTCAGGCACTGTAGGTCTTGTAAACTTACTCAGCATTCATCCCTTCATCTTAACTTTTGTTTGAATGTCACTGTTAACAAACGGCCGGTTATTAGTCAGGGAGCATGTGTTTTCTGTCTTCACTCGCGTCGCGTTATGCAAACATGTTTGTGTATTTTTGCAATTTTGATTTTCAAATCAGTTTTTCGGGCAATTTTTGACAAACAAAAACTGTATTTTATTCGGAAAGTAGTCGTACTAGTTATTCTAGACAGAGAAAAGTTGTTTTTGTGAACTTTTCTACGGTCTAAATGTACTGTGTAAACTGTCGGGTAATACCGTTTTTTTTTTTGAGAATTGCTAAAATTGAAAATAGCCCGGTCGTCAATCTTAATTCTTGTGCTTCCGACCTTTCACCTTAGTTAATTTTCACCTTAGTTAAGCTTGTTCCTTTTCTCCTGCTCATTTCGATTTTTACCGTAATTTTTACTTGCAAGAACCTGTTAATTTAACAGTCCAAACCGAATTTTTGAACAAACTTGAAAACAGTTTAAGTGAGAGCGAAATTTTATCCTGCGAAGGATTTTTTTATCTTTGGCTGAAATTACCCACGCAATGCGTGGACTTTCTTCAGGGAAAACCCCAGGTTCAGACGGATTACCTCAAGAATTTTACGCTAAATTCTGGGATCTTTTAGGCCTTATTCTGTTCGAAATTATAAATTTAGTTTGGAAAATAATTCTCTCAGTGATTCAATGCAAGGAAGGGTGACTAGATTAGAAAGAAAGATGATAAGAAAAACCTCAAAAATTGGTGGCCCGGCCATTTCGCTACTCAATGTTCATTACAAAATTTGTTTAAAAGCTCTTACAAACAGACTTTCAAAAGTGTTACCCTCGATTTGTTCCTTCCCAGGTAGGACGATTTTTGAGAATTTATTTCTCTTGCGTGACCCTCTAGATTATATAAATATTACCAGTGAAACTGGTATCTTGCTGAATATCTACATTATACTGTCAAGCAAATATGAAAATTATAGTTAATGGTTTTTTGACTAAAGAAATTCCACTCGAGTGGGGGGTGAGGCAGGGAGATCCCCGGTTTCCACTTTTGTACATTTTATGCGCAGACGTTTTGGCTACCAGTATAAGAAAGGATCATACTATTGAAGGTTTTCTCCTTCCAGAAGCCTGAGGAAAGCGTTTTAAAATTCGCCAATATGCGGATAACTCCACATGTTTTGTAAACGACATTTTTTCTTTAGACAAATTGTTTACCTTACTTCACAAATACGAGACAGGTACAGGGACTAAATTAAATGTGGCAAAGAGTACTTAAGCCATGAAGTTAGTAGCTTGGTGCTCACGTCCGGACACTCCTTATGGCCTGATGTGGGTGTCAAGAATGCGAATCTTGGGTGTCTGGTTTAGCATTGGTACTGCAAATGTGGAACCAGATAACTGTTTACCACGCCTTTCCAAGCTAGATTAAAATTTGAACCTGCGGAAGGGTGTGGGGTGTTTTCACTCCCACCCTATCGGCACTACTCAATACTAGGTTTAATGTTAAGACTATTTTCTTTTACTTAATGGACTTCTGCTGTCGACGAGAATGACTTGCGAGCACGCTTTTTCATTAAGACCATACTTTATGGTATATGGGTTTTTCGAAATAAAGCCACTTTTCACAATAGCACCGAGAACTCTCGGGCCACTGTAAGGGACATAAGGAATGACATCACAACACAGTTGCAAATTGACCGGGGGGTGGGGGGGGGGGGGGGGGTACGTTGCAAATTTTTGGGCGGGGGTGTGCTGCTGGGACTCTGGGACCCTTAACCTATACTAGACCATTTTAGCTGCATTTTGCAACCATATTCTAGACTGAACACCGAAAAATCCTACCCTACCCTAGACCTTTTCTAGATTCGCTATTTTGCAGAAATTCATTCACTATCACAGTCTAAGATACCAGGGGTCAGTAAAAATGTCATACAGCACACCTTACCGATTATTAAATGCCATTTGCCAGTAAACCTCGTCTAGAATAAATTCTTCATGCAACTGATCAGTTTCGTAGAAAATGTTACCCTATTGTAGACCAAAAACCTCTGATTACTATACCCTATCCCAGACTAAACTGCCTGAAAACCATACCCTTCACAGCGGCACATTAATTTTCTGCTTTGTGGTGTCATCCGAATATTTGTGAAATACAACAGTCAAAGCTTGTGACTCTAATAATTCAGCTACTGGCAACTCATCATTCATTACCAGAAATGACTAAAGTAATCATGTGCAAACCAGAAAGGACTGCAAACCGGAACTGACCTTGTATTATTGTAACAGGAAATGACTAGCTTTAACTCAGGATGCCTTGTAACAGGAAATGACTAGCCACTCAGGATAATATTGTAAACTTTAGGGATTTGTTATTGATAAATAAAACATTTTAAAAGAAAAAAAACAGTGTTGTGTTTAGGGGAGAAAACGGTTTTGCAAAATCGTTTTTTCCCTGCTTTTTTTTCGCGGTTTGCTACTCAAGAGAGGTTTCACATTTTTCAAACAGTGAGCTTTTGTGGAATTTGTGCAGTCTAAATGTTCTGTGTGCAGACGGTCTCGTAATAAGCTTACTGTTTTTGAGAATTGCTAAAATTAATAGCCTGGTCATCAATCTTAATTCTAATTTTTCTTGTGCTTCCGACCTTTCACTTAATGTACCAGTCAATTCCAAGACCGCCCATCCCCCCCCCCCCCCCCTCCGGGCAAACCCCCGGGCATTTGACTTTTTTGAAAAAAAAATTGTCAAATGCCCCACCACGCAAAAAAATACGGTCAAATGCCCCACCGGGCGTCCGGGCAAGGAAGAATTAAAGTAACTAGTTACAGTGGATTTCAGCTTACTTTGGCCGCGCCAGTTGCCAAGTTCGTTGGGAGATTTGATACTACGTTGCGAAGTTGTCAATTTCATTTGTCAGTTTGCCAACTAAATTGCGAACTTTCAAACGAAGTTGGTAACTTCGGTGCCAACGAAGCCTGTATGTAACGTCTGAAGTTGTTCTTAAACGCTATTTGCAAAGTCAAAACAATTTTTAGCCGATCTGGATGGTTTTCTTTAACATTATTTTGAACACTTGCCATGACAAATCTATAAACTGGTGCTGTTCGGATTGTTTTCGGGGTGAGATCACGTACGCTGTAAGATGCATGCCGCTATTTCAGTTGTGGTTTTGAATTCGACCAACATATAAATCGTATATTATCTTTCATGTTCACTTAAATATCTTGCAATCTTTGCTTGTGCTGTTGTCCGTTGTTTATATATCTGTTAGCTACATTGTAGATTTAGTTTCAGGGAAAAAAAAATAGAACGATATTGCAACTTCTGAACATATGTTTCGAAATACGAAATGTAAACAAAGATCTTGCTTATAAGTCACTTTCCTTTTGTCCGTTGATCTGATTTCCAAATAAACATTTGAAAAAACAACGCACAATTAACCATATTCAGACTGGGCTTTTTTAGGCAATCTGTGACTGGGGGGGGGGGGGGGGGCTCCTCGGACCCCCCCCCCCTTCATATCTCTGGAACCAGTAAGGCTAGGATCATGAAATTTTCACACAATGTTCATCTCCATACAAGGAAACCTCACACCCAGTTTTGACCTGCCACACCCAATTATGACGTCACAGTGACGTAATTTTTGTTTTTCCGACGTTTCATTGATATTTTTCCATTCAGATACTTAAAATATCAAATATAACTGTAAAATCATCTCTTTAATATTAAAACATAATAAATACAAACAAGGACACACTTGTAAGGCGAGAAAAGGCAAAAAAAGGCGACAAAACTATAATTTTGAAATTATTGTCCGCCATCTTGGATCCGCCATCTTGGATCCGCCATCTTGGATTTCCTTGTTTTTCGCTTAAATTAAAATTTAAAAAATATCTAAAAGAGAAAAGGATCAGAATGTATAAAACACTTATCAAACTAATGTCTATTATCCAAACAATGAACTTAGAAGCGTTATTTAATAAATAGTACAAAATTTTTCTCTATAAGTAAAAGTGAGCAAATATTTACCTACCCCTCCCCCCAAATATTTGATGTTAAAAATTTTTGATGTCTTTCAAGAACTAGTCCAAAGAAAAAACTATTCTAATAAGAAAATGCACTATAAGTCAAAAAACAAGATCTTAAAATAAAAAAATCACCATATTTTAATATTTTGAAAACCTATGTGTCAAAAACCGGTTGCCATGGCAACATGGTTAATCACACTGACATGTTATGGATACCAAAATGTCTCTAGATAAATTCTAGGAAAAGTCAGAAAATTTCAGCCTCATAGCTATTTCGGTGTAAGAGTTATTACAATTTTACTGGAGGGGGGTTCGAAAAGCCCCCCCCCCCCCCCCAGTCTGAATAGGGTTAACAAGATTTGCCCTATTTTCGAAAACAGCATCACAGCAACTTTTGACCATTGTGCTTTATTACTCGTGGCGAAGCACACGGGTTTTAAATCCGGCGTTGACTTTTCTTGTTTTTTTCGCGTCACATTAGCGCATGCAAATTTATGCACGCATATTTAAGTCTATATAGACGACTATATAGCTTTCGGCCATGAAATACATACCGTAAAATCTCTCCGTTTGTGTACTCGAGAAGCAAGATAAAGAACTACTGCGTACAACTGCACACTTTCAAGACAATTCAAGGCGTTCATGGATGGATAGGACCGTTTGATATTGTGTTCGCCGCTTATTCCTGTGGGATTTTTGCTCTGGCAAGTTCTGTGTTTTATATATTAAACTTGCCATTTGCTTAGCGATCGAGCTCCGGGTCGAGCTTAAGTGTCAGCTACTGAATCTAGTGAATGCAGTGTAGTCTTACTTTTAAACCCGTGTATACGTGAAAGCATGATGAACAGGTTATCGGCAAGGGTGTTTAAATAAAATTCACTCTCTCACTCACTCACTCACTCACTCACTCGCTCCTTCCATCAGCTGTAAACTTAGTGAGCAAATGCTTTGTTACGAACACGTTTCGTAACAGGAATTCAACGTGAATCCAATGATAACAATAATTAATTTGATGTAAACGAATATAGACAACAATAAGCTTACAGATGTTTCGCATTTCGAGTTTTTAGTGCAACATTTAAATCGATCTAAAAGGATTTTGCAACCTAAACACGCGTTCTGATGCGTATCTAGCTTAAAATAATAAAATTTAGTTAATAGGTAGTATGTGCTCTTGCACAGCGCAGTGATTGAGTTTGTGGCTTAGTTCCGGACGGCCCGAGTTCGAATCTCCACAAAGCCTTTTTTTTTCCTTTTTAACCCGTGAATATACGCGCGTGCGTAATGAACGGGTTATCGGTAACGGCGACTGATATGCAAATGAGTCACTCACTCGCTCCCTCCTTCCATCAGCTGTAAACTTAGTGACGTAATGCTTTGTTACGAATGCGTTTTGTAACAAGATCAGCGTGAATCCAGCGATAACAATAACTGAAATGGTGTAAACGAATATAAACAACAATAAACTTAAAGGTGTTTCGCATTTGGAGTCTTTAATGCAACTTTAAAATCGATCTAAAAGGAATTTTCAACTGAGACACGCGTTTTGATGGTTATCTACTGTTACGTAATAAAATTTATTCCATTTCAAGTCAGTAGTCACGGTGGTCGAGTGGTGTAAAGCGTGGACTAACAACCGAAAGGCCCTGGTTCGAATCTCGCTCGGGCCGTTCTTTTTTTTTTTTTTTTTAGTTTTTTTTTCCTTTCTTCTTCAGACTGAACATTATGAAAGTGATGTACTGTATTTTTATTTTTTTGCGTTTGTCAAAAAATCCTTACGTTTAATTTTTAAAAAATATATTGAACCGTGACAGAATGAAAACATAAGCTTACCGCATTACGTTTAAACGCGTTACGCATTTCAAATTCACGGGTTGCCTCTAAGGAGCCTTTGATTTTTTTCTTTTTTCGAACTGGACATTATGACAGTGATGTTCTTTTTTTTTCGTTCGTCAAAAATCCTTACGTTTAATTTAAAATATATATCGAACTGTGTCAGTGTGAAAACGTAAGCTTACGGCAATATTGCGTTGCGCGTTACGCGTTAGCATTTCTTCTTCTCGGGTTAGCTCTTAGGAGCCTTTGATTAGACATAATTTTAAGCTTAATATGTTTCTCTGTAAAAGCACCCAATCACTTGGGAATCGATGTTGCAATGAGTTAAAGGCGCCACGAGTTCAAACTGTGTACAGCTTCTTGTTAACTTATTAAAGAATTACGATTAAAGATAAATCGAGCAAATTCAATGAATCATGCCGCCACTCATGGCGACGGAATATTATAAAATATGACTATTAAATTTTTAATACTTTTATACCTTTCGACACTAGCTCGGAATAATTTTCTCAGGAACTCCAGAATATAAATGACCATAAATGAATATTTATATTTTACGACAACGGTCAACCGAGTCAACAGACACGTGGAACCGGAAAGAATGGATTACGAAATATTTTACTTTGCGACCGCTGACCAACGTTTTTGTGGAAGTCAAATGCCCGCCCTGTCGGGCCTTGTTTCACGTCGAATGCCCCACTATGCGGAGCTAACCTCTCGTCAAATGCCCGGGGTATGCCCGGGGGGGAGGGGGGGAGATGGGCGGTCGTGGAATTGACTGGTACATAAGTTAACCCTATTATTCAGACTGGGGAGGGGCTTTTCGAACCCCCCCTCCAGTAAAATTGTAATAACTCTTACACCAAAATAGCTATGAGGCTGAAATTTTCTGACTTTTGCTAGAATTTATCTAGGGACATTTTGGTATCCATAACATGTCAGTGTGATTAACCATGTTACCATGGCAACCGGTTTTTGACACATAGGTTTTCAAAATATTAAAATATGGTGAATTTTTTTTTTATTTTAAGATCTTGTTTTTTGACTTATAGTGCATTTTCTTATTAAAATAGTTTTTTCTTGGGACTAGTTCTTGAAAGACATCAACAATTTTTAACATCAAATATTTGGGGGGGAGGGGTAGGTAAATATTTGCTCACTTTTACTTATAGAGAAAAATGTTGTACTATTTATTAAATAACGTTTCTAAGTTCATTGTTTGGATAATAGACATTAGTTTGATACGTGTTTTATACATTCTGATCCTTTTCTCTTTTAGATATTTTTTAAATTTTAATTTAAACGAAAAACAAGGAAATCCAAGATGGCGGATCCAAGATGGCGGATCCAAGATGGCGGACAATAATTTCAAAATTATAGTTTTATTGCCTTTTTTTGCCTTTTCTCGCTTTACAAGTGTGTCCTTGTTTGTATTTATTATGTTTTAATATTAAAGAGATGATTTTACAGTTATTTTTGATATTTTAAGTATCTGGATGGAAAAATATCAAAGAAACCTCGGAAAACACAAATTACGTCACTGTAACGTCATAATTGGGTGTGGCAGGCCAAAACTGGGTGTGTGGTTTCCTTTTGTAGAGATAAACATTGTGTGAAAATCTCATGCTCCTAGCCTTACTGGTTCCAGAGATATGAAGGGGGGTACGAGGAGCCCCCCCCCCCCCCCCCCCCCGTCACAGATTGCCTAAAAAAGCCCAGTCTGAATAGGGTTAAGCTTATCATCATCGTTTCTGTTCAGAGAGCTTCGCTGTTAGGCGAAGCCTATCTATGTATATTATAGATATTAGTACTAGTAATTTCAATGTGAAAGTGAGTGCTGGCGAAGGGGGATAAAACAGTGGGAAGTGAATTGAACACTGGACAGCTCCGGTAAATTTTTTTTCAACTTTTTAAGGGAAGGGATTTAAAGGGTGAGTAGAGTAGGCTTTCCCTGGATGAGTTGTAAAAATTACTACAGCAAGTGGTGTTTTTGAAAATTGCCCAACCTTAGCCTTACTCACTTGTATTACCCACACTGCTAAAAAATAAAATAAAAATAAAAATAAAAATAAAAAAAAATAAAAATAAAAATAAAACTACTTTATAAAAAAAAAACCTATTGCCAAAAATTTATTATTCAAGTAACGAGTCGTTGGATTTCAGAGTGAAACAATCATCTGATTTCACAGAATAATCCGCTTCGACGAGCGATTGACATTTTTTCAATTCTTTCGCCTCAACGCGTTGTCACGGTTGATTGATTGCGTTGCGAAGCAAAATGACAGACGTTGCTAGGCGACAGTGACAATAAGCCACTGCGCATGCACCCCATCTTACATCCGACAAAATTTTGGATATTCTCCCCCATTGCCAAGAATAGTAATATATTCTCACCGGGGATTCCTTCAAACAATGGTAAAATTCAACAGATTACGTAACTTTAAACCCCAAGAATAGTAGCGTGGGAATGGGTTGCGCAACCTTTGTCACGTTTTCGGCTATATAATCCTATTCTGGTGCGACCAGTTCTTCATAACCTCAAAAATCCTTTCCGTAGTGCTTGGGGAGAATTAGCGAAGTACGCCCCTCCCTCCTCCCCGCAGCGATGATAGCGCACGCTCCAGGGAGCTTTCCACTCGCTACCGCCTCGGGCTGACCTATCCCATATCTTAATATTACATCCTGAGGCATTGTTAGTTGGTAGCCCCGGTGAGAATATATTACTATTAATATATTGCTAGCTGGCTCTGAAGATTCCCACGGTAGTTAAATATTAACCGTTAACCTCTCTGCGGATGCCCATTAATCATCTCGGTCATTAATTGATGAAATCCGAAAAACCTTTCGTTGGGTACTTCTGACTCCAATGTTCGTATTGTCACTTACTGTATGTTTCGAGCTGTAATTAAATCAAAATCTCACGATATTCAAACCCCTGTGTTTAGTCGGTTTTTTTTTTAATTGCATGTTGGTAAAAAATTCTTCCAAGATCTGCACTGATATTGAGCTGCGTGATACGTATAGATAATTGCTGGCGAGCGTTAGCGAGGCAGCACACTATTTTCACCAGTCTCACTTGCGCTTATATAATAAGAATGGGAGACCTGGCGTCCTTAGCAGTCTTAGCAGCGGGGTACCAAGATCACAGGGACAGAACCGACAGACGACCCATACTCAATCCCACACTCAGACCAAAAATAACATCCGAGGACAACACCCAAACTCAAACCCATGAAAGAGGGGAACAAGAACGCTTTACGCCTGAAGGCGCAGAGGGAAAAGCGCAAATAAAGCTCTAAAGGGAGTGAGAGAAGTGTATTGAGCACACGAGGAAGAAGGCTCAACATTTTCGGATGAAAGCAACCGAGAAGACGTTCCCTGGCGAAGAACGTCTGCGAGCTTTATATAATAAAGTGCAGTTTGGCTGTCTTTCCAGCCGACATGGGACATAACGCCCGCTAGCGGAGCCCCGGATAAGCCAGGGTGATCGCGCAACCAGAGCGCAAACTGTACAATGTCTCTCCTTCGTCATTTTTGCCTCTGTGAGATATAACTTGAGACTTTGTTGTGTAGTTGAACCAGAAAAGGGTTTGGCCAGAACATCTGCCTGGGGAGAGATAGGTCTAAACAGGTATCCTAAGGCGGGGCCGAACGAACAAGCAAAGAAATAAATAAATAAACAAATAATCAAATAAATTAGCAAAGTAAAATCTGTGAAACTAAACGGGTAACCTGCAGAGTAATAAACGGGGTAAGGACAGGCAACCCGTAAAACATGCAGGACTGAACTGTTAAAGGAGAAAAGGAGCGGGACTAGAACGTTAACCTCCAAATATCAAAATAAAACGGAGCCAAAACTGTTAACCCGCAAATATGAAAGCATGTGGGACTAAACTGCTGACCCACAAAACAAGGGGGGGGGGGGGGAGGGGCGAGGGGGGGGGGGCTAAACTGTTCACCCGAAAACATTGAATAATGTGACTGAAGTATTAGCCCACAAGCGGGGGCAAAACTGTTAAGCCGCAAATATTAAATGATGTGGGACAAAACTGTTAAGCCACAAAAACAAAATGGTCCAAAACTCTAACCCGCAAGTATTAACACATGTGGGACTAAACTGTTAACTCATAGAACAAAGCGGGGCCAAAACTGTTAACCCGCAAATATTAAATCATGTTGGACTAAGCTGTTAACCCACAAAACAGCAAAAGCGGGGTCGAAACTGTTAACCCGCAAAAATTGAATGATGTGGGACTAAACTGTTAACCTACAAAACAAAGCGGGACCAAAACTGTTAACCCGCAGATACTAACACACGTGGGGCAAAACCGTTAACCAACAGAACAAAGCGGGACCAAAACTGTTAACCGGCAAAAATTAAATGATGTGGGACCAAACTGTTAACCCACAAAACAAAGTGGGGCCAAAACTGTTAATCCGCAAATATTGAATCATGTGGGACTAAGCTGTTAACCAACCGAAACAAAGCGGGGCATAACTGTTAACCCGCAAAAATTAAATGATGTGGGACTAAACTGTTAAACCACAAAACAAAAGCGGGGGGCCAAAACTGTTAACCCGCAAATATTAAATAATGTGAGACTAAATGTTACTCACAAAACAAAGCGGGGCCATAACTCAAACAAAGACAGAAACTGCGGGTCACCACTCCCCGGGGCGGGTGTGGGAATAAAGGGAAAACGGAGTTAATAATCCCGAGAGGGAAAGGGATCTTAAACTTCAGCAAAACCTCTAAAACTAAGAGTAAACCCGGGGAATGGCGGCCCTGGCGCACGGTAATCCGAGGGGGCTTAGTAACCCCTCCAGGCACCGCCATTATAACGAACCTAAGTGACGTGAAAAAAACTAAGGAGCGAGCCCAAGGGAAATGAAAACAGCCCCCCCCCCCCCCCCCCAAAAAAAAAAAAAAGAAAAAAAATACAAGGGAGTAAAATGCGAGGGTACTATGACAAAGGGAGGACCCATGGGACAATGCAGAGACTTGTGAAATATAAGTGCTGTAAATAAGCAAACAACGAGAACAAGTTGAGGCGAAAAGGTAAAAATAACCTGGGAAGAAGCAGTTAAAATTCCAAAACAACGGGCATAGTATAAAATACAAATAGGGATAAACATGGCAAAAGCCACGCCGCGTGGAAATCAAATGAAAACCCCAAGGGAAAAAATAAACTGGGCCGAAGCTACAGGAAGGCAAAGAATGGTACGAAAAACGAAACGGCATAGGGAGAAACGAGAACCGAAGCACGACTGGGAGTGCTTAAGCAAAATGCAAGATAAAATAAGGTTAAGAGAGGAAAATACGGAGCGGAATACCTAAAGTTGCCGTACAGGTGGCGGGTGCACCGGTGGTACAGGTCCTGGAGCTGAGCGACAGCTAGAAGCTGTTGGGGCTGGTTACTGAGTACAACTTGGGCTGCAACGACGGCTTCTCGTTCTTGGCGAGGTCGTTGAACTTTGAACTGCGATTTCTGGAGCGAGAGCCATAATATATATATACATAGCCCAAGCCTAACAGCGTCGCACTTTGAACAAGCTTAAGGTGAAACTTAACTAAGGTGAAACTTAACTAAGATGAAAGGTTGGAAGCACAAGAATTAAGATTGACGAACGGGCTATTTTCAATTTTAGCAATTCTCAAAAACAGTAAGCTTAAGCTTATTTATACGCGACCGTCTGCACAGTACATTTTTATAGACCGTACAAAAGTTCACAAAAACAACTTTTCTCTGTCTAGAATAAATAGTACCACTAGTTTCCGAATAAAATACACTCAGTTTATGTTTGTCAAAAATTGCCCGAGAAACTGATTTGAAAATCAAAAATTGCAAAAATACACAAACAAAATTGCATAAGGCCCGGGGCATAAGGCGATGCGAGTGAAGATAGAACTGTACTATAAAATCAAAGTCTTGTTTTGTTTACATAAAATTGCTTTTCAATCTATCTAATGAATGAACAAACACATAAAAATGGACAACACAATCTTCTTTCGAAAAAAATTATTCAAATCTCCATTAGTTTACGTTTAAAAGCAAAACGCGTACCATTTAATTATAGCTCATCGAGTTCAAGCTTTCTTCGATGAAATTCAAGAGATCGATACAACTGAATTTAGGCACGTTTTAAAATCAATTCTCCAAAACTAACAATAACACTAATAAAACGTCACTCACAGATTGATATCAACATAAATTCTCATCGAAAACTGTAATCTGTTTTACCTTTAAGTCCCTCGCTTGCTTGAAAATTCAAATCTCCGCTTCTGGTTCTGAAATCCGTAGAAAACAAACATCTCCCGCATTGATAAAAACGTAATACATGAAGTTCCTCGAAGCAAGATTTTATCCCTGAAAGCTCGTCTTTTTCCACTTAAGCGGCTTCTGGGTATACTTTAATTAGTATCCCTGTCTTGAGTAGCAAACCGCGAAAAAATGCAGGAAAATAACGAGTTTAAGGTTACAGTGTACCTTCGGGGGTGTCTCCAGTATAACAGCTCTGGTGTCTTAAGATTACACTTAACATACCTAAACCCAGACATCAAATTAAAGCTTATAGAGCTGGCTATCTAAATATGGAAACCATTTGGTAATAAAGTGAATTGTCGAATTTTTTACGACGTCTAAATTCGAACGTCCGAATCAGCTTTAAAACGCTATAACTCAAAGCGATGATTGTATTTTGCTAGTTTGATTTGTTCTCGGGTTTCCGAACAGAAAGCGTTAAAAAAACGTGTCGGCGATTTCCCATATTCAATTGCAGTGAAAAGTTACAGAATGTTTTCGAAAAAGGGAGAAAAAAAATTGGAATGATCGCACGGAAATGGCTCTTGACGAAAAAGTTTTCGGAAATAAGAAATTCGCCGACACGTTTTTGTTGATTATATGCCTAGATTCTGTCCAAATTTGAGGAAAATCGAACTAATTTCCTTTGAGTTGTAGCTCTTTAAAGTGTTCCCAACAAGCGAAAAATTAACTTTGAGAAAACAGCGCTTAATAAAACATATCGCTTCATAAACAAACTCCGCCCACAAAAGTTATACTGTCATTTCTCCGTCAATTTTCACTATTTTTCGATAATTTTTTTGGGATGAAAGTTCATTCTGTAAACTTTATTTTGACGCCCAAAAAAAATTTCGATAAATTTTTGATCTGAAGGTACACTGTAACCTTAATTCTCCGCTAGACACAACAAAACAACTAAAGTGTTTACCGAGCTCATGGCTGTGTGGCCGCGCGAAAAACAAAGCCTTGCTTTCAAGATCCCGGATGTTGTTCCAACACGGCCGCTGGCACACACGCGCCCGCGAGACATTCCGCTAGCCATGTCCATGAAAAATCACGGCATAGGTTCTATGGGAATGGAGCTGCGCAGCCAGGCCTTCGGCCTGGCAAGTGCTCCGCTATAAACGTACGGGACACGGACGTGCGAGAAAGGAGAGCGTATGTACAATGGATTCTCCTTATATACGCTTAAGTGAGACCGTTGGGAATAGTGATATAACATTATTTTTACCAGGGCTACCAACTAACAATGCCTCAGGATGTAATAAGATATGGGATAGGCCAGCCCTTCGGCTAAAGCTCCCTGGCAACTCACAGGAAGCAGAGAGTGCTGGGAAAAACCAGAGCGGAAGCACCCAAATGCGAACTTTCCTCCCAAAACTCAGAAATATGGTTAGCTTGAGGAAGAAGATCACGAGGATCATGAAGATCATGTGTCCTCCTCCCATAACTCAGAAAATCCTCCCTCCTTGTGGTAGACTTGCCGCAAACTAAAACAAAACGGACTTTGAGAAAGTCTGTCCTTGTGGTAGCACTGATTTTATGGAAGGGAGCCTTATAATAAGAAAAAGGACGGAAAAATAGTAACCGCGCTGTATGCCAAATTTGAGCACTAACGGCTACCGCCGCTATTTTACGTGAAGTAAAGGCTAACAGTAACGAATTGTTGAAAACCAACTATAGCAAAAATACCTAAAGAAGGGTAGCAAACTGAATTGTAAAGCAACCCGGCAAAGGCAACAGCTCTAGTTAGGATAACGTTGTAGAATCTTTTCCCACCCCTCGACATCGTAAGTCTGTGAATGTCTACCTCCAAAAACAAAAGAAATAAAAAAGTTTGGGTTTCTAAAAAGTACCGTGTTAGCCAAGTCCGTAACCAATAACTTGGAAACCTAATGTAATGGGGGCACCGGGGCCGCCGCGCTTTGGGGTAAACCCTACAGAACACAAGCAAGCAGACTGAAAACGTAGGCGCACAGCCTAATTCCGAGCACTGAGGAAAAAACATAGAAAGAAACACCGCTAAGAGATGGGTATAACCCCAAAGCGAAGCAGCCCCGAAGTACCCCGTCCAGGGACAAAGCAATGAAGGATATAAGACAATCCCTTCGAGGAAGCTTCGCAAATAGGTCACCAACGGAAATGGACAGAATACAAACTATAAGACGAACACTAAAATATAATACAAAGCTGGAAAACAGACTAGAATTGACGACCACTAAGGTCGGGCCTGGAATTGCTATCCCTAAGGTAAATGGAGGCTTTTCCCCGCGAGGATTTAATTCGCTCTTAACATAATACATTTAGCGCGAAAACCCCGCTAAGACATAAATTACGCGGCACAAAAACTCGCTGCGCATATCTGAGAAAACAAGCAGAGAAAGGAAAGAATCCGGCTGCTGCAGATGAGCCTAGGTTAAAGTGCAATGAATAACACTGACCAAATGCATAAAAAATTTTGCCTGCTGCATAAACCAACTGTTGCCAGCAAATTCCGTAAACCGCGGATTCGTAACCTACAAAGGTACAGTCATACCTTTAACACATACAGCTATCTTAATTAACGTTGTCGGATGAAAAAGGCGAAAAGCCAAGACCGCAAGGTAGTGTGGGATTTTTAAGCAATGCTATTTACCCTAACCCATACTACTTTGCGGTCTTGGCTTTAAGCTTTTATCCGACAACGTTAATTGAAAGAGCTGTATAATAAAGGGCAAACGCGTTGCTGGCGGGAAATTCCATATAGCAGCGCAAAACACATGCGCTCGCGGAGATTCCAATTGACAGCTCAAACAAAGCACCCGAGAAAACTACAAAAGGCCGCGCAAATAAAACATTCCTTGCCAAATCATGTGGTGAAAGGGTCCATTCCACAGCGCAAACATATGTGCTAATGACAAATTCCATGACCAGCGCAAACAAATCTGAAAGTGAAAAAGTTCCTTTAACAGCGTAAACATACCAGTTCGTGAGAGTTCCATAGACCCTCGAAACAAATTTGCTAATGAAAAAGTCCGCTAAACAGCGTAAATATATTCGCTCATGGAAATTCCAATCAGCATCGAAAGCATATATGTTCGTGAAAATTTCCTTAACCAGCGCAAACAAATTTTTCTAGTGAAAAAGTCTATAAAACGGCACAGAATATATTCGCTACGGAAAAACTTTATATAACAGCGTAAACACATTAGCTAGTGAAAAAAGATCCATTTACCGGCGCAAACAATTTTGCTAGAGAAAAAGTCCATAAAACAGCATAAACACATACGATCGCAAAAATTCCATAAAACAAGACAAACATATATACGCTCGTGAAAACTCCATACAACCGCGGAAACACATACGCTTGCAAAGTTTTGTAAAACAGCGCAAACATATTCGCCGATGAAAAGAACCACGATATCAGTGGCGGATCCAGGGGGAGGGTCGGGGGGGGGGGGGGGGGCAGACCCCCCTATCAGACCTGTGTCTCCCATGTGGTTCATAAAAATAATAGAATAAAATCGTTTTATACCTAGTTGTTTTACTTCCACCAATTGACTGATTGTCAAGTTTTTGACTTAACAAGCGCTTTTCGACTCTCAGGAATGTCGGAAATGGCGTTTTAGAGGGTAAAATGGGAAAAACATTTTCGGGTCACATGCACCCGGATCCCCCTTGCAGAAATTCGTGGATCCGCCCCTGGATATAACAGCGCAAACATATTCGCTAGTGAAAATTTCGCTAAACAGCGTAAACATATAAGCTCATGAAAAGTACCATCTAACGGCGCAAACAATATTCGCCCGCGAAAATTCCATAAAACAGCGTAAACATATTCGCTCGTGAAAATTCCATCTAACAGCGCAAACATATTCGCTAGTGAAAATTCCATAAACAGAGTAAACACATTCGCTCGTGAGAAATTCCGTCTAACAGCGTAAACAATATTTGCTCGCGAAAGTTCCATCTAACAGCGCAAACAAATTCGCTAGTGAAAATTCCATAAACAGCGTTAACACATTCGCTCGTGAGAAATTCCACCTAACAGCGCAAACATATTCGCTAGTGAAAATTTCCATTACACAGCGTCAACATATGAGCTAATGAAAAAATTGTATGAAACAAGGCCAAAAGTAATAACCTACAAAAAATGCGAGCGGAAACTCGTACCAAGTAACAAACTTAAGGCTTGCAAAAGCGAATGGCACACTTACCGGGAATGACTGGGACGTGTGACATGGTGAAAACTAAAACAAAAACCACGGCGCACGAAGGCTTGTACGTACTTCGCTAATCCTCCTCTATGGAAAGGACTTTTGAGGTTATGAAGAACTGGTCGCACCAGAATAAGATTATATAGCCGAGAAAGTGCCAAAGGTTGCGCAACCCATTCCCACGCTACTATTCTTGGGGTTTAAAGTTACGTAACATGTTGAATTTTACCATTGTTTGAAGGAATTCCCGGTGAGAATAGTCGTAGTTGCCAGCCAGTAAGTGACAATAAGAACATTTATTGGAGTCATATGGAGTCATTGGAGCTTTTGCAGGGAGTTCATCGATCAGATCCATACATAAGAAAGCGATAAATGATGTTTTGCATGATGTATTATACAAACGCTGTTTATGAGTAAGTTAGTCCTTTGCGTTTTGAAATAAAATAATTTAGAACAGAAAAACAAACCTTTATCGACGGGAAGATGTTCGCAGAAGAGAAGATGCATAGGGAAACAGTGGAGGCTGTTGGTACGAGCTGAAAATGATAGAGGAAGTTGAAGCCGACGGATTTATTAGGTGCGGCATCTATGTTGCTGTCAATGACGTAATTGTTTGGAAATGACTCACGCGATATTTCTGTCAATCACTCGGCAGGGGGACATTGGGGGTTCTGAAAACCGCAATACCGCAAAAATAATTCGACAAATACCGCAATATCGCAAGTTAAAAAAAAAATCGCCAAATACCGCAATACCTTGTCAAAAATCGATAGAATGCCCAGACCGCTACTCTGTTCGTTAAATTTCGCGCAAATATCCGCTTAGATTTTGTTTTTCGAATGTCAAGGCAAGTTAAGTTCGTTTCAGAGCAAAATGAGTAACGACAGTAACGTCCAGTAGCTTGTTGACTAATAGTAAACTAGAAATACGTGTCTCGCAGAACCTCGCGAAGCTCGGGTGAGGTGGCACCGCAAAATTTTAGCGACGGGGGAGGGAGAGATTGTTTTTCTGGTTTAAGTGGAGAGGATGGGTTGCATGATGACAATGGCCGCAAAATTTGAAGTTGAGACATTCTGGTTCCCAGTCTCTTCTTAACTTGTGCTCAGTGCTCTAAAACATATTCATAAAATTAAAGAAATGGGAACTGGTAATGGTTAGTATTGTTTTTTTGAGCTGTGGGTCTATGTAATCGCTATGGGACTGGGTATTAAAAGACCCTCAGGCAATTAGTTCTCCTTCCCAAATTCATTTTATTAATTTTTGACAAAATTAAAATTGATCTGAAAGTTGATGTATAGTACTGTTGTGGAGCTTATTTCTTGGCAATATGCACTCAAAAGCCCATTCTATAGTTGTGTGCTTAGTAACCTGGCCTTTGAGTGAAAGTGAGGCTAGACTTGTCTTTGTTTTATTACAAATCTTCATGCTTTTCATATGTGAATCATGTTAGTGAGCAAAAAAACATGATTTACATATGAAAAAAGGAAGGTTTATACTAATCAGGTGAACTACACAAAGGCCAGGTTACTAAATAAACAATTGTAATATAATAAGAACATATTCACTATTGGTCTTTATTGTTTGATATGGCAGGAGCTTAGTGCTGCTGAAGGGTGACGCTGTACAATAAATAACAACACAATGGTGCAATTTTGCCCAAAAAAGCACAGAGCATAGCATAATAGTAATTACATGTAGCTATTTCATATTTGTTTTCAATCAAGTTTAATGAAACCAAAACCAACGTAATAACTTTGGCCAATAGAAGGGGTGAGTGAAATTAAGCCCCAAGTGAATTCTGATCAACTGTTAGATTCTCCTTCCAGTTTTTCTTGTATATGTTCATGTAACAAGGGGAGAATTTGGTTTCAGATCAGGGGTCACTTAGGGCTTTATATCAGTTTGGGGTAAGGCCCTAAGTGTCTCCTGATCTATAGCCAAATTCTCCCTTTGTGCATATATAAGACAGACTGTATGGAGAATCTAGCAGTTGATTAGAATTCAGTTAGGGTTTTATTCCACTCACCCCTTCAATTACAACTCAATCAGTTAATCTAATGAATCAATCACAACTCAGAACAATTATAGGTAGCAAGCAAGTCACAATGTAGCAAGTAATTTTGATGGTTTATAACAAATACATACAAACATGTGTTCGCCTATGTAGGTGCTACACATTAGGTTGTGATTGCTAACTGAAAAATCTTTGTTCTCTCTAATATGAAAAATGTTTACATCCAAACTGTAAAGAGAAATTCTCGTTTTTCTAAACCATTTGAATATTATTTGTTTTTGACAATATTTTCAGAGCATTGAATTTTGCACAACTAAGTATAAATACACATCAATCTACAGTATGTACTGAAACAATAGTTTCCACTTACCTCATTTGGAATGATGATTATACATGTATATATGAGTACTGATATGTTATATTTACAACAATTTCCTGTTATCATCTGTCTTAGTTGTTCAGCTAACTATTGCTTTTTTTTTTGCGAGTGTTATAAATACTTGCCTTTAAATGTAGGTTGTTTCAATTGAAAAGCAGATTATACATGTTGCTGATATGGAATTGCGGTGATATATAACTTTGGCCAATTGAAGGGGTGAGTGAAATTAAGCCCCAAGTGAATTCTGATCAACTGTTAGATTCTCCTTCCAGTTTTTCTTGTATATGTTCATGTGCTGGCGGATGTTTTAACAGATAACAGCATTCCTCAGTATATCGTGTTGGTGCACTATAGTCTTGATAATTAGATCTTGAACAACACCCGTGGCACCATTGCATAGACCAACTTCCTGCCAAAGATTACATTTTAGCATTACCGCAGCCCCCCGTGCAACTGGTTTCTCGTTTTTTCTGTAAACAGGGCAGTACGCAGCTCTTACAAGGTCTTCTCTGATTTGCTGAGAAAACAATAGAACAAACAACACAACAATGGCTAACAATAGACCCTAGACCTAAAAACAATAGAGCTGCATGATATACAGGTCCAATGAAATTAGAGGTTGTAAAGAGCTGCGTGGTATCTGTGTAAACAGCAGCATTTTCTCGCTCGATCGTTGGAATGCCCAGACCGCTACTCTGTTCGTTAAATTTCGCGCAAATATCCGCTTAGATTTTGTTTTTCGAATGTCAAGGCAAGTTAAGTTCGTTTCAGAGCAAAGTGAGTAACGACAGTAACGTCGAGTAGCTTGTTGACTAATAGTAAACAAAAATCAACTTACCTTTATTGTTTCACTTTTCTTATTGTGAAAAAGGGACTGCAATTTTTCGCTCGCAAACTCAGTGCTAAATGTTTATCAGGAACTTACACTCTGGAAAGTCGAATGTCTTGGTTGCTGGCCTTAATTACGTTAATGCGTGCTGGCGGATGTTTTAACAGATAACAGCATTCCTCAGTACATCATGTTGGTGCACTATAGTCTTGAGAAACGTCTTCTCTATTAGTGGCTCTACTCCCGCAACATCTACATTTACAATATCTACAGCGAAGCGTTTCCAAATGACGACAAGGGTCGACAAGAAACTGGAAAAGGATAAAAAAGAGCCGTAAAACACTGGAGGATAATTTTTATTCCGATTAAAACGCTAAAAAACGAATCCCGCAGGTTTTGAAAATATCGCAATATCGCAATTTTCGATTGAGGGGGACATTGGGGTTTGCGGTATTGCGGTATTGGACATTTTTTCATGCGGTATTTCGGTAATTCTAATCTAAAATTGCGATATTGCAATATTCTCAAAACCTGCGGGATTCGTTTTTGTAGCGTTTTGATCGGGATTAAAATTATCCTCCAGTGTTTTACGGCTCTTTTCAATCCTTTTCCAGTTTCTTGTCGACCCTTGTCGTTTCGGAAACGCTTCGATGTAGATGTTGTAGATGTAGAGGTTCCGGGAGGACGAGGACATTGCGTTTGCGGTATTGCGGTACTGGACAATTTTTAATGCGGTATTTCGGTAATTCTAATCCAAAAATTGCGGTATTGCGGTATTCTCAAATGGTCTCTTATTTACCACGATTTATGTCATCACATGGTCAAAATTTGTTGCTGACTCACTTGGCATGTACCGCATCGCAGAATTAAATTTCACGCACGCGCAGTAGCTATGGACACTTAGAAAAAACTACGAATGCAAGGAACGTCAAGGAACGTAATTTTACAGAGAAATATGAGAAAGTAAAACTTATACGATAAATAGTACAAGCTGCTACAAACCTGAACAATTTGTTCGATCTGATATTGAAAGAGGAACTTCCCTGGATATTAGCCAGTCTGCAGAGTATAGCAGAACTCGACGAGATCTCGCGCGTGCATAGCCATTTTTAGCCGTGTGCACCGCGAGAACGCACACTCGATAAACGATACCAATAAATAACGGTGTTCGCGGTATCCCAGCGGTATCCTTAAAAAATACAGGAGATAAAAAGATAGATCATCCCCGGACCCACCTCTACTTGGGCTCATCATGTCGTGATAGTGGAACTGGGGAGGAACTGGGTACTAATTTGCCTGGATAAGAGATTTCAAGATGGCGGCGACGGCTGTTCGACAGTTTAGTCGCCTTTTTCAATTCAAATCGCTTCTTCATCGAGTGCCTGCGGTTTCTTCTGTCCGGTAAAGTATCTATTTTAGACTTTAAGCTAACTTTGGAGGGATAAAAGTGCAATAATGTGGCGAGAATTGCGTGAAAATCAACGTTTTTAATATGTTACTGACACAATATTAAACAAATCCTTTTTATGCGTGCAGTTTCTCACTTTTTGTTCATTTTATCTGACCCGTAAGCCGTTAGCTTTCTTTCTTTGAACATTTTTTTTTTTAAACACTAAACTAGTGAGCAGCACTCTGCAAACTGTAGTTGCAAAACTTGTTTAATTCTCCTACGCGTTTCGTCTAACTGTCGTAGACTTCTTCAGGGAGTTTTACAAACAAACACTAAATGCCGGTATTTAAGCCATTAAAGCGGCTATTTCGAGAAACACAGACCACAAAGGTGCGGCCGGATTTACGAAAAAGGAACAGGCGAAGCTGCGAAATATTTACAAAACCGTGGCCCCCAAAATAACAACTCTCTCACGCCGTGCGTAAATATTTCGCAGCTTCGCCTGTTCCTTTTTCGTAAATCCGGCCGCACCTTTGTGGTCTGTGTTTCTCGAAATAGCCGCTTTAATGGCTTAAATACATGCATTTAGTGTTTGTTTGTAAAACTCCCTGAAGAAGTCTACGACAGTTAGACGAAACGCGTAGGAGAATTAAGCAAGTTTCGCAACTACAGTTTGCAGAATGCTGCTCACTAGTTTAGTGTTTAAAAAATTGTCTTTCAAAAATTGTCTTTAAAAAATTGTCTTTAAAAAATTAGCTATAGTCCAACGGTGCGTGTTTGGTCATTATTCAATATAGAATCACGTGTAACAGTGTGCGTGAAATGAAAAACATCCATTGAATTGCGAGAGATCAAGATTATCAGTGATTTGCGAGATATCGATGTTTGCCTTGTGCAGTGAACCCCTTTAAATTGTATATTGGCATCTACAGATTTTGATCTTGTTCTGCAAACTGTCGATTTTTGTTCACCAAAATCAACATTTTTATAGCTGCCAACTTTTTCCGAGTGATAGGCGTGATAATTTTTTGTGGGAGTGCCAGGATTTCCGAAGGCGATCCAAAGATGTCCGAAGTTGTCCGAAAATGTTCCGAAGATATCATCCAGCTGTACCTCATTGTAATGTTCAGAACGATAAAAATCTACAAAAATTGCCATTTTCATGAACGTAACTATATTTTTAATTGGATCATGCGATCAGTTAAGGCTGATAACTCAAATCTGTAAACCAGGTGTGAGAAATTACTCCATAGGCGTGAGTAGGCGCAAGATTGGAGTTTTGGACTCGCAGGCGTGAGACTTGGCAGGTACATGTATACATTTTTACACTGGGTTGTATGTTTTCAATGCCTGACCGAGGGGGAAAAAGCAAGGCGAGGGAATGCCTGTAAACATTAATTTTTAAAACAAGTTTTTTTCACTCACTGACACCACCTACAGTAGCCTGGTAACATGAACTTCATACCGGTATTTGCTATTTCAGAATTAAATCGTTAAATTTCGGAGATAAGTAAATTTGTAATATTAGTTTTAATTAGCATTTTGACTGCGGCGGTAATATTGTAATAATGGTTTTAATTAGTATTTAATCAGTGGTTTTATCTGACGTATTGTTATATTAGTGTTGTTTAATTGTTAGGTTTTAACTAGTTATTAGGTGGAATACCTGTAAACTAGCTTTTAAGCTAAGAGTATATCCACATTAAATAAAGTATGTATGTATGTCTTCGTGAGAGTGAAGTTGAGGAAGAGAATAAACCGCTTAAGTTGCCCGGTGTGTTATCAACAATGACTGGAACTGTCATGTATCCAGATGAAGAGTCTGCAAAATGGGATGTTGATGGTATGAACATGGTTTGGCTTTTGTTATTTTTAGGGGTGTCATGCTACATAATGACATCGACTGTACTTAACATGCATTAAAAGCCATAGATTAAATTGCTTTTTAATGCATATTAAGCAAAAAACCACAAAATTTGTACGTTTACAAAATGTGAAAGAACAAAATTATACTGTTTTACTTTACAAAGTACAATCTATTAATACACGATGTGAAACAAATCCAGACAAAAGTTTTTTGTTAATACATATTGGAATTTTAAAACTAAAAAACACAGAATTACGACCAAATATGACAAATTCAGGTGGCTTTTCGCCAAAAATGAGCTGCTGCATATCGGAAATCTTGTTTTACATATCTGTGTATTGTTTAGTTATAAACTTCAGTGCTTTCCCACTGGTGTTTGTGAATATTTGACTTCAGAATAAGAATAACCCTGTAAAAATGCATCATTGTTTTCTGTATTCAATGGTAATTTTAAACTTGCAAAGAGACTATTGGCCAAGTTCTTCCCTTTTCATAAAAAAAAAAAATGATCTGAGAGCAATTTTTGTATAAGCAAAATAATTATTATTTAGACAAATACTCAGTATAGTTTTAACTTCAAAACTGCAAAATTTAGAAATTACATGTAACCCCCCCCCCCCAACCCTCTTCAAATCCATTGTTTTTAGAGGCAGTCCTTTCCAGTGTCCCCCCTCCCCCACCCTCTCCAAATCCATTGCTTTTAGGGGTAGTCCTTTCTAATGCCCCCCTCGGCGGACAAGATGTTTTCGATTTGTTAGCGATGCTTACGCAAACCTTCATCACGTACGTGTGACCAACGAGGGAAAAGGCAATAAAATTAAAGGCTTTCAATTTTTTGATAAATGTTTTTATTCATTTGAACAAGCAAAATGCTGTGGTGTTTGATTGACCATTAAACTACTCATAAACATTCAAAAGTCCATTTGACTCGAAGATTGCTCCTGCACCCAAATGGGCGCATCTTCTTGGCTTTTGGTGCGCCATCTCAATTTTTTTGGCGGGAATCCCGCAAGGCCGCGGCCTGTTGAGAACACTGCTCTAAAATTCTGCTTGCCCTTGGCGGTTACATGCTTCCTTTCATAATTGTCCAATTTTCCTTTTTTTGTTTTAAAATCATTATTTATTGAGCCAACAGCTTGCCTGGGCCTTGCTTGTCAGGAAAGAAAGCAGGAAAAGCTATTAAATATCCCACAGGAAAATCAACTTGTCCTGGGTGCTGGATGGGACCTTTTTTTTTTCAAGTACCTTTGTATGTTCCTAACACCGTTTCTTTTTCAATACTTTACTCCAATTAATGAAAATTGGAATTTTTATTGAATTTTTATTTTTGGCAGTCTTGGGAATTAAGAGGTTAATATCATTTTATCTATTTGTAGTTCCTGCCCAGGAAAAGATTGTGACTAACTTACAAATGAACCTTGGACCCCAGCATCCTGCAGCTCATGGTGTGTTACGACTTGTTCTGGAACTTGATGGAGAGGTAATGGATGTTTTTTTTTTCCTTTTTTTCTTACTTTGGAGGTATTACCCCTCCACTACCAAACTCTCAAATTATCACATTCAAAACTACATGTCAATTATTTTATTGCATATTTTGACAACAGCTGGAAACTACTACCCACTCTAGGCCTCACTTGCATTCTTGTGCTCAGACTCCTTGTGGCATTGAATGCAATCTTTTAATCTGTGATTACTACTGGTCATAATTTATATTAAAATATGGAAAAACAAACAGCAGTATAGGAAAATGCCACTTTCATTGGAATGTCACACTTAAGGATTTTATCCACAGATAAAACCACCTTGTACAGTATTATAGATGCTCTGCCTGTCTCATGTCGGGGTTTAGTCAATGCTTCACGTCGCTGTCAGAAATTGAACGAACATAGTTTGTCAGAATTTTAGAAAAGGTGGATAATGGTACGTTATAAAGAAACACCTACAGTTCTACAATAGCTCAGTTATCGTTTAGTGCGCATCGAGCACGTAACATGCTACTATAGTCATTCATGGTAACTGACCTGCGTACAACATTTTTAGACCAACTGACCTGATAAATCGTGGAGGCGCGGTGGTTTAGTGGTTAGCACGTTAAACTTTCGTTTGATAGGTTGGTGGTTCGAGCCTGGCGTGCGTTTCTCTAAACTCTAAAAGACTTATCGGGTCCTGAAAAGCCATTTTATATGCCGACTGTTTATCAGCGTAGATTCAATTTTCGTTGATTTTAAGAGCTAAACATTAAAATTCGAGTTGACGAAAAACGTTGCACTTGTTTGCGAGCTAAATACTTCACCGCCATTCAAAAGAAACTGAATTGTAAAAATAACTTTCAGATCCAAAAAGTTTTCGGGAGTTTTGAGAAACGGACACCTGGTCTGTAGTCTCTCTACCGTCATGTCGTTTCCTCAAATTGGTGAAAAAATATGCCAAAGCACTGTTCTTTGTTGCTTATTCTCGGTTTGCTGTCGCTGTCGGAATTGTGCCGAGAAAGATTGTCTTTTGTCGCAATTTCATTTTACGTGCTGTCGCTACTTTTTGGGTCATGTCGCCTGTCGAAATTTACCCTGGCAGGGCCTCATTATAAACAGCACTAGGGGAAAGTATAGTATATACGGCTCAATAGCTTTCATTTGAATGGCCATACTTTAGGATTTTATCCACAGACTCAAAAGTTAGAACCACCTTGTACAGCATAATAAACAGTGTAACAGGAAAGTACTGCTCAATAGCTTTCATTTGAATGGTCACACTTCAGGATTTCATCCACAGACTCAACAGTTAGAACCACCTTGTACAGCATACTGAACAGTACCACAGGAAAGTACTGCTCAATAGCTTTCATTTGAATAGTCACACTTTAGGATTTCATCCACAGACTCAAAAGCAAGAATCATCTTGTATAGCATAATAAACTAGAAATACTTGTCTCGCAGAACCTAGCGAAGCTCGGGGGAGGGTGCACCGCAGGTCGAAACTTTGGTGGCGTCTCGATTTGCGTATGAGGCTTTTCGCCATTTCACTTCGTCTTCTTTTAAATCAAATACGTTAGTAAAAGGTCCTTTCGATGGTTCGCGTACCGTTTATCGTCCGCCATCTTTTTTTACCATACTCCTCTATAGGCTTACATGAACTAGTACCGCTGTCTCCCGTTGCGCTGTTGCCAGGCAACTGCAAGACATCTTCAACTATATATATATATATATATATATATATATATATATATATATATATATATATATATATATATATATATATATATATATATACCTGGATTTTTGAAAACGTGTTCAATGAGAATTTACGCAATTTCACTGCAACTAGCCCAAACAAGGGTTTTTATGAGCCCGATCAGCCCGAAAATCACAGAGAAGAGAGAGAAGAGGAAAAGAGAGCAAGAGCAAGCGAAAAAAAGACTAGCAACAGTCTATTATATTTTATATTTTTATATTAAAAACAAGGCCAAGAACGCTCACAAACGCTTACTTAGGGCGATATCGTTTTCAAAAATCCAGGTAGATATCTCGATAGATTGACGACAACGATTGGAAAAAGTGCCAAAAAGCCATTTTCAGCCAAAGTCGGCACTTTCTGGAACACTCCACAGCTTGAAATTATCTTAAAACCAACAAACGACCCCCCCCACCCCCCCCCCCCCCCCCCTTCCCCTCCAAGCGCAAAGATTGTCGTTACTTCCCATGATTCTCTACTATGACAGATTCAAACGTTTCGAAGGCAGCGCGCGCGCTAGAAATCAGTGGCTTTCTTTATCCGTTATTTTCAGTAGATTTCCTTTTGGCCGCCTTGAACAAAGTTTTCCTGAGGACATCATTAAGTCCCGTGAGGGAAAGAAAGCTGGCGATTGGCAGAGTCTGTCCTCGGCCTTATATCTTACTGTATTTCGTCTCTTTTGAGGCTAAACGGGTTCCACTTTTGATCTCCGGCCGAGACGAAAAGGTTACTGATATTGTGCGCTTTGTTCTTGGTGGTAACAAGTCTTTGGCCTCAAAAAGGACCTTCTACGGGTCATAGCTATTAAACAGCAGCCGAATTGTTGGTGAATTTTGACCCAGCCACAGACTTAGTAAAAATTTGTTTTGAAGGCAAGAGAATGTGTCCGCCCTGTCAAATGAGAGTCTACATACGGGGACTCGAATAAAATTACTGCGAAGACAAATGTTTGTGGATGTTTACTTGCCAAGAGCGTGAGTTTTTTCGAGTTATTTGATGATATTTTGCTTGTGCGAATCGTGGAAAAACTATGGGTAGTTTCCCGGAAGCATTTTACTGCTGCAAAGGAATTTTATTGTGTGATTTCCGGCTTGGTCAAGTTGTTGTTGACAAATGCTGATCAGCTGTCAGTGTCAGGTATGTCGATCCATCTGTTTAGTATATTCCGTGCAAGGCATAAAACAGCTTCTTCTGTGTTTAGTTAAAGCAATAGTGCCTTAGATAGCCCATTCTGGGTTCTAGATTTATCTGTGGCGAACGTTTGCTATAAACCGTATCGTTTGACCTACTAAAAGGTTATTAAGACTTATTTGTGCTTTGGTTGTTAATTTCGAATTCATTGCAAAGCTTTGTCACTTTTGCCGAAAGCAACTTGTCGTGAACTGCCAGCAATTAGGATGTCATTTTAAGCCTAACTAGATTCTTTTAAATGCTTTTTATTCGCCTTAAGTGTTAAATTGTTAAAACGTACTTGAAATTTCTAGAGCCATGCTTTAACAAATTCAGTCAGATAATATGCATGTGTGACACAAATCCAAATATTTGTGGCCCCTGTCTCAATAAAATGCTAGCAAAATGCCTTAAACCAGCCTTATTGTCATTATTTTAGGTCTTTTAGAAGCATGTTTGGCTTATACTAGTCAAGACTGTTAACCTTCATGAGGTGTTTGCTTTTTGTGGCCAGTACAATTTATTTTATATCTTTGTGAAAAGTTGGCTTGTTTGCATTGAATTTCTTACTTCTGAGGTGCGCATAGAAATGTCACATTTTTTTACTCCAATTTAGTCGCTTTCAGATCCATTCAGGGCACAGCTAAACTAAAGAAAATTTAACACAGTTAAAACAGCATCTTTCAACTAGTAGCTTCTAAGAAATGCCCATATGCTAATAGATGGATAGTGTTTATGTCAAGTCGATTGAGGACTTCCCCTTCTAATAATGAGCATGCCAATTCATCGTTCGCCGGCGATCGATAAATCAAGGGAAAAGAGTAAAACGGTTAATGAATTGGCGATAATGATCAGGAAAAGTACCAAAAAGCAATCTCCGGCCAAAGTCAGCGCTTTCTGGAACACTCCACAGCGTTTGCTTGAAATATATACCTGGATTTTTGAAAACGTGTTCAATGAGAATTTACGCAATTTCACCGCAACTAGCCCAAACAAGGGTTTTTATGAGCCCGATCAGCCCGAAAATCACAGAGAAGAGAGAGAAGAGGAAAAGGGAGCAAGAGCGAGCGAAAAAAAGACTAGCAACAGTCTATTCTATTTTATATTTTTATATTAAAAACAAGGCCAAGAACGCTCACAAACGCTTACTTAGAGCGATATCGTTTTCAAAAATCCAGGTAGATATATATATATATATATATATATATATATATATATATATATATATATATATATATATATATATATATATATATATATATATATATATATATATATATATATAACCACCAGTGGAAAAATTGAAGACTTCATCCGCTATAAAAGTGCTCGATGGTAGAACCAGAGCTGTGAATAAAGACATTAGACATTCTAAGAAGTTCCTGTTAAATACCGCGCTTACCTAATATAGATTTACCCGATTGTTTAGCGCTTTTGCCGTCCAATCACATCTCGACATGTCACGCCAGTAAGCATTGTCCCCCATTTTCAAATTTGTATATCTTTACATGTAACCGTTATTGTTGTCAGTTGCCTGATGATTGCTTCATTAGAAGCATGAAACTCCGAGTAGCAATTAAATGTTTTTGAACTAGTCCGACTCCAGAAATTCATCTTTATATATATATATATATATATATATATATATATATATATATATATATATATATATATATATATATATATATATATATATATATACATATATATATATTTATAATTCAACACATTGATACACTGCCCAAATATGGTAAAAAAGTTATCGATACACGTTATGTCTACATGACATATAACCAGCGATGGCGGTAAATTTCGCATTTTGAAGGAAAGTGAAAATGACTACTGCCTGCAATTTCGTGTTTTTTGGCGAAAAATTGCGTGAACTATTAGTTAAAAAGGGAAAAGAAAGAAAACAAGAGAAGAAAAGAAAAGAGAAAAATACTGTTCACATGATTGAACAAAAAACGCGCGAAATTTTCGCGTTGTCGCGGTCGCAGTGCTGTTTCTTAAGGTTACAGTGTACCTTCGGGGGTGTCTCCAGTATAACAGCTCTAGCGTCTTAAGATTACACTTAATATACCTAAACTCAGATATCAAATTAAAGCTTATAGAGCTGGCTATCTAAATATGGAAACCATTTGGTAATAAAATGAATTGTCGAATTTTTTACGACATCTAAATTCGAACGTCCGAATCAGCTTTAAAACGCTATAACTCAAAGCGATTATTGTATTTTGCTAACTTGATTTGTTCTCGGGTTTCCGGACACGAAGCGCTAAAAAAACGTGTCGGCGATTTCCCATATTCAATTGCAGTGAAAAGTTACAGAATATTTTCGAAAAAGGGAGAAAAAATTGGTATGATCGCACGGAAATGGCTCTTGACGAAAAAGTTTTCGGAATTAAGAAATTCGCCGACATGTTTTTGTTGATTATATGTTAGCCTAGCTTCTGTCCAAATTTGAGGAAAATCGAACAAATTTCCTTTGAGTTGTAGCTCTTTAAAGTGTCCCCAACAAGCGAAAAATTAACTTTGAGAAAACGGCGCTTATAAAAACATATCGCTTCATAAACAAACTCCGCCCACAAAAGTTATACCGTCATTTCTCCGTCAATTTTCACTATTTTTCGATAATTTTTTTTGAATGAAAGTTCATTCTGTAAACTTTATTTTGACGCTAAAAAAAAAATTTTCGATAAATTTTTGATCTGAAGGTACACTGAAACCTTAACGTAGCTAAATGAAAACTGGTTCAAAGTTTAACCGCTCGACAAGAAGTGAATGAAGGATCACAATTTTCGTGAAATTCCTTTGGTAATCACCTTTGGAATATGGTATAGACTTAATGTTTCCTCAGAAAAGTTTCTGATCTCGTCATTACGGCTGTGGGGGCTAAAAAAACGAGCATTCCAAGTTTGTAAACAACATTGATCGACTCAGCTCGTACTTCGATGTTTGAAAATGTGGTGCTTATGGAAGGGACTAAAAAGCCAAATCAACTACAGGTACGATGTTTTAACCGTTTCTTGTATCCTTCAGCTGTGAATTTTGGTAAGCTTACTGTTCACGCTGCAGTTCTTTCCCACTTTTCGCCGCTATGTTTAGGTTCGTAGCCGTGTGTTTGTTCAATTTGTTTTGATTCTGAATTGAACTTTTTAAGATACGAAACACTTGTAACTAAGACATTCTATGCCATTTTACTGTGTTTTAATTCTTGTAGTCACTACTCTGTCCCGTTCTTTGAGTAGACGAAAGCTCTTCGTAGAAACTGTCAACTGATTGTGTACGCTAAATTGATTTTAGCCTGGCAAAAGTTTCGGCATTCATTGCTTGTTGTTTAAGAAATGGTGCGAGGTAAAATATTGTAGTTAGCCTTTTTACTTAATGAGAGGTTCAGAAGGTTGTATATCTCAATGATTTTTTCTCGAAACTGTGATTTGTTATCAATGTGTTGAATTATAAAACAGTTATAGTGTTCAAGCTTGCACAATATTGACAAAGGCGCCACTTTCATTCATGAACTGTGTGATGTTGCAAGTTTCGCGCGGTAAAACATCTATAAGCTTTTTTTTTTAATAAAAGTCTTGTCGCCGATATTTTTTCTTCAAATTGTGCTATGTTATCAATGTGTTGAATTATAAAACTATTATAGCGCTCAAGCTTGCGTGATATCGCCTAATTTTAGCCGACTCGGCCTACGACCTCGTCAGCTAAGTATTAGGCGATATCACGCGCGCTTTCGCGCTATAATAGTTATATATATATATATATATATATATATATATATATATATATATATATATATATATATATATATATATATATATATATATATATATATATATATATATCGGCTTAGCTCCCGAGGCACGACAAATTTATTAACCTCGCTTTGCGAGGAACAATACCACAGGAAAGTACTGCTCAATAGCTTTTATTTGAATGGTCACAATTTAGAAATTAAGAATTTCATCCACAGACGCAAAAGTTAGAACTGCCTTGTACAGCATAATAAACAGTACCACAGGAAAGTACTGCTCAATAGCTTTCATTTGAGTGGTCACACTTTAGGATTTCATCCACAGACTCAAAAGTTAGAATCATCTTGTACTAAAGGAATTCTTGGGAATTTTAAGAACACTCGAGAAGTGCGAGAAGCACTCGCCTTCGGCTCAACAATGCACGAGGCGTCCACAGACTCAAAAGTTAGAACCACCTTGTACAGCATAATAAACAATACCACAGGAATGTACTGCTCAATAGCTTTTATTTAAATGGTCACAATTTAGGATTTCATCCACAGACTCAAAAGTTAGAACCACCTTGTACAGCACAATACACAGTACCACAGGAAAGTATTACTCAGAATCTTTCACAAAAGAAGCTTATTTTATCTCCTTTATTTGTTGTGTTCAGGTTGTTTGCCGTGCAGATCCTCACATTGGACTGCTGCATCGTGCCACAGAGAAGCTAATTGAGTATAAGACATATCTACAGGTACAGTGTGTATTACATGGAGCAGGTGTTAAAGAGTGAGAACAGTAATGGGTGGGGCTAGAAAGGGGAGCGTGAATCTAAAGGAAAGGCTAGTAGAACTCACTTAAGGTAAAAAATGAAACATCAAAAAACTGAACACAAGTCCAAGTCCTCCAAGGCAACTCACGAATACATGTACAAAACAACCTTTGAACCCTCTCCTCTCCTATGCATTTTGCTCCACCAACGCCCCCCCCCCCCCCCCCCCACCCTTCCCTATCTTTAATGCCGTCCCCATGGGTAAAGCAGGTGTCCATTAGCTATTGCATGGTGACCGGGCAAAATATATGTACAAGCCTTATGTACTGGTCAGTATGTATTCACAAGTTAAATCAAAGGCTCCTCGGAGCCAATACGTGAATACAAAACATCTTAAGGACGCTTCCCTCCCCTACGTGTGTTGCTCTACCAAACACCCCCCCCCCCCCCAATACTCTTCGTCCAACTCCCCACCCTTCCCTCCCTCTGATGCCGTCCCGTTGGGTAAGGCAGGTGACTATTAGCTATGCAACAAAAAAAGGACAATTTATACTCCCCCAATAATATTTAACACTCACCTTGGCAAGTGCTTATTACTCCTGGGCAAGTGGACAAGTGCTAATTAATTGCTCAGGTCATTACTCACCTGGGCAAGTGGGCAAGTGTTAATTACTCGGGTCATTACTCACCTGGGCAAGTCGGCAAGTGTTAATTGCTTGTGGCATTACGTCAAAGAGTTCTAAAATGCTAATTCTTGAGGGTAAGATTTTTTTAAGGGTCACACTAGAGGTCCGTGTTAAGTACCAGGCTAAGTGTGCTTCAGCATTAAGACAGATATTTATTTTAATCAATCAATTCAGGGCAAAAAACTTCCACTCGTCCGCTCGACCGAGGCAAGTACTTCTTGAACTCGGATAAGTGGATTTCCAAAAGCACTTGTCCGACGGGACGAGTACAATTTACCAGGATAAATTTGTCTCGTTTTTCACTGAGCTCTAAGTTTCCTAAGCATCCCTGGACTTTGTAAACCAACCTGGTTTCCGCGAATTTCTGTTTCTTTTTACTCGTAAACTTACCCGTTTTCTGACCGTGCAAATTTGAGCACGTTTGTATTTAGCCTGGTAACTAAGAACAACCAAGATGGCCGCTTGTTTACAGAATCTTTTCTTTGGCTTTGAATTCGTTCGTCTTTGGTGTTCCTTCATTGCTAAAAGCTTCAAAATGTCCGACAAAGATAGGGAGTACTGTTTTAACACTGGTATTAATAGTTGGATACCGTTGAGTGATGTGGAAAAACTTGGCTAAAGATCGGCTAACGCGTTAGCCATTGATTTGGCATGGCTAAAAATAGGTCATTGGAAAAATCGGCTAACGCGTTAGCGATTAATTTAACATCGCTAAAAATAGGTCATTGGAAAAATCGGCTAACGCGTTAGTGATTAATTTAACCCCTAGGGATAAGTGTCGCCAAAAAATAAATAAATACAAGCTATAGAAGTTATACAGAATTTTCTACAAGTTGTAGAAAATTTTGTGTAATACAATGAATGGTAAAAATCACCAAGTGATATTTGTTACTAAGAAACCAGCTTGTATTAGCATTTAAATTAAAAATCATGTGTAAACTGAAAGTTAATTCAAAAGTTTAATTGTAACCATAAAATTTGTATTTTTGAAAATGAAGTTCGTGGTGTTTATAATTATGTTATCATTTGTTGATGTTCTTCCAATATTTTTTTTTCATAAACATCAATTGTTGGTTAGAAAAGACGGCAAACTCATGTTCACCGGTACCAATTTTAAGTTCCAACATTTTACTCCTATTAATTTGAAATGCAGCTTCATTCTCATCATAATAAGTAACTTTCACGAGTCCTTCTGTTGAATCAATTCCACCAAGTAACATCGAGATGTCTGAGTGGCTGGACCAGATTTCATGTCCAGCAGTTTTTGGATTTTCTTCAAAAACATACATATTATGACTGAGAATAGACAGATTAATTTTTACTCCCTCTTTTGTGTAGCCAAATAATCGGACCTTATTTATCCAAGAATTTTGCTTTTCTATTTCCATTGCAAATTCGCCTTTTCCTGAAAGATTTTTAAAGATTGTTTGATATCTTTAAAAATTAAAAAAGTCTTTTGAAATGAAAAGTTCTGCAAAAATCTTTTTTTTTTCGTCATTTTTTTTTTGTTGAATAAACATTCCTTCCACAGTTACATTGATCTTTATCGATTGAAATATTTTGAAGAAATTTTCAAGCAAAGATTGGAATATCGGTGTATTTTCTTTTAACCCGGCTGAAAAAAGCAGTTTTAATAAAAAAAAAATAAATAAATAAAACAAATACTTTGACAAGCCAGAAGCATGAAATATACTCTGAGACAATCAACAAGATTGCTTTGAGCGCCGACGATGATAAACGCTTCATTTGTGGTGATGGAATACACACTCTTGCGCATGGGCATTGGCGCTTGAAATCAACGTAATAATTAAGTATGAAAAGATGTTGTTTCAGATCGCCTAAATTAACGATACAAATGCCGCTGAATAGTAACATATTTTTTAGGACTGTATTTTTTGGATTTTTGTTTACGCGGAAATTAACGATGAGTTAGGGAATAAATCTGGGAGTTGACGGAAGAAAATTCGGAAACAAAGGGGATGTGAAAAATTGGATGAAAATGGCTTTGTCCCAGAATCGGCCTTTTTCAACTAGTAAACTGATTAAGTTTTGTCCGAAAACGACATCGCTGAAGTGGCCAACATCAACCATCTAGGTGGTCCCAGCCCAAGTCTAGCAGCCCTTAGTTTGGCAATGTGGATTACCGCGTACTGTACGAAGTAGTGGGCATTGAACTTACCGCGAAGCACGGCTCGCGGAGATGAAAAATGTGCAGGCCGAGCAGCTTTTGCGTCTATCGCCTCACTACGATTGGCAGCTTCATCCTCGCCTGTTCAAAGTCTTGGAACGTATCTGGAGACAGCTCCATTCCGCAGATCGCTTCGCAAGTTTCACAAACACTCATATGCCCTACCACAACAGCCTGTATTACGACCCAGGCTCTAGTGACGTGTATGCTCTCGCTCAGTTAGATTGGGCAAGGCACAACAATTATGTCGACGTTCCGCTTCGTTTATTACCCAGAATTCTAGAGATCGTCCAGGAGCAACAGGCAGATGCAACGCTAATAAGTACACGGTGTCCCGCCTTGCCCTGATTTCAAACTCTGCGGCTTCTGCCTGGTGAATCTGTGGAAGAACAAAGTGAAGGTGCTGGGATGGGATTCTCGCCCCGCTTCACAGCTGTCTTTACACTGGGCCACGTCCACATTGTCGCTTTATAACCGACAACTTAGCGACTTTACAATTTCTGTTGTAAAAAATCAAGTTCCCTTATTTCCTCCAGGAAACTCGGCTACTTTATGCCTATGCCATTTTGCCGACAATTCCGCAAATCTTTATACAACGCCATGGATTTACCCAGCCCCTTGAAAACCGAAGCAATTACTTTTTTTCAGCGGGGGCTCATCAAGTCTGCAACGACCCTGCCCATGTTTAGGTCTAAGTAGTGCCCATCGCACCTTTTCGACACCTGTTTCACTCTTGGGGCCTAACGATGAACTTCCATCAAAGAGCTTCGCCTTAATGCTATCACGTTGCTACTAGCTTTAACCTTCATCTTAAGACCTTCAGACATTGCTGATTATGCTTTACGTTGTAATCATTATTTTGACGGCTGGCTGTTTTTAAAAATGTGTAAGGGCAATTTGGAAATATTTCCTTTGTGCAAATTAGTTTCTTTATTACTGTTTTGCCCATCATACCCTTAAAATGATTTTTTATTTACTCAAAACGCGTCTTATAAATTTTCATGAAATAAACCTGGTGAAGTATGAAAGCAATCGAAGCACGTCTTCCCTGCGACATTTTGATTTGAAAACACGGACACCCTACGGCAAAAAAAAAAAAAAAGAAAAAAAAGAAAAACTGAGTCGAGCTTCCTTTTTACTTACGGCTGCTTCCGGTTCGTATCGTCTCAACAGCGTGATTTTAAGGACATGCAGGTAACGATGGATTTTACTGTACGTGACTTCAGTTAAACTCCTTCGTTATCTGCATGTCCTTAAAATCACGCTGTGGAGATGATACGATCCAGAAGCAGCGTAAGTAAGAGGCATCTCTTGGATTTCCACTGAAATTCCTATTTATCATTTTATTTTATTTTTACTCAACGTCCCTCTTGAAAAAAAAGCATAAGCCAAAGGGTTCACGACGTAATTTAAAACTAAAACAAAACGTCTCTCATATTGGTAATCATTGAATGACTCGTTATAGTAAACCTTTTTTTTTAAATCGCAACGCAACTAAATTCTGTAGCAAACAAGAAACAAGCCTACAACAATTGAGCTCGAGGCCAACTGCAGCCAAAGAAGAACTGAAAAAATCAATCTGGCACTGCAAGCGAAACGACAGTCATGTTGGTTTTGGTGCGTTTACTGCGCACAGGTAAAGTAATAAATACGTTTCCAATGATCCAGTCGGAAAGGAAAAAAAAAACAGTCAAGAATCCAAAACCAGGTTCATTTTATCGCTGTTTTTCGAAGGTATAACTTTAAATATAAATTATTCACGGTTAATCTAAGGATTCGAGTAAATACACTGGGAAATAAACAAAATCATATTTATTGTTTGCCGGGTAAGACAAGACCGAATCTGTGTCCCCCGATGCGGTTTGCGGGTAGGAAAGGGTGGGAAAGAAGCAGTAGCGTCAGTATACAAAACGAAGGCGAACTAAAATGTCATGTCATATGCGCCAAGCGCACATGTCCACCGCACATTTAACGATTAATAACTATCAAGTTATACCACCATTGATCAGAAACCAATACCATACATAATTCTTCGCAGTTAATCTAACGATTCGAGAAAATACACTAGGAAATAAACAAAATCACATTTATTGTTTGCCGGTCAAAGCAAGCCGCATCAAGGGGCACCAGGATAAGACAAGACCGCATCTGTGCCCCCCGATGCGGCCCACCCAAACGGCCAAACAAAAGGGTATAAAATAAAGGGGAAAGAAGGACCTTGAAGACTGACAAGTTCAACGGGTGCACCACAACGGAAGGCGTATGTAGCCCCACTGAGTCGACAACTGTGGCCAGGGTAGTTGGGGGACTGGAATCCTGACTGAGTGAGTGATTTTCCTTTGCAATGCAACGGCATTAGATAAACGATTGAAGATTGCCGGAGCGCAGGAAAGACCAAACAGAGTACATTATCGACGAAATATTCGGTTAAATATTATGGTTAAATGTTCACCAAACATTTAACCATAAATAAGATCTGGAGGTAGAAATGGCTTACCTTCAGATCCGGTGGAATCGCTCGAGGAATTAGGAGCCTGAGCTTGAGTCTGTTCAGGTACTGTATACTTCTCATTCTGTAGAGTTGGTGTAGTGGCCGAAAATTCCGCTTCAGTCATAGCTAGGTCGTCTTCCAACTTGAAAGGTTGAATGGTCGAAGAAACCTTGTGTAAAGTCGGGCTCGGCAAACAAGAAGCTAAGTGGCTTTGGCCTTTGTGACTTTGGAGTTTCATTCGTCTCCAGTTCAGACGTGGGTGTTGAAAAACGTTTGCCAATTGTGCCTATGTTACACAATAATCATTCAGAGATCCAGAAGGTCATGTAGAAGTAGCTGCTGTGCGACATCCGCAATAATGAGTACTAAAAACAAAACAAACTTTGCTGATATAAAGACAGCTTGTTAGCACAACAACATTGAAAATTCATTTTTTCCAGATCACTCAGCATTCTATTGAACTGGCTCGACTTTTCATTCTCATTTTAAAAAGACACAGGTTAAAGGAAACGGTACAGTTTTGAAAGTAACGAACATCTCAGGCTTGTTAAGGCATGGTTTAAGCCTAATTTGCATAAAATCTGAAAACTATCATAACTTTGCGGAAATTTGCCTTAACACGCTCAAACTTAGCAACCGTATAAAACTTGATGACCTTAACTCATTCTTAGCGTAAAGTGTCGAATATTTGGGTCACGTGACTTGTAAATGATAATTAACGACCAAAATATTCAGAGTAAAATGGGGAAAACAAAACGAAATATAATTAAGTCTTTTTAGGTCTTATACTTTTCATTCCTAAAACCTCATCATGAATTAGCCTTGTATGGTTGTATCTGTTATTTCTATTAGAAGTTATTAAGCTATTTATTTAGTCACGTGACCTATTTCCGTTAATTGCAGCGTTCCTATTTAACATGGACACGATTAAAAGGCTAATTCATGAAAAGCCTTGTAGATGCAAAAGATCGATACCAATTAACGTTTACGTATATTTCATTTTGTGCTCCCCATTTTACTCCGAATATTATTTCCCTTTAATTATTATTTACAGGTCACGTGACTCAAAAGTTCGAAACTTTGAGGAAAAAACGAGTTCAAGTCATTACGTTTTATACTCTTGCCAAGTTTGAGATTGTTAAGGCAAATTGTCGTAAAGTTAGGATTTTTTTTCAGATTTTATGCAAATTAGGCGTCAAACCATGCCTTAACATGCCTGAGATCGAGCACTCCTTTTACAACTCTTATGGTAACAATGTTAAGTGACAAGTATTTTTGCGGCATAATAATACCGTTAAGCTTATTTTCAGGAAAATGAATATTTAATAGCTGCGGATATTTTTATTCTGGAAGTTTTATTTTTTATTACACATTAATATTATGCCTTCAACTGATGTTATAACACATATTTACACTAAATTCCATTTTTACAAGCAACTACTGTATTCCAAAAGCCCTCTCAAATTAACTTCGTTACCCGTACTATCTTTATTTATAAGTCACAAAGTTAATCCTCAAATATTTTAATATCTTAAAAGACGAATGTGGATAACCGTCTTAATCTCCTTCTTTATGTCTCTCTTGAAAAAAGCATAGGCCAAAGGGTTCACCGCGGAGTTTAAAACTAAAACAGGTATTTTGTACTTTAAATCATTACATTGATCACGCAAAACATGCACAAAACCACAACGAAAATATATTCCACAATAGACAAGAAACAAGCCTACAACAATTGCCATCATTATCACTGCAGACTTCTCACGACGGTGGTAAAAGCGTAACTGTTTACCTAAGCTGGGTGCTGCTCTACAACACGTAACATTGATGCAAAGCAGAATATAATCATCACACAAGGAAGGAAGAAAAAGAAAATAACAACCAGCCAAATAAAAGTATCTAAGATAAGAGGTGCTTTAACACTAAGCCAAAGTGACGATTCAAGTAACACTAAGCCAAAGTGACGATTCAAGTAAAATAAAAACAGTTGGCATTGCCCAGGAGAAGAAGGCCATTTGAATGACGCGACGACGAGTCATAAAAGTTAAATATATTAGAGGTTTGACGACGGCAATGTAGCGATCCAGTACTAAACTGCACATATTCACCACCGATACATCCTGGATCAGCCAGTGTACACTGCTCAAGTAATATAATATCCCTTCAGATAAACGACCTGATTGTGAGTTGCCGCCACTCATCATCTCGCGGACGAACAGTGAAGGAAACACGGTTATCCCAACACAGAAATCCGCCACTGCGAGTGAAACGACAAACGCGTTGGTTTTGGTGTGGAGCTGACGTTTGCTAGACACAAGGAAGATAATAAAACCATTTCCAATGATTGTGAGAGGGGAGAGAATCCAGCCAAGAATCCAAAACCAGGATTCCATTTTTCAATTGGAGAACCGGTATCTAATTTAGCGGTTGGTCATCAATGCAACGAATTTATCAGTTCCCAGAAACTTAATTGAATATATAAAACATCTGCTCGATTATCTACAGGCTCTTAACTTACCGGTTCATGACACTTAATGATCACAGTCAGAATAATTGCACACCGTTAGGTTCTAAAATGTTTGGTCGCATTGTTGTTGTTATTCTTTCATTTAGAAATTCGGATAAACGAGTAGCAGAGAGTAGTAGAGTAGCGGTTTCCTTTAGAAAGAGTGAAAGAATCAGTATCATAAATTTATTCACGGTAAACAAATGTACGTTAGCTTAAGTAAAACTCGCCTACCGGTTGCCTTTAATTGATATTTTGACTTATTCTGTAGGTTCTTCCGGCCCCTTGACCAATAAAGAGCAATTGTGCACACTGACTTGGTCATTTCTTTAAATGGGGCTAACTCTTTATGTACTAATTCATCTGCTACATGTCGTAATGTCAGCAAAGCAATTCTATATACCGTGTAGCATTAAATTTTTGCCGGAGTTTTATTTTGAGGATTGGTCATTTTTGTGTTTTGTGGGAACAATTTTTTGAGGGAACTTATTTTATTTGCTATTCCTTAAATTTAATCAAGTTTCAAATTTACAATTACAAAAAAAAAATCTGAGGAAGGCTTAAAACAGAGTATAATACTCCTTAAAAATAAGCCACCTGTGAACTGACGCCAGCCTAAAGAACTGACGCCACAACAAAATCAAACAAAAAGCCTACCCCTGCCCCCTGTCATGCTGAAGACAAAACTTATTACTAATGAATAAAATACTGTTTGTGTAAAATTTCTATTGAAAACTAATGTTAAGGCGGACTTAATCTGAACGCCATTTTTTCCGCCAATGGCAATAACTCGTTCATGTTTTAAGCAATCCAAAAATCCAATGCTCATCTCATGAATCTATGTTATGGGGTGTTCATCTCATGAATCTATGTTATGGGCTGTTCATCTCATGAATCTATGTTATGGGGTGTTTTGTAAATTTTTGGGTATATGTAATAAAAAAAAAATAAATAAGAAATAGTTTTTCTCAAAGGAATTGTAAAATTTAGAGAAATAAGAAATATTGAAGATTTATGTAATGAAGTTTTAAAATTAGAATTTGAAGTGAATAATTAATACATGGACACCAAGCTGAGGTGCTTTTCGTGGGTATCAACTATCTGTTGGTGTTCCAAACATCATTTTCTTTCTTCTATCCCTTCCTTAAACCTTTGAAAGTTCATTTGAATTTGTGTCCCGCCTTATTAGCTCTTATTTGCGTTCGATATCGTCCTAAATCAAAGTGCCCTCTGGGCTATCTCCTGTAAGTTTTTCCCATCATGCAATGCTGTCATATTATATCCGAATTTTGTTTTTGATGTTGCAATTGGACATTTAGGTTAGAGTGCGTGGTTTCTTGAGTTCAATTTCTCTTTTGACAATTTTGTTTGCATGTAATTGGTAATGGTTATGCAGTCCTCTTGTCTTGTGTCTGGAGCAAATTTCAGTACTTTCAACTCGTCTGGATTTTCACCTGGTTTATTATCAAGAGCCTCATACAAACATTGTGTTACTGTTGCCTTCCCTAAACCCGCGCCACTATTTAAAAAGTGTCAATTGCTTGTCGTCGTTTTTAACAGAGAGTAACATATGGTAAAAAAAAAACTCCATTTGTTCTCTGTTCAAAGAATGAACAAGTTCTTTATAACTGTTTATCATCCATACGATTAATTACCAGCTTTTCATTATCATTTGCTGTAGAAAAAATTCCAGCATTACTTGAAAGATTGTTCCCTTGGTGATTGTTATCTAAACATGGGTTAAAACAACCAAACAGTTCACTGTATTGCCGTGTTTCTTCACTTATATCCTGCTCATCGTTATGTTGAGCAGACGGAGCTACAGTATCTAACTGATCACGTTCCTTATTTTCAGGATCTCCCATGGCTTTTTCTTAAGAGTTCTCCTTTCTTTCCTTTCGAATATAACATGTTTTACTTCCTGAAATCTTATTTTTACATGGGATAAGCATCAAGAGCTCTCTGCAATTAATCTTCAGCATCCTTTTTATTAAACATAACTAAATGAATGATTTAGCTTTTATTCTGCGAAAAAGTTTCATTCCTCCCTTCAAGTAAAATTCTTTACAACTTTGTTCTCTGTTTTCATTATTGGGATCATCATCAATCTTATTGTCAAAATCTGTTTCAGGTGGAAATCTAGTTCTTGTAAACTTACTCAGTATTCATCCCATCATCTTAACTTTTGTTTGAATCAGTGTCACTGTTAACAAACAGTTATACCAAGAACAGAAATGAACTAAACATAGTTGCTGGAGCTGCATTTTCATTCTTGGATCTTTAATAGACACTTATCCGTGATCAAGAAACACTTTCTCGCAAGTCTTGCACGCCGCAGGCTGTGGACACTTACCGATCCTAATATTTCCACAGCGGTAACATAATCTTCAGCCGATTGCCATTTATTTTGCAACACGAGTCTGAGCCAAAGAAACCCTAATATGTGCCATGACAGTGTAGAGAATACATATAGGGTATGATAATACCAAATGTCCTGAAGCAACCAGTTTGACAAACCAGACTGGGCAAACATTAAAACGAATCGTAAAGGATATTAGCCAAGCGCGCTTCTCGCGTGCCAAATATCTGACCACAGTCTACATTAGGTGAGATAAGATTACATTACGTTACACTTTTTGATGCTCGATACAATGAAATATATGCTGCAACATGTTCCCAAAAAAACATAGAATTCATAATCGTACGCCTTAAAAACCATCGCTATGAAAAAGAGATATCAAACAGTAGGAATGTTACCTAACTGAAAAAATATATTCCGAGGCATTTTTCGAAATAGGCAAACAGCGTGGCAGATTTTATATGAAATTTTAACACGCATATTTCTTTACTGTGAAGGTCACTGAAAAACCACTGTATTAAAAAAATATGCAACTCGACTCTTGTTTTCTTATTGATAATATCTAACACAAATCTGCTAACAAATATGCACTAGGAATGTCCCCACAAATTCACTAAAAAGTCTATTAATAGTATCTAACGCATTTTTTGCTAACAAAAATGCATAAAGAATGCATGTTAGCCCACATAAACTTACAGGAGATAAAAAGCAGAGTTCTTTATTTGACTGAAGGAAGAAAAGTTTTGCGGAGTATTATTCTGTGAGAGTTTTTTACTACGTGAAAAAAAATTTGCGGACCGAGGGTAATCCGCAAAAAATTCATACTACACGGGTACTAAATGATTCCATTTCAAGTGGCTTTGTTATTCTGGAATTTCATTCGTCTCCAATTAACCAGCATGAAATCATGAATTCATGAATTAACCTTTCTTAAGCTCTTGGGTAAATAACCGTAAATATGCGTGGATACATGTATGACGCTCTTTCTTTACGGACAAATTGTGCGTTGCGTACTAAAAGACGCGTAAACACAGAAAACGCGTAACGGCTACGCAAAGTAAGATTCGTATACGACAGGATAAAGATAAATACTAGCAGTAATCACAGATCATGGAGACGCGTTCGAAGGAATTTCCGGCGGAAATGAGCCCCTGAAAAAAAAAAACAATAAGGGGGGGGGGGGGGGGGGGGGTGGGCATTTGGAAGACCGTCTACCAAAAAATCTCAAATTTGTCTCCAACACGAAATTAGGATTGCGTTCTTCGAACGCGATAATTCACCACTTACTTTTCACTGAATTGCTGAACGCGGTATGAAGAAAACGTTTGCCAATTTTACCTATGTTATGTTACACAATGATCATAGAGATCTAGAAAGCACATGGAGAAGTTGCTGATGTACATGTTCGACTTCCCCAATAACGAGTATTCAAAACAAAACACAATTTCTATTCAGAAGACTTGTTGGCAAGACTGACGTTGGAAATCCATTTTTCCAGATCACCCAGCATTTTACAAGTTTAAGCTCTATATCTTAAACTCTAGCTTATTCTAGAACTTTATCATTGCTGACGAAGTCATCCTATTTGATTTTCAGGATTTGCGCTGGTTCTGACACAATTTTATCAAGGATGGATGACGAAAGACTTGTTAAAAGCCTTCTCTATGGAGAGCTTGCAAATGGTTCAATATCAGTCGGTCATCCCAAGCTCAGATTTAAAGACACTTGCAAAAGTGCACTCAAATGTGGAAACGCTCTTGAAAATTGGAGTTCTGGTGTAGATAATCGCCCAAAATGAAGCAAACTAGTTTAAACTTGTCAGAATGTCAACGCCAAAAAAATAAATAAATAAACAGAACAAGAAAAGAAGTGAAAAACGACACAGCCAGGAAAATGATGATATACCGAACAAACTGAACTATTATATTGTTGCTACCGTGCTTACACACGTGTCGGGCACATAGACAATAGAGTTGTAGCATTTGGTTAACAAGAGGCTACCCGGTAGCCTATACTCATGCGCTTGCGTAAGAAAGTTTTATGGTTTATTTTAAACGGGTCACGCACCCATCCCTCGTCAACGAATTTTGCATGACACATATTGCACCATAACACAAGACATGATGATTGAAGCTACCATTTTTTTTGTACTCGCTTTGAATATTTAATTTATTGATTCCTGATCAAACCCACACTAGTCTTATACTTTCCAAACCGTGAATTATTTCTATTACATTGGGTTATTCCAGATAAAATCCACCTCTCCCCCCCCCCCCCCCCCCCCAACCGACGGATGCCAAGATTGTTTGACCCCTCGCCCTCCGCCCGGATTTCCTTGCCCCAGGGACCCCTCCTCCTTCCCGAAATTCCAATAAATTTTTCGAAGCCCTAAATTTATCTGAGGTAATGAAAAAAAAAAAAAAACATGTAATCGGATTCAGGAGATTCTGCTTTTATAATGTCAAAACTGTGAAAATGTTAATAAATATTGCGTGACGCATCATACCCCCCCCCCCCCCCACCCCCGTTTGATTGCATATATGCAAATTTAGTGTGAAATGTAATTCGATCGCGCGCTATCCAAAATATTTGTTCTAAAGGTCAAAACGTTTTAATGAAACTCATACTTTCCTTGAATGAAAACGCCTTTCCCTTGAATAAAAGAGTTAAACGCTTATCAGAATTCAGTGATTTTCTGCTTCCGGAAGGCTTGGCGATTTATTTATCCTAACTGCAGCGCAGAGCGTTAGGGTCTGTGAATTATATTATAAACATCACAAAATAATATTTAAATTCAGCAACCTGCTTTATTATATCTAGTGTTTTCTAAAATTTTCAACTTTTCCTGCGTATATAGAATGCCATTCTTATCCGTAAAGATGATTCGCATAATGTTTTCGCGAATCAAAAAATCTTGAAAGCAAACTTTATTTTAGAAAGCGTGATTATTGGCTTTACGAAGAACATTCAAACAAGTTTAATCGCAATTTTCCTTTACACAGGAAAAAGGACAACGAATTCTCTCAGTTGAACGTTTTATTTTCATGAATTAGTTTAGTCTCAAGAGCAAAATGCGTTAAATTATCGCATCGAGGAAGCCGTGTCAGCAACGCAAGCAAATTTTAGCACATGTCGAAGAACAAACAGTCTATGAAATGTTTCTTACAAAGTAAATGGACATTCAAAAATGTAATTTTCTTTACCGTAGTTTCCAGGAATGCTTGAAAATTCTTAGTAAAGTCTGTCGCATCGCGCTTCGTAGGAAGACACGTCCCGCTTTGTGATTAATGGATGCTAATCCTCACAGGAAGATTCCATCGCTTTCAGCTCTCTAACCCCCACTTCAAAGGCATACAAATCGTCTTAAGGACTTTTTCTTTCCATTTCGAAGTCTTAAAATTTATTTAAAAGGCGTGTTTACATTCTGGTAATGGAAAATGAACGTCTGCAAAATTGAAGTGTGGAGTACAGAAGCGGTCATATTTGTTCGAAATCTGATGACAGTCTTCTCCGAGTGACAAACCGGTTCTCTCTAGCCCCCCCTAAAATCCAGACATGTGCTCAGTAGACGGATTCTGATTGGTTTAAACTTCCTGAAGCCCTTTATAACAATAGGGGACAAAAATAACTTTCTAGGGGAGGCAGGGGTGAGTTCGCGTACACTAAAATATGCGTGCATAAATTTGCATGCAAAATCGTGACACAAAAATAACAAGAGGCTCCTAGCAGCCCTTACTCATGCGCATGCGTAAGTTAGTTTTATGATATATTTTAAACATGTTAAACATAAATAAACATAGATAAACATGATAAGAAGATGTCCGACATGGCGAAGAGTACTCTTTTCGTTCAGTCATCGTTCCTGCAAACCACGTTGTTTACTATTGATTGTTTTGGAAATGAAGGCTGTACCACACTGAAGGGAATGATTCTTCTAAGTCTTATATATACCAAACATGAACATTGCTAATGTAAGTAGGGTTGTAGGAGACGCTGTCGTGACACTTGAGTAACGTTCTTTTACCGGAAGCGAGAGTAGCCGGAAGTCACTAAACAGGAAGTGTAGTGGCAAAGCAATTAACCGGAAGTGTTCAATTTAAAATATGAGTGCATAAATTTACATGCAAAATCGTGACACAAAAAATAAAGATAGCAAGAGGCTACTATTGTAGCCTACACTCATGCGCCTGCGTAAGAAAGTTTTACGGTTTATTTTAAACGGGTCACGCACCCCTCCCCCATCAACGAATTTTGCATGACACACATTGCACCATCACACAAGACATGTTGATTGAAGCTACCAATTTTTCTGTACGTACTCGCTTTGAACATTTAATTTGTTGATCCCTGATCAAACATACACTAGTCTAATACTTCCCAAACCGTGAATTATTTCTATTACATTGGGTTATTCCAGAAAGAATCCACCCCTCCCCCCCCCCCCCCCCCCCCCTCAACCGACGGACGGCAAGACTGTTTGACCCCTCCCCCTCCGCCCGGATTTCCTGGCCCGCTAGACTCCCCCCTCCCTCCCTCCCGCCTGTATTTCCAAGATTTGCCTTTACACAGGAAAAAGGACAACGAATTATCTCAGTTGAACGTTTTATTCAAATATCTATTAGTTTAGTCTCGAGCAAAATGCGTTAAATTATCGCATCGAGGAAGCCGTGTCAGCAACGCAAGCAAATTTTAGCACATGTCGAAAAACAAACAGTCTATGAAATGTTTCTTACAAAGTAAATAGTCATTCAAAAACGTTATTTTCTTTACCGTAGTTTTCCAGGAATGCTTGAAAATTCTTAGTAAAGTCTGCCGCTTCGTGCTTCGAGTATGAATTCTGTAGGAAGACATGTCTCGCTTTGTGTCTCGCTTTGTGATCCTCACAGGACGATTCCATCGCTTTCAGCTCTCTAACCGCCACTTCAAAGGCATACAAATCGTCTTAAGGACTCTTTCTTTCCATTTCGAAGTCTTCAAAGGCATGTTTACATTTTGGTAATGGAAAATGAACTTCTGAAAAATTGAAGTGTAGAGTACAGAAGAGGCCATATTTGTTTGACTTTAGTCTTCTCTGAGTGACAAACCGATTCTCTCTAGTTCCCCCCTAAAACCCAGACATGTGCTCAGTAGACGAATTCCGATTGGTTCAACCTTCCCGAAGCCTTTTATCAACAATAGGAGGCAACAATAACTTTCTAGGGGAGGCAGGGGTGAGTTCGCGTACACTAAAATATTCGTGCATAAATTTGCATGCAAAATCGTGACACAAAAAATAAAAATAACAAGAGGCTACACTTAGCCTATACTCATGCGCATGAGACTCTAAGACGCGTTGATTAAAGTTACCAATTTTTCTGTGCTCGCTTTTACTATTTAATTTATTGATTCCCGATCAAATCCACACTCGTCTATTACTTTCCAAGCCATGAATTATTTCTGTTACATTTGAAAAGACTACTTAAAAAAAATAGGCAGTCGAGGACTGCATGTGGCCCACATGCTGTAAAAAGAAAATTGATAATCAATATAAGGACCCCCCCCCCCCCCCCTCCCGACGGATGCAATATTTTTTTACCCGTCCCCCACCCGGATTTCCCGGCCAGGCCGACCCACCCTCGCACCTTGATTTTTAACCCAGATACCACCTCCTGCCCGGATTGCCATTAACCTTTTTGTAGGCCCTAAATAAACAAGAAATCGCAGTCAAGAGATCCGGGATTTTTTTAAAGTTTTGAAATCTTTGGTGATAATTGCTATGAATTGGTCAAACATTTTGTAAATAAACGTTGCGTGACGCATTCACTAAAATCTCTCCGTGATTTTAAGACCAAATCGAAATGAAATGTTTCCATAACTTAAAGCTGGTTCTTTAAAAAATGCTTTGATTTTGCCATTTTTAATAAGTTTTTTCCAGGCTTCACAGTTTCTTTAAAGTGTTGTCGCAAATACACAGTTTTGATTTATGCAAATTTCATGAGAAACGGTAATTTGATATACCAAGCTGTTTGTATATGACCACTGAATCCAAAATATATTTTCTATAAAAGGTCGAAACTTTTGAATGAAACTCGCATTTCCTTAAATGAAAATGTCTTTCCTTTGATTGAAAGAGTCAAACACCTTTCAGAATTCAGTGATTTTCTGCTTCTGGAAGTCTTGGCGATTTATTGTATCCTAATTACTGCGTGGAACCGGCTAGCGTCTGCGAAAATATAATAAACATCACAAAATAATTCAATTCAGCAACATATTTTTATTACGCTTTCTAAAATTGCCGACTTTTCCTGTGTAATAGAATGCCAATCTTATCCGGAAAAATGATTCGCATAATGCTTTCGCTGATCAAAAAAGCAGTTCTGAATAGTCAAAGGTACAGAAATGAAATGCTGGCGGCGTTTGAATCGTGTGTTCCTGTTCGGATAGCTCATGGTCTGCAAACAAACACTTCGATTCACAGCTCGATTTTTCACTAAAACCTTTTTCCAAACCACGAAAACACCTAAAGTAATCTTTGAAAACAATACTTGGCCACATTTGGTGATACCTGTGCTTGGTAAAGCAGTAAAAAGAACGAGAAAGCTCCATTTACCTTTCCCACGGATCCAAAGCGCGCACGTACAAACAGAACTGCCTTGACAATCGAGTCGTCCAATCGAAGTTATCAGAACTGTCTCATCGTACAGCAATCAATTGAACTCGGCACAACTTCGCGCTTCGGAAAGTCGGACTTACTTACACAGGTGACAACATAGTGATTACTAGTAACCTTGTAATCACAAAAAGCAATAAAGTCAGTAAAAATCGACATTAATATGACACGCATTCCATAGTCCATAATCCACAGAAGTCCGGTCCCGAAGTCCAAATTTTTTAGTAAATGTGATGGGCTGAAGTAACGACGCTGTTTTGCCGTGTGTTTCTATTGTTCTTTCTTTAAAAAAGTCTTGAAATTACTCACCACAGGCAGCGAGGACTTCTCCGATACAGACATTGTAAAGAATCGGCAGTAAAAAGGGGAATAAATTGACAATATGCTTATCAGTGCGAGAGATCGATGTTTGGCCTTTTTACCTCGGAAAAACTCTGATTAAAAATAGCTCTTAGTTTTTCAGAATCGCGACAAATTCGGCCTCACATTGTATGCTGTGCATAAAAGCAACGTTCACCTCGATGGGAGAAATACAGGACTGACTTATACACCAATAAGACCAAATGACGGAAAATGTTTGTCATGCGCATGCGTATCAAACATTTGTCTTATATTTCAATGTACCATAAGAAAAGAAGCAATTTATATTTTAATATTTTAAACAGGATAAGAAAACGTCCGACATGGAGAAGAGCTACTCCTTTTCTTCAGTCATCGTACCTGCAAACCACGTTACTAATGAATGTTTTATAAATGTAGGCTGTACCACAATGAAGCCAGTCATTCTTGTGACAGTAATATATACCTGACGTGAACATTACCAATGTGAGTAGGGTTGTAGGAGACGCTGTCGTGATACTTCAGTAACGATGTTTTGCCGGAAGTGAGAGTAGCCGGAAGTCACTAAAGCGGAAGTGTAAATGGCAAAGCTATGAACCGGAAGTGAACAATTTAAAATATTCGTGCATAAATTTGCATGCAAAATCGTGACACAAAAAATAAAAAAAAGAAAAACGGAGGGCATTTTATAACTCATTGCGCTACGCGCATGAGTAACAAGAGGCTACACTGGTAGCCTGTACTCATGCGCTTGCATAAGAAAGTTTTACGGTTTATTTCAAATGGGTCACGCACCCCTTCCCCCTCAACGAATTTTGCGTGACACACTGAAGAACACGTCAAGACACATTTTCTGTACTCGCCGTGAATATTTAATTTATTGATTCCTGATCAAATCCACACTCGTCAAATATTTCCCAAACAGTGACTTCTTTCTGTTACATTTGAAAAGACTTCTTTTAAAAGCAATGAAATCAGTAAACGACTGGGCTATTTTTCAATTTTAGCAATTCTCAAAAACAGTATTACGCGACCGTCTGTAATGTAAGATTGCACAACTGCACTCGCTTTGAATATTTAATTTATTGATTCCCGATGAAATACACACTCGTCTTTATTTCCCAAACCATGAAAAGATTACTTTTAAAAGCAATGAAATCAGCAAACGACCGGCGACCGGGCTATTTTTTTTTTTAATTTTACAGAGGCAACGCGTGTGAATGTGCAAAGCCATATATGTACAAAGCTTTGCTACATGTATGTAGAATATGTGGAACAAAAAGCTGTACACAGCTTGAACTCGTGGCGTCTTAACCTATGGCAGTATTGATTTCCAAGTGTTTTGAGTGCTTTTACGGATAAACATAGGCTTAAAAAGTCTAAAGTCTAAAAAGTAAGACCACACTACATTTACTGCATTCAGTAGCCGACACTTATTATTTTGAAACCACGATCGCTAACTGAAATGGCAAGTTATATAAAACACAAAACTTGCCGGAGCAAAAACCCCACAGCAATAAGCGGCGAACAGAATATCAAACGGTCCTACCCATCCGTGAACGCCGTGCATTGTCTTGAAAATTTGCACACTGTGATTCTTCCATCTGCTTTTCAAGTCAACACCGAAGAGATTTTCCGCTATCTTGAAATCAAGAGTGGATCACGAGGTCGCGTGTCAACCAATCAGAACAGCAGTTGAATTTAAAATATATATAGACGCTAAGACGCGTTGATTTTTCTGTACTCGCTTAAATATGTAATTTATTGATTCCCGATCAAATCCACACTCGTCTATTAATTCCCAAACCGTGAATTATTTCTGTTACATTTGAAAAGACTACTTTTAAAAGCAATGAAATCGGTAAAAATAGACATTAATATGGCAGGCATTCCACAGTCCATAATCCACAGAAGTCCAGTCCCGAAGTCCAAATTTTTTTTTAAATCTGATATAACGACGCCGTTTTCACGTGTGTTTCTATTGTTCTTTCTTCAAAAAAGTCTTGAAATTACTCGCCACAGGCAGCGAGGACTACTCCGGCACAGGCATTGTAGAGGATCGGCAGTAAAATGTGGAATCAATTCACAATATGCTTACGAGCGCGATGGATCGATGTTTGGCATTTTTGCCTCGGAAGAACTGATTAAAAATAGCTCTTATTTCTACAGAATCGCGACAAATTCGGCCTCAAGTTGTATGCTGTGTATAAAAGCAACGTTCACTTCGATGGGAGAAATACAGGACTGTCTTATGCACCAATAAGACCAAATTACGAAAAGCGTATGTCATGCGCATGCGTAAGAAACATTTGTCATATATTTTAATGTACCATGAGAAAAGAAGCAATTTATACTTTAATATTTTAAACAAGATAAGACGTCGGAGAAGAGTTACTCCTTTCATTCAGTCATCATTCCAGCAAACCACGTTACTATTGAATGTTTTATAAAAGAAGGCTGTACCACAATGAAGCCAGTCATTCTTGTGAGTTTAATATATACCTGACGTGAACATTGCTAATGTGAGAAAGGGTTGTAGGAGACGCTGTCGTGACACTTCAGTAACGATGTTTTGCCGGAAGTGAGAGTAGCCGGAAGTCTCTAAACCGGAAGTGCAAAACTATAAACCGGAAAGGCACAATTTAAAATATGTGTGCATAAATTTGCATGCAAAATCGTGACACAAAAAATAAGAAAAACAGAGGCCATTTTATAACTCATGCCGCTACGCGCATGAGTAATAAGGGACTGTGCAATAATTATCTGGAGGGGGGGGGTTCTAAAATTAGCAAAGTAGGCCTTAAAATAAAGTTGCACCCCCCCTGAATTAAAGTTAAAATAACTTCTTGTCCACCCCCGTCTAGAGGGGAGATTACTTTCAACCCCCCCCCCCCCCCCAACCTCCGATCCTTCCTACATCCCTCTTTACCTTTACACTACTTCTGGTATGTCTGCATCATCAATAAATAAAACTTGGAAGCTGCGCTCCACATAATTGTTGCCTGATGAATCACCTTCATACTCGGTTGACTCCTCCTCACAATCACTTGAGGTATCATCATGAGAACTGGAGGGCATGTTTTCATCATCATCTTCGATGTCTTCATTAAATGTTCTTGCTACAGAACCATCTGCATGCTTAAGTATTCGCTCAACTAATTGTGCCTTGTTTCCAGATACCATTAGACCTTCTTGCCTTAGATAGAGGCGAAGTTGCTTGTTAGTCAGTCTTTCAACATCGTCTCTGCTCTCCCAATAAATATCTTCTGGAATGGTGTTTCTTTCAAGATTTCTTTTGTCTGCTTTTAGAGCCAAGAATTCAAGGTGCTGAAGATATCTTCTGCAAGAACTTTCGTCGATGTTAAGCTTTAAGCATGCTTGCCGTATGGCCAGGTTATCAGAAGAGGTCACTTTCTTTTCAACAAACATCTTCTTCAGCTTGTACACTAGGAAGGATACTGTCAACCTCGCTTGGAGCCAAACGAGGTTCATCAACTGGGAGATACTTTCCTGGCGAGGACGGATCAAGGGCTGGCAATGGAGATCGTGTAATGGGAATGCCACCTGTCCAACCTTCTTCCTCGCATTCATCGCAGGATGGGTCACATGAAAACTTCAAGTACTCAAGGTAGTATTGTCCTTGCTTCACATGGGCATCTTTCATCTTTTGAAGCTTTGAAAAAACTCCGTTCCCGAATATTTTGTGTCGTTGCTGTGGAGAAGCCTTCCTCCATTTAAGAAGGTACTTCGAGAGATGAAGCAGGATGTGACTTTCCGGATGGTAGCTGGCAAGGGAGATCAGGAAGTCATTTTTTCCAGGACCCGATTCGTCATGAATGCGCTGTGCAATTTGGTTGGCCATTGACCAAGTATTTGCTTCCTCCCAGGCAATGCAGTGTTGTTCTATGTCTTTCAAGCACATTCTTTCCAATTCTGCAGTAGGAAGCCCATGAAAAGGGTCATTGGGTGGGGCGACCGGACTTCCTGTCGTAAGAGCTTCTCCAATTGCAGCATTAGTGCGTTCTGCCTCGTTCTGCGCCGAGTCATGCGGTGCCCTATGCAAACGAATACGATGGTCTGATTCAAGCAGAAGGCACACCAGAAGGAACAAGTCCTGGACTTCTATATTATGGACACCTGCTCCAGGACCTTTGTCTGTCAATTCTAAGACATTGGGGTATGGTACAGGTCGCTCTGGGAAACGTCTCATTATATCATAAAGCTTCTTACAAGATTCGTCGGTGCCTTTGATGTCCTCAGGAACACGGCATGTCTCCAGTTTCTTTTTGAGATCTTCTACTTGTTGATAGATAGATGAAATGCTTTAGCTTAATGCTTTTAGCTTACATGTAATATACATTATCTTGAGTCCATGGATTGAGATCAGACCTCTCAGTTTAACTTCTAACCCCCCTACAAATGTTTAAGAAATTACATCTTACCCCCCCTACCCTGCGCTTTGGTTTAAGTTCAAGCCCCCCCCCCCCCCCTATTAATCTTAGAACCCCCCCCCCCTCCAGATAATTATTGCACAGTCCCTAAAAACAAGAAAAACGAAGCCCATTTTATTACCTCATGGCGCTTTGCGCATGAGGTAATAAAAATAACAAGAAAAACGGAGCCGAAACCTTACCTCATGCCGCTACGCGCATGAGTAATAACAAGAAAAACCGAGCCCATTTTTTAACCTCATGCCGCTTTGCGCATGAGTTAAAAATGTCACTTGATCTCTCGATCGCTCAATCACTCCATCACTCGATCGGCAGTAAACTTTTTTGGGTAATTCCGCTGACCAATGCATAAGGCTTCGATGTAAGGAGGCCTTCAAATGGATTTATCAGCACTTAGGAAAACGCTACAGAACAGCAAATGTCATTGTTAAATGTGTGAAGTTTCGCTGCTATTTGTAAAAGTTCAAATAGACCAAATTTTGTTTCGATGAATTAAAAACATGTCTTGTCTTTGCAATAAGAGAAAGGACTGGATGATGTAATTTTTTTTTTAAATCTGTCGAATCATCAATTATTTGACTTCAACCTCAGTATGGAAAATTAAAATCGATCCGCGGACTTCACATAAATTTTTCAAGACTTAGGTAAACACTACAGCACGGTAAATGTTATTTTTGAATGTGTAACCTGCGAGTAAGCTCTCGGACTCGGGGCCACCAAATTTTGTTTCTACTGGCAATAAATAAAAAAAAAAACCTCTTAGTGTGATACAAAATATACACTGATAACTGGGTGACGTAATCTTCTGTTCATTTGTTTATTCGTCAATTCTTTAACACCCTTGGTGCTATCTGCTCACAGCACTTCCATCAGGAACCACTAGTTTGGATCGGTTTGCATTAACACGGTATCCGCGATCGACGTTGGCACCCATGACTCGTGTTTAGTCAGCAGATTTGGTTCCAAGGAAGAGAAGCTTAGCAGCGTTCTGTTTACGAGTTCACAAGTCACCATACATTAATTGTATAAAGATCAGATATTTTTATTTCAGAATATGATTGTGTCACTTCGCATAAAGCTGACAAGTGATTTTTAAAAACAACTCAATAAATCGAACATCAGGTTTAACCCCGAACTAATAAACGAAGACAACATCTATGAAGCAATAAAGCAATGAGGCGACAAGTTGAATTAGATATTTGGGTAGTTTCGATGAATAATCAACAATCAACATCGCTTTGTCTGTGTCGACCATGTTATGAAAAAATCCAGGTAGAAATATATGTCGTGCAAATCAGTATATTTTTCCCAAATTCAAACATGATCAGCGAAAAAATGCTCAATCGCTTTCCTTAATCTTAGTCAATCTGTGGGTAACATATCATTATAATTGTATGCTTTATTTTTCTTAAGCCTGGTTTCCATATGATCGTCTCGATCGTCCCGTTCGTTTGAAAACAATCGAGACGATCGCAGGTTTCCCTATAATTGCTTCGATTCGGTCGTCAGAAAGAGTGACCGCGCGGCTATCAGCAAAATTCCTGTGTCCATAAAACACTTTTGGCGCGAGATTTGAAGAGCGAATTCTTGCAATTTTGCGCCGAAGAGAAGCTAGAAGTGTTCTACGGAGGCATAGATTTTGGATTCGGCAGATATACCAAAAGAGGGAAAAGTTAGGAGATTACCATACACTGGTACAGGTGCTTCGTCTTCACGACAAGGATAAAATGATGCTTTCTGGGATAGATTTCGGTCGCCTTGATCGTCCCGATCGTCTGAGAGTGTTTCCATCTGATCGTGATCGTCCCGATTGTCCGGGATATTTACGATCGTTCGGGTAGTGTTTCCATATCATCGTCCCGGTCGTTTGCGGGACATATTTTGAAACGACTGAGACGATCGGGACGAACAGGACGAACATATGGAAACCAAGCTTTCATTATTTTTGATCCGCATAAGAAGAAAAGTGCTAACGGCAATGCACGATGGAATGTCGACTTTTTTCACTTGTTACAACTAGTAATCTCATTGGCCTAGACTCAAAGACCGCTTAAAAGTTAGGCTTCAAGGTGCATTTTGTTTGATTCTTTAAAGGTTTCATGTAATTTAAGACCCAATCGCAAAACATGCAAATTTTTAAAGAAATTGTATTTGGGGAACTTCATCAAAGCAGCAAAATTATTAGCTATTGTCTTCTGCTATTCTGATTGGTTAAGCACGAACATTTCCGGCTTAAAATTTATCTGACGCAAATGGATATTCTTTATTTTTATACTGAAATATAATTATAAACCATTAGCTCCTCCCCTATTCTTGAAATCAAAGGCATTCTATGTGAGAAAGAGCCAATGCCACATAACAATGAAGTTTACTGTAGTTATTATGTGGAGCGTTGATATGTTAATTTACACGATTCAACAAGCTTTATGTTTAAATAAATATCAATCGTGTATCGATAATCATGTTTACGTAACTGCTTGAAATCTACTGATAAAGAAAAACGATTATTAGCAAATTTTTAGTTGCCTTCGTCAAGTTTTGGAAATACTAAACGAAATAATTAACCGTACTTCTAGAAATATTCAAACATTCGTCGATAGGGTCACGCCCTGATTGCGACTTTGTAGAATAATTCTAGGAGCAGTATTAGTTTTTGGAGATACATTTTCATATTTGAATTGTAGCTATAATTTAACAGTACCTTTCTTCCAATTGTTTCAATTACATCCAGTCTTTTACTTCCCAGCATATATTTACTTCACAGCCATGATGTTCGATTTCTTGTTGAAGCTGCTGCTTCTCCTGTCATTCGCAATCAAGTGAACATCCATAGGCTTGGCGATGTCCTCGTACAAGAAATTCAAATCTTCACTGGTGAATTTTTTAGCCGCCGTAAAAGGGACTCTATTTGCCTCGTACACAGTTTTGGGTGGATACCTTTTACCCGACTCTTTAGCTACTTCCATGACAAACTTCCCGAGCCCGTCGGCGGCAAAAATGACTCTCTCCACCATCCTAGATCTCCGCCATCATGCGTCAACTACAATGAATGTCCGCTAACACGAGGCAAACAACTTTCAAACTCTACAAATGTATGCAGGAAGAGAGTTGTGAAAAATGCAAAAGAATGCACTCTCTGTTTCTCATTAAAACAAAAGGTGCTAATTACACAGAGAATACAGCTTTATTGCATTACATTTTTATGCGCGTATGAGAAAGCATATCAAAAACTTGTGCTCCGTTTTTCATCAGGGGTTCCAAACACCTCGAAACAATAAAAGCACTCCGCCTTTGGCGTCGTGCTTTCATCTCTTTCTCGGTGTTTGGAACCCCTGATGAAAATCTCACACTCATTTTTGATCTATTACTTGAAGACCCCAAACCTAAATCGAGGTAGGATACCATCAAATAATGTTATCAACATTTCGCTTTTTGGTCACGACCCGGCAAGTTATTTGTGTAGGAATAAGTTCGAAAAAATATTGACTGATGCTAGTGTGTTTTCCTTGTTAAGCCCTATTTTGTCTTCCCATTTGTGTTATTCTATTATTAGGGGAGTAAGGCGAGGGGGGATATGACGAGGGGATTACGACGAGGGGGATATGACGGGGGTAATTTGTCGAGGGGACTATATAATTCTTTGTTTTGCTATTGTTAGTAGCTACTGTCTTCAGCCCCGCCTCTCCCCTATTACATGCAATCAAAGCCGCACCCAGCTTTTCAGACACTGTAATGAACGGGGTTATGTGATATTAGGTGAAAAATAAGCCTTGATATGAGCATTGTCTTCGCGAGCGTTCACTCGGGTGTATCGAAAATCTTTAAAACTCGGAAAATATAAAATATCCGATCAAGCGGATTGGGCCTTAGTAAAAGTACATGAAAGTCTTTCAACACAGGAGAAATGAGCGAAATCTATTTTCAAACCAGATTTGCCAGACCACTTATAGAGCGTTTTCATCTGACGTCACGGCGGCCATATTGGTGTTCCAAAACAAAGAAACGGCGGCCATATTTGTGTACCAAACCAATCCTCCGGGAATTGAACTCTATTTTTATGCAAACATTTTTTTTTTGTTTCAGTAAACCAATATGGCCGCTGGTCACGTGAGTGAAAACGCTCTATACAGAGACTGTCTCTGATATGTTTATTGTTATAGTAATAATGTATCTTGTGCTTGTCCTTATTTAGCTAGGATAATACCGCGTGAAATAGACAAAGCATATTAACGCACAAAACATTAGAATCCGGTCCATAAATGTATTTTGTATTTCTGGTTGTGCTTCTGCTTCAGCTTGTTTTTCAGCTTTTTCAGCTGAAAACGATTTGTTAAATGCAAAACCTTTTACGGCTCCTTTTGTGTACTATATCGACATAGACACAAGATACTACTGTACCACAGACTAATTAATAACTGAAAATCAATAATAACAAATTTTAGGGAATGTCATACACGACAATTGAATTGCCAGTTCTAATTCCGATAAAAACAATTTAGCAGGAAAAAAGTAAGACGAGAAGAGCATTTAAAGAGGTTCTGCTTAATATACGTGATCAATGTGACGTCATTCTTCAGCCCGGGAAACAACAGTTTTATCAATACCTGATACCGGACGATGTAGTTATTCCTTTCTATATGTTCCTTTTTATGTTAGAGATTTCCAATCAGCGCACAAGGAAGTACAGCCTTATATGAGCGTCCAAATAATTTGCAGATAGATTATTTCCCATACTGCACTTTCCAGTTGTATCAGCAGATACCACACACCATATATTGCCCGTTCTACGCTATTGTGAACTATCATTCAATATTTCAGGCTTTAGAACTAACAGCCATTTTTTTTTTCTTTTAGTTTGGTGTGGAAACCTACGTGATATTACCACATGCGCCAGATTATTACACAGCCGGGTAAGATTGAAACTCGCTCACTATTTGATTGTGCTTATGCTTCAGTAGTTGTCAAGTAGAATCCTGAGTAAATAAAGTACACGCATTAGTAAAAAGAAGTTAAAAAGGTTTGTGTGTCTCACGCCTACCTGATTCCAAATTATTACTCCTATTCTGTCCTTGTGCTTCCTTTAAGTAATAATTTTTTTTTTCCATTCGGTCAAGTTTAGACGTTTTACACAATTTTCGACATGTGGTACTGATGTGAAACGTTTTGGGATTTCAGTGAACTTTAGAACTATTCTAGTCCAAATTAATCACAGAAGACGAGTAGCGTTATTTATTTATTTATTTATTTATTTATTATTTTTTTGCATACACTGAAAAAATATATTTCATATATACGGGCCACCGGAATGTCACTCTTTTATTTCCATATGGGGAACATCCTTGCTTTGACATATGTGAAAAGCTTAGAACTTTGCTCTGGTGCCGCAAGTAGAAATCCCTGTGACCACCGTCTGTGTCATGCATACATACATACATACATACATACATACATACATTAATACATGGGTGTAGCGTACCGATAGCGGCTGAATGAGGCGCCTTCATAAGCTGACGTCCGATCTCATTTTCAAAAAAAGGATTTAAAAACGCAATGAGACGCGTGTTACATGCGCCTTACTGATAGCTACTAAGTATATTTTCAAAGTATCATTTATCAATACTGGATGATAGAATAAATGTATTTGAAAATTTCTGTATTGTGCGGCACAACGCTTTTAAACAAGAGAAAGAGAAATCTCGGTTAACTTTTAATCTTAGATTATAGCTTTGGGACCCTTTGAAACAGTTGCTCTCCGCGTTCAAAGCAATTGATTAGTACATCCATTACTAAACTGATCGACACTGTCGGTTGCATCTGAGCGTTGCTACGTGACGAAAAAAAAAACATGTTTTTATCAGTGTCCGGACGTGGCATGATTGGTCCCTGTCAGATTAAAAAAAAATACAGCCCGTTGCGCCAACTTTCGCGCTCTTGCTATTATTAAAGTAAAAAGTAAAATAAGGTCAAGTGTGGTATCATGCAAAATTTGGGGCTGTCATAACGGCAATTGTCCATGAAAGGGTAGAATTGATTCGTTTTACTTAAAAATGTATAAAATGTTGTGCTTCATATACATGACCAATAAAACGTCCCTCAGCGGGCCGGGAAACAACGGTTATCAATACCGGATGACACAGTGTGACGTTACGGCTTAATGAATAATAACAGCTGATGTTTCATCTACAGTCAAAGCTCCCGAAGCGGATACCCTCGGGAAGCAACTAGAGCTGGCCGCTTACGAGAATTATTCTCGTAGGAGGAGAATTCAAACAAGGTTTTGTTAAGGCCGCGATTGGAAAAGCTGTCCGCTTACGAGAATGTCCGCTCAGAGAGCTTCGACTGTAGTAGCGCAAAAGGAATTAGATCGATCCTTATTCTACTCCTGGCGAGCACATGACTTGCATTTCTTGTATAAATATGTATGTGAATAAACCAGTGATGATTTCAGATCCGAGTTGCAGCGAAATTGCAATATACCAACCTTACAAGCTGTATATGTTATAAAATTATGTAAGTTCACTTAAACTTTATGTTTAGTTCCTATAACCAACCTTTCTGAAGGATAGTTTTTTAATGTACGACGCAATATATTGCCGAAGATTCGACACATCGTGGGCATCGGCACATTTGTTTATATAAAACTCGATTAATTACTAACATAATTAAATTTAATTAGGTATTCAAAAACTATGATTGCAAAACTCAAAAGGTTTTAACCTTTTAATTACAATTATGCAGCAAATGCAAAATTCAATACCTTATTGAATTTATTGAATTTGCAGCAGATTTCACTGCAGTGTGCAGTCTCGCTTTTTTCAAAACGCCCATAATGAGACAATTGTGGAGGAAATTCACACAAAAACTGAGTTCGCATAGAAAATACAGACTTCCCCTGAAATAGGCAACTCATAAAGATCCCTGTGCAGTGTAAAGAACCGGTTTTCAAACCTGATTCGCCAGTTATGATTCGCCCGCCAATATTCGTGTGCCATAATTAATCAGTTGTCATAGTTTGCGCAATGTCAGATGGTAAAGGGAATTTAGAATTTTTCAACTTCAGGAAGTAAGTACATTACTCCTTGGGCGACTGCTTTTACGCATGAATGCCGCTTTGAATGAGCGTCACCTAAATTCTTACATACGATGTATCATGACATATCCACCAAAAAATGTTGAAAGTAATCATCCTTTTTTATTTTTAAATTAGCGAATAAACAAGCAAATTGTCAGACATATTAACAGAATAATGAACCATTTTTTTTGGCTAACACGTAAGTACGGACTTCCTGCATTTAATATTTTCTTTTCTTTTCTAGGGGAACAACAGGTCAGTTGATAAAGGTCAGCGACCAAAACAGAGATATGGAAGAAACTTTGAAGAATCGATCGGCGTTTTTTCAACAGCTTGTTTGTGGAGTGGGTCACGTGATCAATGACTTTACCCGTCGGTTAATTTCCTCCTTTAGACTTGTTTTTCTGATGAAAGTTGTCAGCATGTCCGCTACTAATGCTGGTTGGCTTATTCTCTACACGCGGTTCATTGGTGCCCTCATTTTTCGGCCGCTAGTCGGTTATTTGTGCGACAATGTCTACATTCCCATACTGTCATACAGACTGGGAAAGAGAAAGTCCTGGCACTTGATTGGATGTTTGCTGACAGTTGTCTGTGTACCACTGTTTTTCACCAATTGTTTGGTGTGCAGAAGCGAGCCGAGTGAATGGCAACTGATGGTTTACTACTGTGTAATCACCACATTTGTGATGTTTTCAGTCAGCTGTATTGAAATTGCACACCTGTCACTCATTTCTGTTGTAGCCAAGGATCAAAATGAAGCTGTTAAGCTGAACGCGTTGAGGTTTGTAAGATATCTGTTTTAAGCCATACCCTGCTTATATTACCTTGTTTCATTATTTTGAATGGAAATAGTTAGATTTCGGTCAGGATTTAACGTTTAGTTTTCCCCCGGCACCCGCTCGTTAAAACCGATTTAATATGTTCTTATCCATAGATTGAATTTCTACGCAATTATAGACGATTTTTATCTGTAATTATACATATATATATCTCTTTACGACCAGAGAGTCGATAGCCTTCTTAATTGCAAACGTCTTGTATATCCCCCCTACGCCATAAACGGAAGAAAGCAAATAGCAGAAGTTTGCGGACGGACTATTAGCAGAAGCCATGGATTAAAGGCTTGGGACATTATATAGAACGATGGTTTCATGATAAGATTTATATGGTGCAATAAAACTGGCCAAATGATCTTGGCCCTGCAGTGATGAAGTCATTGGCCGAGGGATGGAATTGGGAAGTTATTCTTCGAATTCCCGGCCGAATTGCACTCACTAATACAAGCTTTATAGGTGTAAGTGCGGTTTTGGTTTAAAAATGAGTATGTTTTCCCCTCTAAAAGACCTATAGATTTTGCCATTTTGGCATTGAAAGGGGTGGAAATGATTGGGAAAACACCAATCACATATTTTTGCCCCAAAAACGTAACGTCTTCGAGAAACAGGCCATACCCACCAACCAGGTTTTTAATGGGGTTTCATTCCAAAAACTCAAACGATTTTGTGGCTAGGACTGCTAGACCAAAATAGCTACCAACTGTTGCTCTTCATTCGTTTAAGCGGACTGTTCATTGCTTTCTTCTCTCAGAACAGCTTTTATGTTCCTGACTGGCATCTCCTCTTACCTTGTGGCGCTGGCGATTTTAGGACAGGATAGCCACGACCAATTGACACCAGATAGCGTAACGGATTTCACTGTAAGAATGAAATGGTTGACTACATTCTTGATTAGAAACACTTTCTCATGCACCTTTTACCCCCCCCCCCCCCCCCCCCCCCCCCCTTTCAGTTCAGGTGACTGTCGCCATCATAAAATAATAAAGAGGGTCGCGGAGATGAAGAATAAACTTAATGCAAGTAGAGAAAATGGGATCATTTTCCCTTGCAATGTGTACACCTAGTACGACAAAACACGAAGCTTTTATGGGCACATATAATGACCGCACCCAGATGTAAACATCAGACATTGGCCTTTTTTAAAGGCTTCTTGAATCACGTCTGCCGAATTTAATGGAACTTAAACTGCTGTCTTCTTTCGTTTTCCATAGGTAATGACTGTAATATTTGTTGGAGTAGGACTGGTATTTGCCGCAATCTTCCATTTTGGAACAAAAGAACTTTCGGATCAACCATCAGGCAAAACAAAGTTATCGACTGACGATGGAGAGTCGGAGGTGAGATACATTTATCATACGTGGATTTGGTCGTGCACTATCATACCAAAGCTCCTAGCCGTATTGCTAAATACTAGATAAAACAACTAATGTTGTGTACAAAGGAACACCGTCGTCTGAGCATATCGTTTCTACAACCATGACCACACCTCAATCATTTGCGTGATAAGCCACTTGTCCAATGCCCCATTAAGACCACCTTATTATAATTACTGCTTTCTCCTGCAAGTTGGTTTTAAAAAGGATCAGTGCTAATAACTTTACTTCATCTTGTTATTGAATACACCCAATTTGTTTATGGCCTGTCGGTCAGGGAATTACCTAGAGAGTTTGACTGTACGCGCTCTGTTTGCTATTAGTTGTTTCTTCTTGTTTCATGGAATGGACAATGTAATTGTAATGTTATCGTATATAAAGCTATCTTTTCTAAAGCATCTCAACATCTCATCTGATTGGCTAATGGCGCATGCTCCAACGTTCCGAATTTTTCCATCTGGACTCAAAGTAAAGACCGTTCCGAATTTTGCAGCTAAAGTGCAATCTCGCTTTCACATTAATTGTTCATTTTCTCTTGTTATACTAAAGCTAAAAAAAAAAAAATCATCTAATCCTGTTCAAAATCTCAGAGATAGAGCTCCCAGGCCAAACATGGCCAACCACAAAAGACTCGGTTTTACCTGGTAACCAACCTCAAGCTTTTTCCTCTACACAAGCGTCCTGAAACTTAACCATTTTCTTTTACCCTTTTTAGAGAAAAAAGACAACCGTTTAATTATTAAAACAATTAATTTAAGGATAAGCCCGATTCATATTCGGGAGGATTTTGCGAGACAATTATGTCAAGATTATTTTCTCTTCAGTATGTCCAGTGCATCAGTGTAATTAATAAGGCTTCTTTGTTTTTTTACTCTCTTCTTGTAGAGTCTCACGGGGAGGACCTGTAAGAAAACGTTTCATTGTTCTGGCGGCGTTAAGTTAAAGCTCTCAAAGAAATTAAAAAGCAATGAGCAAAACGTAATCAGCAATTGTGTAAAGGCGCAGTCCAACCCAGAAGAAGACTCGCCCCGTGAGACAGCAACGCTACGAGAAGATTTTAAAGATCGTTCTCAAGTAGAGTCTACTGAATTCCTTGGTGTCAAAAATAAAACATCTGACTGTAAAGAAACTATAGCAACATCGTGTCTTCCAGATCAGAACACGATCACAAACGTGGACGGATTTTCCCGTGGCATTGTACTGGGCAAACCTTTTGCTGTTTCTTCTGACCCTAAGTGCCCTGAAGTTGCTTCAGTTCCTGAAACACAAGGCACCAAGACAGTAGGAGCCTGGTTAAGGGATCCTAGTTTGTACATGGTAATCAAGATTTCACTAATTTCTACTCTATACTACACATACTAGATACTAGAGGTAAAACTAGAGGTACTAGTGTACGTTCGTAAAATGCACAAACAAAAGGAGATGGATGAAAAACGATGATTAATTAGCAAATTGGATCGAGGTGCTTTTAGCAATGCAGCCTACTGTGTATGCAAGTCAAAATCAATACTTGCACGCGTAAAAAATCTCAATATATGAATATATTGACGCAGTGTGTAATTATATAGTATTTCTTTTCACCCTTAGGTCGCCATCATCTACACCTGCACGAAGGTTTTACAAGACATTTCCTATTCCTATTTGCCACTGTTTCTAACTGACACACTCGAATTCGAAAAGGTTCGTGTATTCATTCCACGATTCATCCATTCATTTATTCACCCATCCATAGAATCGTTAATTAATGTAGGTGTGGTCATCCATTCGTTGGTTCGATGGTTCGTTCGTTCGTTCTTTCTTTCATTCATTCATTCATTCATTCATTCATTCATTCATTCATTCATTCATTCATTCACTCACTCACTCACTCACTCACTCATTCATTCATTCATTCACTCACTCATTCACTCACTCATTCATTCATTCATCCATCCATCCATCCATCCACCCATCCATCCATCCATCCATTCATTCATTGACTCACTCGTGATTAACTATACCTTTTTTTTTTCAAAACTCCATTCATTAGTAAACAAAGGATAGTTAATAATAATAGTTAATAATCAAATGTTCAGTGGTCTTGATCCACTGTATTGATTGTTAAAGCTTTTCATTTGTAATCTAATCCTCTCAATGTTTCTTATTTATTTATTGGCTATTTCCTGCCTCGTAACTGAGATAATTTTATTTAGTGATCTAAAAAAAATATTTTCCTTAAGTTACCTACGTATGTGACTCACATAGAAATAAAAATTCTCCGCCACTGCACACGTGGCTGCAGATAATAAACCATGCATGATCTTACTATTATTTTTATATGAGTTTCTTTATGTATGTGTATTTCAGGAAGCTATTGCATATTTACCACTAGTCGTGTTAATCAGTGCAACAGTCTCCACTGGAATAACAAAGAAAATGATAAATAAAATCGGGAGCAAGGTAAGTATATCATGGTTTATTTAAAAAATAAACACGCGTACATGCACATTTGGTCTGATCTGACAACAATTGTAAAGAAAATCAAATTTGCGGCGTTCACATTTATCGCCTGGTGGGAAACAATGATGCTTAACCCACGCGGCTGTCACGCGCGACCTTTATTAGGATTATCGTGTTGTCTAATCCTCTTTGGCTAATTTTCCATCAATTTCACGTCTTAAAAATAATATTTAAAGGTTAAGTGGCTTAATGTTCGACGGCTTTTTCAGAATGTAGTCCGTAAAAAAACTATAGAAATGTTTTTGCGCGACTCAGGTCTCGAAATGGTTAACAAACTTCCGGTTAACAAAACCGAGGTTAACAAACTTCCGTTTAACAAACATCCTGTGTCGCCGTCGATAGCATGGTGTCTGCGCGCACATGTGCAATAGACACAAATATCCCGCACTAAGATGACCCCGGGGAAACGTTAAATATCGGATTAACCAAAAGTTTACCTTCTATTTGTTACAGTGGTCTTTCATCTTGGCTGGCATTTTTGTGATTGGAGCTGCTGTGTGGTTCTATTTTATCACCCAGTCCTCCAAAATCTTAATCTACCCGGCCGCGGTTTTACTGGGTTTTGGATTCTCCGCGATGCTTGTTAATGCATACGGATTCGCAACAGATCTTATTGGACACAACAAAGTAAGTTAACCTAGTCAGAAAAGCTAATTTCGATCCAAATTTGTAAGCAATGATTAAGAAAATTATGGTCGAAGCCTTGTCTGGGTATAAATTAGACTAAAAGATGATTGGTTTTTATCAACTGGTTTGGTATAAGGTGTGACGTTTCGAGCTCTAGCCCTTAATTCGTCAGAGCGAATTATAAGAAATTGTGGGTTGTGTGTGGTTTTTATATCAAAAGGTGCAGCTACGCTATTTGTGGAAACAAAGTCATATGTACGGTCAGCTTTTGATCTTCTGCACGGTGGCCAATTTACCTTTTTGCTTTCAACTCAGTTGATAAAACCGAATGTTCATGTTTCACTTCCCCCATCGTCGCAGCACCACAGTTTCAAAGGAAACTAGTCCCTCTATATAAACTGTTAATCACTTAATTGATACTTCACATGCCGGTCTCGTTAAAACTGGGTTTACGCGGTCACTCTCTCTAAGACGGACGTCGGGACCGGGCCAAAAGTGTTCGTCTTAGTTCGGTTTAGACCTCGAGAGTTATATTAAGTCAGACTAAACCATTAAATACAGCCATATATCGATCTTTAGAGTTAAATGATTGTGTTGATGAACAAAAATACTACTATTTGTTTAATTGTAATCTCACTCATGTACGGCCTTAGGTCTTTGATCACGAAGAGGATTAAGTAAGCAAGTAACCTCACGCATGTGCATGGTATTAATTTTATCCTTTCAGAGCACTTCTGGTTTTGTATTTTCGTTTATGGGCGAGGTAGCAAGTCTCGCTGGAGGATCCTTGGTCATCATTATACAGAATTTCTTCCCCGAAAAAAGGTAAAAAGAAGAAAAATTACCTCGTAATCTGGATTTCACGTTATGTGAGCTGAATGATACCATAGTTTTCATTTTAATTTTCAGTGCCATATCTCAGGACTGCAAAGATTGTAGTGCCTATGTGCGTCTTGTGTTTTCACTCGTGCCAGGCTCACTCGCTGTCGTCAGTTTGTTTACTGTTGTGTTATTCCAAGCTATAAAACTAAACTGCAAACGAGGCGGTAAGTCTTTTTATTGGAATAATACTATCTGTGTATAGAATGAATGTTAGCAGAGTGCAAAGTAAGTATTGGAGCGATGTTACTTTTAAGCAGGAAAACACTTTAGACAAATTGTGATAGGGAGTGCCTACAATAGCAAAAGAGAGAAAGAAAACAAAAGATTTCGGTGGAAATAAGGTGCCATAATCTATTTCACGGGTTTAGAGGTTAGTTTTTAAATCACTCTAATGTATCTAGTTCTTGGTTAAGAGAAAATAAAAATACTAAATTAGTACGATTGACTGATTGAGTGGTAGCCTGATGTTGCGACACACTAATATGTTACGGCTTCTTATTGATTCGTATTAATTCTTCCTAAAAGTTTTACGTATCCGAAAGGTATCACCAAGAAAATGAATACTATATATAAACGATGACCTTTAATTGGCGCGAACATATTGATGAATACTGATTTGTTCGCGGACGTTAGCTTTTCCTACAAGCTAACTATTTTCCAAGAGCAATGGTCAAGGAAAACTGTTAGCTTTGTACCAAAACTGATAATGTCCAAGGACAAATACCCATGCAGTATTTTCGCGCGCAATAAATGTTATTGATTATTTATTAACAACAATATCAGATAAATTACATGGTTAACCAAGGAAGGATGAATGCGACATTTTTTCTTAGTGATCGATTCAAGTTTTGCCGTTTTGCCTGAGTGAGGGATATCGCTTATAGTGAATATCAATCAGTTAGTCATAATACGCCATCTCATGAGGCGTTTTGACAAATTGCACGCAAACGAAACTATTTGGGCAGATAGTGAGGATCACATAACGTTAAAAGGGGCTTAGTTCTAGCGCAAAGGCACAAAGATAAATCCATAAACGACAAATTCTCAATTCCGGGTTTTAAACATTAGCTTAAAATATTTTAGCTTTTAAAAATAATTTAATCGTTTAAATGTTGTATTGCGATTATTCGTCTTTTATTACAGAAGAGCGAAGAGAAGCTAGGATCTACACTAAAACAGCCATGGAATCCTCTCTCAGTATGGGAAGTGATGATGGTGTTCGTCTGACGTATTATCGAAGACGTAGTGCTGAAAGTAACTTTTAAAGGAAGAGGTGCTTGTGAAAAAGAGGCCAGCGTTATGCTGACGTCGGTCACACGCCCTAGGAATACCAGACTTGTAATGATCTGAGGCATTGATTTTTCGTCCACATGTTTAAATCCTGGAGAAGGAAACGTTTTATTCAAATGCACATCCGAATTGCTTTTGGATTCAAAGAATATTTATCTCTTTAAGTGATAGATAAAGTATGAGCGGCAGATCTGTATGGGCATTTACAATGGCGAGCCAAAGGCGAGCCATTGTAAACGCCCATACAGATCTGCCGCTCATATTTTATCTGACTTATGAAATGAAACAATGAGTAGAGATCTGTATGAAAAGTTAATGCATACTAATTAGCTCAGCAGAGATCTGTATCAAAAGTTAATGCATACTAATTAGCTCAGCAGACATCTGTATCATAAGTTAATGCCACTGTTTAATAATTCATCAACTCAGTTGATCTGTATTGGGGTTTACAAACCTTCATTAAACATTCATTTCTTTTCATTTTCCTTATGAATTATTAATGAATTTTGTAAGCCCCAATAGCGATCAGCATCAAATTTCTCCTTGTAATATTAATGCTTAATCAATCAGAGAGATAATGAGAATTAAGGAAATGATCATGCACGATGAACTCCTCTGATTTTCCATCCACTTTCTCCCGCTACTGACATAATAAATGAATGGGGACAAGAGAGGAGAATTTGTATTTTTATATTGGGGATTGGTGTTAATAAGGCGTCACTGAAGACAGGAAAAGTTATTCTGATTATACGCGCGCAGTGTGTAAAATGTTGTAAGATCAATTGATTGCACCGACTACATCGTGCTTTGACTACAACAATCCAAAACAATGGAAATCGTATTACTTTTCTTCGTGTTTTTGAACTGTGAACTATTTTTTTTTCTGTGTTTTCAAAAGAATTATCTGTAGATCAGATGAAACTAAAATGAGAAACGACTGCGGAGTGTACTCCTTGTTTATTGAATATCCGCGCTTGTCGCGAATCGATTGCTTCGTCTTCTCGGTGCCTTCATGTGCCAAAGGAAATAGAAAAAAAAAAAAAACACAAACTGCTGGAAGTCTAGAAATAGGTCCAACGCAATCCGAGTACAATTGTTTTAATCATTGTACTATAAAGAAGAGTTGAGTTCGGTCTATTTTTGTGTGTTGCTCTTGCTTGTTGTTTAAGTTCTTCTCTTTACTTTATCCCGCGGGGCCGAGATATACTTTTGTCATTATTATTTATTTTCGCGCGTACTTAAAGTTTCTGTTCTGAAAAACTAAGGGCTACGCAAAAAGCCGAATCATCAAGATTTGGGGACATAATGAACACAGTTTCCATCCATAGCAATCCTTTAGTTATGCAAAGTAGTTTTTTGGATATGCCACCCAATTGAAAACCCCATGTATCTATTGCTTTCCATCGCCAGTGTATAATTTTTATTTATTTTTCGGATTAATATTTCAATATAATTTCACCAATTTGCAATTTAGGCTTTTCATGTTTTTGAACTTGAGTGCTGTATGGAATATCCTTAAGGATGTAGTTAAGTAAGTAAAAACACTGGATGTAATTTAGTACATTTAGCGATTCTTTATTAAAAGCCACGTCTCACAGTCATATTACAATACTCCGATTAACAAAGTATTTTTCACACATTTTTTATTGCACAAAATTTCAACCGTATTTAACTAATTTCAAATTTTTGCTTTCAATAAATATTTCGTATGATTTTCGATGTCGATAATACAACTCTGGACTAGATCTTATATAAGCATCCCGACAGATACATTTTCTGCTAATGTCAAAACGCACTTAAATATGAACAGATGAAAGGCTGACATATACTGATCGTCGTATAAAGTTCGTGTTTATGTAATCCTTAATAAACGAGCTAACAGTCATGCTTTGACTATAAGTTGAAACACATTTACACATATAGATTTATGTTGAGCTCTCTCTTTGGGCGCTTATAACACCGTATGACATGAAACCGCGTTCGAACTGGCCGGCTGTACCAGCGATCAGTTCGCAATTGATATAATTATTTTTCTTTTTGAAGACTTGTTCCTACACATCCTCGTAGACTCAAGGGCAGTTAGTCGGGGCGGGACGAATTAAAAACCTGGCAAAAATAAGCACGACGAAAGTTTTAAAGAGCGAGCGAACGGTCGCCTTTGCCGGGTTTTCACTTCGTCTCGGCACCACTAATTGCCCCAGGGTCTCCGAGGATGGTTTCTTCAGGTCCATTTGATCAAAATGGTGCATTGCCGAACTAGCAGGTCCAATCAGCCACTTCTGAAAAAAAAATACTATGTATGAATTGACCGGGTACGACTGGTTAGTTCTGACAAACGGGAAGTACCCCGTTTGCTTTCGATATAGTTACGCTCGTGAAAGGTTTGTTAAAACATTCGGCGAGGCCGCGAGTGTTTTCGTAACTTTTTTCGTTCTCCCAAACCTTTATTCGTGTGGCCATAATTTATGGAAACTAAGAAAAACGTTCACCCTACTCAACGATTGTTGCATTTTAGAAAAAAAAAATTGAAAACAATACCAAATACTCTGAAGTTCCCCTTTAACTGCCACATTCAAATCTTGCATTAGGTAATACGATCAACCTTTTGAGTCCTTCAAAGAACACCTAATTATATTTAAGTGGGCTCTTTAAAAAGTGGTGCTGTTTATTTTTACTGTCTGCTGTTCGACAAAAGTTTGATCAATGTGTGCTGTTTATTTTGCTGTTGTACAAGATGGTTCTATCATTTTAGCCTGTGCCGATAATATCCTGTGTTGCGACCATTCAATTGAAAGCTATTGATCATTTCTCAATTATCTGTGTTGCTGTTTAAGAGCGGCTTTCCCTAATTTTCGCCTTCGACTATGCAAGATAAAAAAAATCGAAAATTTTCAAACTTTGTCATAACAAAGGTCTTACTAAACCATTTGTAAAAATTTCAGTTTCAGTTTGTTTATAGTTAAATATTTTTCCGTTACGGCGACTTTTCCACTCAGATGACCCAGTCATCTGATCGTCATTTCTTGAACATGAAGGGGCTCGAAGGCTCGAAGGCGAAAATTAGAGAAGGCGGCTCTTAATTTGCTGAATACGGTGTTTTTACATTTCGAGTCTGTAGATGAAATCCTTAAATTTGACACCCGAAAGGAAATATATCGAAAAGTACTTTAATTTCTGTAGTGTTGATTTTTGTTGAGCGTTTTACAAAATGCATGAATGTGCAGTGGACTCCCGCTATCTCGAACTAAACCCCGTTCCCTTTGGTTGTGCTTACTGTTTTTCAGTCATTTACTACTGTCTAAATCGAACTAGGTTATCAGGAATACCCGGCTATCTCGAACAAAGTGCGACTTCCCGTAGTCTTAATTAACACCCCTTACTTCGAACTGTGGTAATTATGGACGCAATTAGAAGGAATTTTGTCTTGTAATTGATTACTGTATACACCGGTATATAAGCCGCACTCGTAGATAAGCCGTAGCCCGAGTTTTGAAGCTCAAATTTTTGGAAGAAAAAAAGTTTTTTTTTTAAATAAAAACGTAAGTCAGAGAATTGGCTGCACAAAACAAAAGCTTGACTTTGCTTCGATCTATCCATCGAATCATCGTGTATTAGAAAAAGCCACCAGTTTTAACAGTTTTTCAGCGCAAGCTACGATCGTTTTCGTTCAGGCCGAAACAAGCTTGGTAACCGTGCAAATTTCTTGAGCACGTGTTTTTATTTAGCCTGGTTACTAAGGTTAACCAAGATGGCCGCTTGTTTACGGATTCTTTGGCTTCTTTCGTTCGTCTTCGGTGTTCCTTCATTGCCAAAAGCTTCGAAATGTCCGACAAAGATAGTGAGCATCGTTTTAACACAGGTATTATATTTTGACAATGTGAGGCTAAATTTTACAATTAATAAACACAACGCTCACGTTCGTGCGTTACGTGTTCGATGCGGATCGTTCTGATTTTGGTCTCGGAGGCGCTCTGGCCGCACTGTTAGACAGACAATACTCACTTTTCTACATCATCTAAAGTTAAAGAATTTGTGTTCCACGTTATATACCCCCTAATGAATAAAATCTTAATTTCGAGGCTCAAAAAGTCTGGTCAACTTAAATCACCAGAAATAATAATATGTTCGCCGAAAGGAGCATCCCCGAGATGCATGGTGTCCAAAACTGACATTCAGTATACAGTTTCACTTAACAGTACAGTCGTTACACTGTATTGTACAGCAGAACATTGATTCGATTTTTAAATCTTCATTTTGACTGCCCGATGGTCTGGAGCTTCATACTCATAGAACCACGCCCGTCTTTTTTCATGGTTATGGCGAACGGAATGTTTCGCGGGCGTGTATACGAAGTGGCACAGGGTTAGCTCGTGGGCGCGTACGACGTCGTGCAGGGTTAGCTCGCGGGCGCGTACGGCGTCGCCCAACATGCGCGTATGACGTAGCGAAACATCCGAGATATTAGGAATTTTGAAACCAAAACGAGGCTTTATTGTTCGCGTGCTTCCCGAGGCTACACAGCTGCTAGCCGATGTAACGCCAGCTACAGTAAACCATTTTGTTGTGTTTAGCGGAGAAAACCGTTTGCAAAATCGTTTTTCCCTGCATGTTTTCGCGGTTTGCTACTCAAGACAGGTTTCACATTTCTCAAACAGTGGTTAAGACCGCATCTGTGACTGCGTAACTCTGCAAGTCAAGCGTTTTTGGAGGGATATGAAGCTAAGTGCTTATTTTTAAACCTGGTTTCGTCTAAGGACAATTCAAGCTAGCAGCACCGACAGGTTAATGATTTGCATACTGTACTACTGTAGTCCAGTTTTGTTGAAAATTACGAAATTTGACACCCCCTCGATATCTCAAACCTCCGCTATCTCGAACAATTTCCCGTTCCCCTTGAGAGTTAGAGATAGCGAGAGTCTACTGTACATGTTTTTTTTTTTAGTTTTTTAATTCTAGACTATCACATGGCAAAAAATGGCGAGCTAAGAGCTTTGGTATGTTAATAATAGTCAGTTTAAAGAATGTCAAGCTTACTTACCTATTTCACAAGTTCGTTTTTAGACGAACTGGCAAGTGCCTAGTCGTCATGTGTTTAATTTCCAAGAATTCCCGGACCCTATCAGTCGTATATCGCGCCACGTCAGTTCCACACTCGATGAGTAGAATGGCACATTTGAAATGAGCTTTCCTGAGCGCTGAATGAATTGGTGGAAAACCATCTTGATCCTGAATATTTACCACAGCGCCATATTGAATGAGCGTGTAAATGCTTTCCAGGTCTCCAGCGGTTGCCGCTTTGTGCAATAGCGAGCGACCACTGGGACTTAACTGATTCACATCTATGTTCTCCTTTTCAATGACCTCTTTCATTTCCGCGGCTGAATTTTCACCGATCGCGCTCAGAAGCATTGCTGAAGGAGAGAAGGAGATCGTGCGGCTTCGCTGCTTCCCGTTCGATGTTTGTTCCTGTTGTTGGTTTAAAGAATCAGTTTCGTTATTATTAAAATCTCGGCGATTTTTGGCATTGTTTAGACGTTTATATTGTAAAGTTCCAAAGAAGTGCTTTCGAAGTCTTAAGATGACTCGTACCAGCATTGGGACGGTTTTGTTCTGTTTATTTTGGAGGCGTCCATCAAAAATGTCCATATCTCCTTGCTCTTCATCTAAGAAATATCTTGCACGAGGTTTCCTATAGGAGGATGGAGACTCCTTGCGTGCATTTAAAACGTATTTGGAAATGGATTTCAATTCCTCTCTAAAGTCTTCAACAGATGGGATTCCTGTTTGGCATTCACACTGGTGTTGGCAATCACAAAGACTGTCAATCATCGAGAGATCACTTGTTTCTACACTTGAAGTTGGCGATGCAACCCTTAATGGCCCGGCAGCGTATTCCTGTGGTATGATATCGCTCAGAAGCTGTTCGTGGAGATATGATTTGTGCACAGGTCGTGGCCGGGGTGAAAGCCTGAAACTGCGCATGGGGGATTCACTGTCCGATGAAGATTCATTGTCCTTGAGATAAGACAGAGCGCGAGAAGATCCCTGTTTGTTCGTCTTCCATGATGAATCTGTAGGAGTCGGGAAAGCAAATTGCGTGTCGTCTACATATTCACGACGAAGAGAAAGTGAATCATTGCAAAGCTTCCAGTTGTAAATTTGTTCATTGTTGGAGCTGATGCTTGTGAGAGAAGAATAAGGGCTTTCTGATTCAGATGTTTCGAACTTTGTAGTTTTATCAACAAGGTCAGCATTGTGAGACAGTGTTTTGTACTCCGAGTTCGGGTTTGGAGTTGCAGCAAAAAACACGTCGTCGCTTAGCGCTGACAATAACGTTTCTGAAAACCCACTTTCTGTTAAAATGTCCGTATCCAAGGGAAAGTTCGATTGCATGTCATTGTCCAAAGCTTTTTCATCAAAATGTTTTTCAGATTGCTTTTGAATGATTTGTAATCCTTCTTTTCTGGAATTCGTGTGTGGTCTGCGACCTTGATTTTGGGCAATTTGCTCGTAACCGGGGTGTACTGGGGAGGTTTGTAACCGAGCTTTGTGGACGCTTGTGTCACTGCTATCAGTGTTAATTGCTTTGTAATCATCGCTGTAGCCGACAATTCCATAAACACGATCACCGAACTGTGAAATATGGCCATTGACCTCCTGGAGTGTAGGTTTTGTCTCGTTTTCTTGATATACCACAGTCATTTTAGTTTCACCGTTGTTGTTGACATTTTGCGGTGGGATGTCGTGGTTCCATGTTCCGCTCTCTTTACTATCATCGTGTCCATTGTGTGCCAGACAATTCTCAGCCTCAAATTGTTTGGGACAACAATATCTTTGTGCCTCTGAAATAACTTTCATTTGCATTTCAATAAGCTGCCTGCTTTCAGCGTCACAACCAATTTCGCTCTGTTTAAAACGATGTTTTCCTTTCTGGTGGGGCTTCATTTTCTGTTTTAAATAAACATCTCTTTCGTACTTTTCATTCTTAACGAGTAACGGATAATCCGCCAATACTTGCTGTCTGTCTGGTGCCGTGTTTGCCAAAGGTGATTGTACATCGAGATTTGCATTTAATGAGCCGGGATTCCTTTCAAAAGATATTGCGTCTTGTACATACGCATCAACAAAATCGTAATTTGTTTGATCGCCTTCGGATGGCTCTGAGTCTACATAAATTACGTTGTAAGCCGGCTGATTGTCCTTTTCATTGTAATAAGCGTTGATGTTAGATGAAATCTCACTCGGTCCCTGTTTGTACTCCGTGAGTACATTGTCACAGTACACTGACTTTGAAGAGTGATTACAAATTTGATCAAACGCTACCTCATCGGACGAATGCGTTGATTGAGCTGTTGACTCTGCCAACAAAGGCCTCAATTGTTCAGTAACTGCCCTTTGCTCCTTTGGTTCGTCGGCATTGAAATGAGTTTTAAATCTTTCAGAATGTTCAAGGTACTGATCATCGTGTTTATCGACTTTGCTTAATGAGTGCATGTCATTTAACATGATTCCCTGAGATGAACCCTTCGCCGTTGCTATGCCAATCGTGAGCCCATATCTGCAGTTTGATGAAAGGGTAGTTTTGGTTTCGGTTGAGACCATTTTGTCGTCTTCAGAATATTCTATGTCTAATGCTCCCGCAACCGTTCGTTCTTCTTCAAACGGATCGTAAGCAGTGGAATGTGATCCTCTTGAGTTGAGTAAACAATCTTCTAAATGCATTGTCTCAGAGTCATTTCCATTCTGCTGAGTACACATTTGTTTTTCGCTCGCAACAAATCTGCTTTGGCTCAGCGGTGTAGTTTGATTTGAAAACGATATTAGCGTATTAGAAATATCTGATTTGTTAGCCTCCCGCTCATTTGCATGGAGGTTTATCTCTTTATCGCCATTCAATACGTCTTCGCTGTATTTACACGTGCTGTCATCCATTTCTGACCATGTAAAAGTTTGTTTTTCCGATGGAAATGAATAAGCGCCTTTCTCTTTATAGGTACCGACGGGAATGATAAGGTACGAGCGTTGTAGCTCCTTTTGCATATTTTTTGAGCTTTTACCGTCAAAGATCGGACTGTTCTGAACGTCATCGCTAGTAATGGGTTCTGAACAACTTAAACCATAGACATGCCTTCTGTCATGTTTCTTAATTGCCATGGCCGATGTTGCAGAGGAGCTGTCTTCAAGTAGCAAACTTGCTGCCAAATCTTCTTGAATCGCCAAACTGGTTTCAAGCTTTCTTTCCAGCGCGTCGATTTTCCAGGAAAGAAAGTGTAGCTCGTCAAGAATTGTTTCCTCTCCAGCCATGTTTGTTGATAAAGTGACAATTTCACAATCCAGTAAATGTTACATCCAAAAGTCTGGAAATTTACATTCGGTGATTTTGCTATAAGTAAAGAATTGCTTCAACAGGTCTGGTGCTGGTGAAATTTCCCGGTGCAAGTTCCCTGTATTTACACGTATACATTTCCGATAACAAGCGAACATGTCTTGACCTTGAATAGACGCTGGCGTTGATTCTCCTGGGACACATTGTCCCTCCCGTGGTGACAACCACATTGTCATGCGCGTTGACGTGAAATGGATTAGTACTTGGAAAGAAACAGTGTTCTCGAACAATGACCAAAGATTGTCTTTCTTTCAAATTGCTCAATCCTCGCGTTTTATTTTTTTATAAGGATATTTCACACGCTATTTGCAATGGCACATTATCGATTGTCGATGCTAAGAGGTCTTAATCAAATACGCGTTCTTCAGCACCTACTTGTGATAGTTGTTAGGTCGCTATCAGGTCACACATGAATGCGTGCACAGCTAAAACGCTCTCATTATCATTCTCGGCATTTTTTGTTTACAATTGCTTATATCTTCTCCTCGGAAATCTGGTCCGAAAAAAGAAAGATATCAAAATAATCATAACAGATGGGCTTTTACTAAATACTGAATTGTCCTGGTAAGACAAGGTTACAGTGCCCTAGTTACAATCAGCACCACGTCGTTTTACCTAACTCTGTCCCACCAAATGAGTCTTGAATTAATAAAAAAAAAGCAAATCGTGACTCAAGGAAGCTCTCGCAAGGATCAGAAGATGTTAATCCCACAGATGTGATCATGCTTTTTATCGCACGGAAACATGAATTAAAATGCACGTCCAGAAGCTCATTTTAAATATGTCAGGTAGTTCAACTAATTTTGAAATTATGTCTGACGGACGCAATTACTTGGTTACGTCCTCAGTTATTTGAAGACATAATGACAACAGCTGTTGTTGGTGAAGTTTCCGAACCTGAATGCTTTTTTGCCATGGGCGGAAGAAACATTGCAACGTAACGGGAGACAGCTTGATCAGGCAATCAGATGCCAATTTTTAAAGTTAATGGCTATGGGGCTAAAAGCCACATTTAATCCGTCTATCTCTTGTTATTTCTATGCGATTATATAAATGAGTTTTTTAATTATACATAGAGCCGAGAATGCACGCTACATCCGGGAATGTAAATTAAGCCCTAAATTAAGCCTGTGTAGTTTGCTTTTAAAACCAGGAGCCTGGTAAAAACGTCTTGCATCGTCTGAAATAGGGTGTGATACTTGAATGAGCTTTCTTGTTGCTTAAACGAGCTTATTTCTAACCCTTTCCCTGCCAGAGTCAATTATATATGGGGACTTCAGTGGTGTTCTAACTTTTGAGTTTGTCAATGAAATCCTATGGTGTGACCATACCTCTTCGAGCGGTATATTTTGCATGGTACCATTTCTTTTTCAATGTTCTACAACTATAAAATTTAGGATTTTTCTTGAGTTTCAATTTCTGGCGCTCTTGGGATTTAAAGGGATCATGATAAGGCGCTTTGCAGTGGGATAGCGTCGTTCACTTCTTCGTTCACATAAACGGGCGACGAGAATGGTTCTAGATTGGACCAGAAATTAACTATAAATTTTATATAGGGTTCGAATCAGTCTGAAGGTACCGACAGTTCTACAAATGCATATTGAGATAGCTGGCCGGTATTTAATATGAAAATGAGGCCAGTGACTTCCTAGTTCCCCGGCAATTAATGTCATTAATTTTGCAGCACCCTGGTACCATAGTCCTTACAACTGTGTCAAGGCATGTACTGAGGAAGAAATGAAGCAAGTTTTCCGCCAGCTAACTTGGCATTTTGTTTTCTTTTCAAATTACTGAGGCCAAATTAATATAGCTTCTTCCAGGCGTTTAGATGGTGGGGAGCAACGACAAGTTAAGCGGCGCGCCGCGCTAGGTCGGCGCGAGGGAAGAATCGTTTTTTTTTCTCCTGAGCCCGATTTTTCTTTCCCGCCCCACAAACTGAACGACTGGAACATGCTAAAATTAATATTAAACTGACTTTCCTCCTACTTCTAGAATTATCACTACTGTGAGACATTTGACAGATGCGATAATCTGACTAGGCGTCTTCACGATTTGCAAAGATTGGTAAACCGCAGCGCATAAAGCCGAGAGGAGGTCAATAATGGCAAAAAAAAGTCACGAGATCTATTGATCCTCTCTTGTTAATATAGAAGCGATAGGTGTAAACAACTTATTGTTGTTCGCGGGCAGGCTTCATGGCTCCAGTCAGATGAGAGGGACGGGAACACTGATAAGAGTATATTATTCAGTAGCTTCACCGGCAAAGCCGAAATTGCATGGCGAGGCTCTTTTTATCACGAAATCTCTCTCAACAAGTAACTATCGTAAGAACCAGACACCATTTATCACTAACCTTTTTTTAATCTGCTTAATAAGAAAGATTCCGCGATTCGCCGACTCAAAAGCTACGGTTACTGGCTTAAAACGAATCCGCGTCCTGAAATCAGTGGTATCTTCAACGAATCTAATAGAAACCGTAGAATTCAACAGTCTTCGCCAACATAAAAGCCTTCTTCAGTTTACCGATCACGAGGTGTTCCTGTTCGAAACGATCCGAATTGATATTAAACCCAGTTAGTTTTCGTAACTCGGCAACTCATCGAACATCGCAAAAAGCCACCCGCCTTATTTTTACTGACCAATTCAATTTTTAGCAATTTTTCAGAAATCTTAGTCAAAGAGTGTAAGTCATAACACAGTAATTTGACGGAGCCGGCTGACCAGCTGAAATATTGTACAATATTCTCCTTGGGTACTTTTTTTATGTTTTATAATATAAGATAGTTATGGTTCGAAATGTTGCGCACTGAATAACTTTGACTGAGTGGGACCTGGCTCGAATGGGCGGCTCTGAGCCTGAGTAGTGGTGACGTTTATTATCATGAATAAATGTAAAATAACACGGCAAACTGATCCTTACGGCGGAGAAAAGATCGAGGCAAGTAAAATAAAAGATATATATTTTGTGCCCGATATTTCGGTTTGAAACACAACCTTCGACGGGGGCTAAAATAAAAATGAGTATATAAGTTAATATCGTTACAATTTTAAAAGTTTAAAATATGGAACCAAGAAACATGATAGGTTACTACATTGACAGGTAAATAAAAAGCGTCCTATGATAAACTGACAAATATGATAGTTGACTAAATAATGGCAGACAGTTTTGCTAAGATAACATAATTAGTGCATAATTAGTATAATTATCATGCAGTGTCTTACTTTTGAGTCTGTGGATGTGGATGAAATCCTAAAGTGTGACGAGTTAATTAAGAGCAGCAGTACACGGGGGCTGGTCCCGTACTTTCAATTGTGTTTTTTGTTGCTCAGAATAAAGTGGTTCCTGCCAACCTTGTTCCCAGGGGAAGATGAGAGACCTTGGGAACGAGGTTGTGGTTCCTGCTTGTAAATTTTAGGGTGAGACCCTGGAGTGTGACGTTACATTCAAACGAAAGTAAACAAATGCTCAGTCACGGTTGGACTACAGAATCCACAAATGAAAGATAATAAGTAAAACTTTTTAATTGGGCGCTATCCTTTCTCTTTAGTCCATAGCAAATATGAATTAGCGGTATCTTTTTCAAATGCAAAATTTTTACTTAACCAAACAACCAATTACAGTTGCAATTCGACCACCTGTCGTATTTTATCCGCCCACTGGTTCGAGAGCAAAACATTTTTTTTTTTTTTTGCAAAAATGTTTTTTTTTTGTTTCTAATTTTGTCTAGCCTATATTTTATTAGTTCTTAAATCCTTAATTAGAAAATTGAAAGAAGAAACTTCATAAAAACTACTCGCGTAATAAGTATTTATTTTTATCAGATCGATTTTCATAACATAAATAAATGTTAAAAATTAAAGTGAAACAGGTGATTGCCGAGAGATGTTTCCTGTCTACTCCAAATTAAAGAAATCGTCCAGTTTCGATTTGCATTGTTGTTTCATATGTTCATTTACGGAAATTGATCGGCGAAAGAAGCCGATATACACTACATTTAACTGAAGACGCTTGTAGCTTTCTTACCATTTTAGCCCTGGGGGCGTTTTGAGTTAATTCATAAATTAAACTTTCTTTTCAGAAACCCCGTTGAATCATTTCCGATAATTTTGTTTATAGCCTAAAGGATGATATATAACTAATATTCGTAATTAAAGTTTATAGGATGGAGTAGGAGCCGGTGCTTTTGGCAAGTAAGGTCGCGTCACCAAGCCGTACTCCATTTTTTTTTCTTTTGGCAGATTCGGTATTTACAATTTTGAAACTGTTGTTTATCCACAGAAGATAATGGAACAACGAATAAATTTGTTTGTTAAAGTAAATAGTCCTTGCTTAAAAGGGGCAAACGTTTACTTAACCAAATTTGCATTATTTTCTTAAATGCAAAAATCGTGATTTTGACCGGGTGGAAAATAGCTGGCTATAACAAAAAATGCGATATTCCGGTTACAGAAACAGACTACGACCGTAAGACAAGCTATCATTGAGCTATTAAACACATGAACCTCAGCACTGAACATTTCTTAAATTTAATATTTTTACAAATACCCCTTGGATCTAATTTCATTAAATATGGTCTGTGATATAAACCGACCGGCGATTTAATGGTTGAATAGTCTCATTTCCTTCAAACGCTCGCTTCAAAGGAGCGATAACAACTCTTTGATAAAACCTGAACGTCTTCGTATTCTTTTAAACGTTGTCTCGTATATTCTTCTACGCTTGCTCCTGACTCGATTAACAAAACAATACACTCGAATTGGCGTGATGAAATTGCTAAATTGATAGCTTGGCGGTTTGTAGAGTCTCGTAAGTTTACATCAGCCGCTTGATTCAGTAAAACTCGCACACAATCGACTGCACCGCGTTGTACAGCTCGATGTAGCGGTGGAAGCCCACGAGCGTTTTTACATAAATTCACATCAATCTTTCGAGTTTCAATGATTTCGTTCAGTTCACTGGACGCGTTTTCCTCAATTGCGGAAAATAGAAGCACATCGGCGGTAAAACCAACTTTTTTCTGTTTTTTCGCTGTTTCGCGCGAGCTTCCCTCGCGCTTTGTGGTTCGGAAATGATTATAAGCTAATTGCTTTTGTCTATATTTCAAAATACACTTGTAAAAATTCTTGGGACTTGAGGTCCATTCTTTTACAGTCTCTCTCTTCTCTTTAGAGAAGATTTCAAGCTTGTGCTTCGCTTTGAAACTTGTTAATTTATCGATGTCGCTGAACCATTTTCCCGCACTGGGTCGCAAATCATCATTCATATTCTCAGAGCTTTCACTTGTTGTATCTTCTTCTCTATCTTTACGTGACCCGATTGAAACCGGAGACTCGTCCGTGAATGAACTATTCACCCTACCTTTCAAATTAGGCGAGCCTTCCCCTTTACGTCGAAAACAGTTTTCGCTCTCCACGACAGGCATGTTCATTGGCAAAGTTATGGTCTGTGTTCCCTTTGTTTTGTGCGCTGGTAGAGAAGTATATTCAACCCCTTCTTCCAAATAGTCCGACTGTCTAATCGACTCCGGATCGAAATCCTTTAGATGGAATTTCAAAGTTGATAAATATGGTGGCATATTTCCCTTCAGAACGTCGCTTTGGGCTTCTTCTCTATTCCCGTCTTTACTAGGCAGACTATTTGTTGTTTCCTCACCAATCGTAGGCTCAACTTTTACTGCTCTGGATCTGCCTTTGAGAAGTGGCATTCCAATATTGCGGCTTTTCCTTTGCCCGAGTGAACGACGACCTTCATAATTTACAATCTTCAAATTGCAGCAAATATAACCAGAAAAACATTGTTTAAACGCAGCTGCGGATATCGCTTGACTGTCACTTCTGAATTTACTTTGGCTTAGAATACTCTTCGCTCGCAAGAGTTCGCCGGTTTCGAAACTACTGTCCAATGCCTCTCGAAATTTCAAAATATACTATCAAGTTTCAACATTCTGAAGATTGCATCAAAGCGGACTTCCTGTGTGTCCGAACGGCCACGTTCCGGCTGCAATGACTCATAATGTCGCGTCAGCTGACGGTAGATCTATCTTACTTTTAAAATGTTAGGCATCGTAAATTTTACCAAACTCCAAACGTGTAATTGTGCAAACATCACGGAGCACTTCACACGAACCATCCACGAGCGTCAAAACTATATTGCAAGTTAATGACATTCCCTGGGGGCGATATGTCAACTTCAAATTAACATAAATATAAATGTCACAGAAGGCAATTTAAGCGTTTTGATGGATTAAGTATGTCGCCTTGAGCAATTGCCCAGCGTTCGACAACACTTCTGATAGTTCATTTCAATTTATTAGCGAATAATCTGTAGCTAAGTTTACATTCATAGCGTTACTTGTAGAATATATTGAACATGTAGATACGTGAATGAGTAAAATTGATGAGTACAATTAACGCTCAGCGCGTGTTTTGGCCGCATTTGCCAATCAACCAATGAACTTCTCATTGTATGTGTTATATTAATTAGGCGTTAATTATGCGTGACAACAAATGTACCGGAAAATGTGACTTTCTTGTTCTTAAAAGAGGTTAAAAGCGCATATGTTAAAATTTCATCTGGAAAGTCGTTTGCACTGCAAGTTTTATTATGTGAAATACTCTATATCCGCCCAGCAAAAGAGAGTTGGAGATATTGTGTTGTATGGTATGTGCGTAAACAGGAAATCGCGCTGCCACGCGCGCGCGCTATGCCGGGAAGTCCGTATAAGGAAAACTGTGGCTAAAATATTGCATAGAATATTGCAGAGGACATTTACATTTAGTTACTAAAAGTAAAACTGCGCTTATTTTAAGTTTTTATGTAAACATCCTTGTCCCTGACCTGCATAATATTTTACAATAATACTGAGATCAAAATTTGACATTTTGCATGGGGAAAGATAAATGACATACATTATTATTATTATTTTTTTTAATTTCGGATAGCTTATCAGAGGTGGATGTAACTATCTGGGCGTTTGAAATGACGTTTAGGCTCCGCCAAAGGAAAATATCGAGTCGCTATTGTAGGAGCCTATTCATGACGTTATGATTTTGTTTATAGACCTCTGACGCAGTTGACTTTAGAAATCTAAAAACGTCTGGGTGGAATATACTGATATGCCGGGTATATATGTAAGTCTTGAGTTTATTCCTGTGACTATATAGACAGTTTGGTTTTTGTCAATTAATAAATAGAAAACTTACCCAAAGGGTTGCTGTAAGAGAGCTATGTTAATTTCCTCTTGAGCACGTTAATTATATGGATTTTGTTCGATTACGTTCGATTTCCGAACATAATCGAATGTATTCACGGTTAGTGTTCGATTAGAGTTTGGTAATCGAACTCAAGGAAAAGTTTCTCGTTCGATTACGTTCGCGAACTCAATCCATGAATTTAGTTTCAGTAAGTTCGATTGCGTTCGACTACCGAAGGTTCGATTAGATACGTTTGGTGTTGAAGATAACATAAATAATAATATACATGAAAATATTACTCGATTGTGATTGGATAAGAGCAGTGCAGTTCAAGTGTAACACCAGTACAAAAAGTGCAATTTGAGCTTTTTGAAAAACTCCCTCGTGCAAATTAATCCCAAATTGAACTCGAAACCGAATGATTACCTATACGTAAAGCATATATATGTACTGTAACTAGAAATTCGTGTCTCGCAGAGCCTCGCGAAGTTCGGGGGAGGATGCACCGCCGGCCGTGAAACTTTCGTGGCGTCTCGATTTGCGTATGAGGCTTTCCGCTGTTCCATTTTGTCTACTTTGTCTTCTTTGAAACCAAAAACGTTGGTAGAAGGACCTTTTGTTCCTTTCGATGGTTCGCATACCGTTTACCGTGCTCTTCTAGGCTTACATGAAGTTCAGTCAAACCTCTATCATGCTTCGCCCGAAAGGGGTACCTTTTTTAGGCTGGCGGTATATGAAAGGACTGGGATTTCACGAGTTGAAGTATATGAAAGGGTAGGGATTTCACGAAGTATAGGAAAGGGTAGGGAAAACACCGGTTAAAGTATAAAAAAGGGTAGGGAAAACTGCCATTTAAGTATTATAAAAAGCGCCTTTCAAAATATATCAGACGCACGTAAAGGCTATATGTAAGGGGTGCCATTTTCATTGAAAGGTATATGAAAGGGGTACAATTTTCAATGAAAGGTATATGAAAGGGGTACCTTTTCTGTCAAAAGCGGTATATAAAAGGGCAAGGGTTTGGACCTTGAGGCGGAGCACATGGTTAAGCCCCCCCCCCCCACCCCCCCCCCCCCCCCCCACCCCGGGGCGGTCACCCTCCATTTTATTAAATAGAGTCAGTTATCAAATCTCCAGAAATCAATCCCCACATTTACTGTAAATTTGACATATTTTAAGCGGTCACCTCTATTAAGCGGACGCGGTCACCGTCTAGACTTCCCAATTGGCTAATTTTATTGTTTTTCACCTCTATTAAACGGTCACCTAATTATTTTACAATGCAGTATTCTTGACAAGACGGTACTAGCATGTCCAGTTCCTTTTAACAGCTCAATAAACATAACATGATGGGTGTAATTAGCGTGAGAATGCATACTGTTATTACGTTTGGGTTGTGTGGGTCCACCGCAGCGCACGTCAAATTCTTCTTTTACCATCTTCTGTTGCAGCCAACCACATGAAAAATTGTCACCTTGAAATTGATACTCGCAAGGAACCTCGAGACCAAAGCCACCTACCTCTGTTAACTCGTTTCCCTTTGATTATGACTTTTTTTCCGCAGTTCGTAGACCTCTTGCGAAACTTGCTTAACCATGTGCAGTGGCCATAATCATTAACTTTCAATGTTTCCTCTTGACCAGATTTTTCCCCTACGATTGCTACAGCATTTGAATCCTTGATATTGTTCGGCTCGCCCATGAGTCGATCATCTGCATATGTTGGTTCCCACTCAGTCATGTAGACATGGTATCCCCTAATAAAATAATTCACCGTTATAATTCCCAGCGTCATTTCAGTCATTTCGGTTCGCGTTTGATTTGATCTGATATCATTTGAAGATTTGTACTCGTCCACAAACTGGAAGATCTTTATTGACACTCTTACATTATCAACACAGGGTCCAGAGGAGCTCTATTTGATCGTACAAGACGCTATTTTCTTTGAATCGTCGCTGTCTTGACAGTTAAACTGATTGCGTTACATACAATAAGTACCGCGGGCCAAATTACTACGGGCTCGGAAGCTGCGAAATCGGCGTACAGTAAAGAATCGGCACTTCGTGCCTCGTTGTCGGCACTTAGTGCCTTGTTCGGAAAGCTTCGCTTCCGAAGATAATTGCGCCCTTAGAAATTTGGCCCGCGATACATATTGTGTAACGCAATCAGTTAAACTTTCAAGACGGCGACGATTCGAAGAAAATAGTGTCTTGACGATCAACTAGAGCTCCTCTGGACCCTGTGTTATCACACAAAGACTTGACTTAGACCGCGCCAATGGGAATCAAGCAGCATGTTACCGAAATATCATCTGGTTTTAAAATCAGATAATTTCCTGGTGGGTGTCGAGATTAGACACTGCCTGTGTTCATTACGTATTTTTTACAACAGTATGTGAACTAAAAGCGCAGAACAGATGTCTTCTGTGAGGTTTTGTCACAGCTGCAAAGCCGAAACTAAATATATTTGTTTGATCTGTCAAGTGCCCGTATGCAACAGACCAGAGTGCGCCGTGTTTCTATCTGAGGAAACTCCTAACTGGAAATCTGGTTCCAACCTCGTTCCCAGGGTCTCTCTTCTTCCCGCCCCCTCTCGCTCCAGGGGGCGGGAAGAAGAGAGACCCTGGGAACGAGGTTGATCTGGTTCCTGCGTATCGGCGTGTTTGTCGTGTAATACGTACTGAAACAGCGACTTGAAGCTAAATGACGATATTTTGCTTTACAATTGTTGTTAACAATAAAATGTACATCATATGATCATCATTTCGCATTCTAGTTCAATTTTTGCCAATTATTTTGCTAAATTTAGAACACCTCTATTAAGCGGTCAGTTGGCTATTCCCCAAGGGTGACCGCTTAATAGAGGTTTGACTGTAATAACCTGCGCCATTGTCAGCGGTCGCGATTCCTTTGTTGCTAGGCATCCGCAGGGCACCAACGCGAATAATAAAGGAAACCCGAGATTTTATCGCCCTAGCTACAGCGATCCACGCGCGATTCCACCCGAATCCGCGTGACAAATTTATAAACCTCGTTGTACGGTATTTTTTTCCCGTAGTGACCAAATGATTTTTTTCTCGTGAATTCGCGAATCACGGTTGATCGAGATATAATAAAAATAATAAATAATACATTTCTATAGCGCATTCTGTCGGCGATTTAATTTTAAAGGCGCTAATTACATTCAAAATACACTAAAATTATAATCTAAAATCTACAAAGTTAAGTTAAAAAGCTCGCTTAAAATGAAAAAAAAAAAATAATTATAAGTAAGATGTTCTAATAAGATAAAGACGTTACAAACAAAAATCCACAAAGAAGACAAAGTGGACAAAATACTGGAACAGCGGAAAGCCTCAAGATATTGTATACAAGGACAGATACGCAAATTAGCACTCGATGGCTCACACTGGGATGCCAGGTAGCCTGCAATGCAGGCGTTTATTAAATGATGGGGCGAAATTTCGAGGACGCACGCGCGAGGGAAGAAAGGGAGAATTTTCTCCTCTCCGCGTGTTCCCCTCGCGCGCGCGTCCTCGAAAATCCGCCCCATCATTTAATAAACGCCTGCATTGCAGGCTAGATGCCAGGCGGTGTGTGGACTTGTAATACCCATGGGTTAGTTTGTGGAGCAGCTCATTTTCCCCTCGTCTCGACGGAGTGAACATTCCTTCGTTTGCGTTATTTACCTTTTAAATTAAATTTAGAATTTAAATCTAGCGCTTTTTCTTTGGTATAGTAATGAAATATACAAGTCTACAAACGCAAAAAGACTTCGATTCGTAAAGGCCGGTTTTTCTTTTTCTCAAAGACACTTCTAATACGTCTAATTTGAATTGAAACAAGCCCGTTAATAAACAAGACAACCGGAAAGATCAAATTGATGCACGGGTAAAAACCAAGGGACATAATCTCAAACCTTTCAGTGAACTGACAACTGAGATGAAAAGTATTTAAATGTCTCTAAAATGTTCCTCGGGATTTCTCTGAGGTTAAAATGTTTATATAAAACTAAAATGTTTATATAAAACGACGTTTCGATCAGTTTTACTGATCTTCTTCAGGCTCTTCTTAAAATGTTTTCAAAATGGCGGATCGCTTTCTTGTTTTCAGCTTGGTAGCCGTGCATGACTCTTCGTGATTATTATACAACATGTAAATGTTGATGTGAAAGCGCGGGAACGCAGTAGTGCAGCAGTTGTTCACAGTTAGTTATTGTCTACTACCATTTTTTTCCTCATCAAAGAACGAGTTTAGAACTGGTCTCCACGTTTCGATGTGGTCAAAATTGTTTACGACTTCCATCCCACGATGTTTTTGGCGTAAGGACTCGATTCCCTCTAGAACTTTTCTTTGTTTCAGGCCTCTTTCCCTTGCTATGATCTTCGTGTTTGCCCAATCCACATCACTTCGGCACTCAACAGCATGTCGTGCTAGGCGCCCATCTTCCTTGCCCATCCGTTTCTCAGCCGACTGAGTGTTTCCTTTGCGAAGGTCTTCATTTGTCAGTTTGACCTTGTTCATATGTTCTTTCTTTCTTGTTTGGAAGAGGCGCCACGTTTCTCCTATATATAGAGCATTATGGCAGGTACACGGAATCTTATATACAACGCCTTTCTGCCTTTCACCGAGGGGTTCTTGACATGTATGCTTAATCTCTTTAATCTTTCTTCCAGGTTTGAATGCAACCCGAAAAGAGTGTCGTTTTGCAGTCCTCTTGAACTGCTCAGACAACCCTTTTAAATACGGTATTGTCACAGTTCCACGACATTCCTGTTCTTCTTGTTCTCGTCTGTCTGTCCGGTGAGGTCTTTCTTCCATATACTTTCTCACTGTTTTTCTGGGGTACCCGTTGGCCACAAACACGTCCTCAATGTTGTGTAATTCATCTGCCAGGTGTTTCTCGTCACATAAGGCCCTCGCCCTGTCAGCAAAACCTTTCACAATTGCTCTTTTCATGCTTTCTGGGTGATTGGACCTCTCTTTCACGTTTATATTCGTGTGGGTCTTCTTGTAATGGACTGAGTGTACTATTTTCTTGGTCTTTCTGTTTACGGTCTGCTTTAAATCAAGTACTGGTAAAACATCTCCTTCTTGGTCTTCCTTTGTGAACACAATTACTCCTGGTTCAATGGTATTTAGGTGGTCTAGTATCTTCTGAGCTTCTCCTTTCTTGCACTTGGTCTCACTATCATCCACGTACCAGAACCACTCATTTAGGGGATACGGAGACGTTTCTATAGCCCTTAATTGAAATTCCTCCATGTATATGATTGCAATTTCACCCGTGGCACCAAGACCTATTGGTCCACTGTCCAAAAACATAATGACTTCCACCGTATTCATAGTAAGTCAGATCAAACATCCACTTCAACAACTCCATTATTGAAGTTACACTCATCGTGGTCGTTTCCTCGAGATCTCTATTCTCACTCAACAGCCTTTCGACCAGCTCCAACGCCTTATCAATAGGTATCGAAGGGTACAAGTTCTTAACATCATAGCTGACCAGGATTTCGTTTCTCTCTACTCTCCAATCCTTGGTTCTCTCTTCTCGCGTTCCCGCGCTTTCACATCAACATTTACATGTTGTATAATAATCACGAAGTGTCATGCACGGTTACCAAGCTGAAAACAAGAAAGCGATCCGCCATTTTGAAAACATTTTAAGAAGAGCCTGAAGAAGATCAGTAAAACTGATCGAAACGTCGTTTTATATAAACATTTTGGTTTTATATAAACATTTTAACCTCAGAGAAATCCCGAGGAACATTTTAGAGACATTTATTTGGTAAAATGAGAGGTGAAAGTTTTCAGAATTACAAGAAAAGTATTTATTTCCAATTATGTCATGAGCATCATACATTGGCTTCATAATACAAGTTAATTAACTGCCCGCCTGGTAAGATTACCAATCCAAGTTGTTGTTTTTTTCGTCAGATAATGAATATATTATGTGACTGTATCGTGGACTATCAAACCTAGTTTAAACTCCATGAAAAGGCGATTGACGGAGGGAGGACCCCCATTTAAAAAAGTGTGTGTGTGTGTGTGTGTGTGTGTGTGTGTGTGTGTGTGTGTGTGTGTGTGTGTGTGTGTGTGTGTGTGTGTGTGTGTGTGTGTGTGTGTGTGGTGGGGGGGGGGAGGAGGGGGGGGGGTGATAGTCGTACATTTGTGGTTTGGTGCCACTAAGGGTACTTGAATCGAAAATCACCACTGTTATTCTCACTGATACCTTTAGGGAAAAAATGATAGCTCATAGGGATAAAAATCGATGCTAAAAATCAAATTTATCAGAATAAGAGTCCCCCCCCCCCCCCCCCCCCCCCCAACCCCCAAACTCGGGTTACTGCCCGACATCCAGTTATAGAGTAAACTTGTGCAACTGACGTAAAGATTTACGCCAAGTTTCCGTCCGACGTTTATGCAACCAGCCCTAAGTATCTACCTAGTCCTAGCAGCCAAATACCATCAGCCATACAGACCGACTGTCGTACACCTGGAACACTTGCGCAGCCGATGCTTATGAAGTTTTATGATAGTATAAAAAATATTGAAAGTGCCCATAACAAAATGCAATCCCTTTATAGAGGTTTTGCACGGCAGCCATTTTGCATGGCAGGAACAATATATTCTTTTTCCTATGGGAAAGAATTTTCTTTCTAATGCAAAACATTTTCATTGTCAGTCCTGCCATGCAACATGGCTGCCGTGCAAAACCTCTATACCAGGTGGGTGATTCGGAAAGACTCCTTAGTGCATAACAACGTGCAATCAAAAGAACTTGCCTTGGTCCATTGACTTATTCCAGTCGAGTCTGATGGGCAGAATACGGACATGACTAATTACTCAGTCGAGCTCCTTGATTATCGTGACGTCAATTTACCAATATCAGTAAAGACGTTTAAATGTGGTGCTAATGCAAGAGAAAGAATTACAAATTGGAAGCAGTGTTTAAAATGGAGTAATAGAAGCCATTATCCAATGCTTAGCATGCTACAGGTTCTCAGACTTTGGCAGACGAAGACATAATGAACCTTAATCATCGTTCGAAATTTAATCCGGTTTACCTCCAAATCATTCCCTTTGAATCTCATGCTGGTCCAATCTTCAACCGAATACGTTCTGATCGTTATAATTTTATGTGCTCTAAAAGATTATAAACCTTCATCAACTCTCTTTGATTGTCGTTCACCTCTGTTCGGGACTTAAGGGCATTCGCGAAAAAAAAAATTTCCACGGTCTTCTACTTCACAGATTTTGTTCGAACTCTTTGAACGTTTGGGCGATGAAACAGCTATCGTAAGATCTCACACAATTAGTTCGATACCCTTCGAGAGAACAATAGAACAAACAACAATGGACCCTAGCCCTAAAATCAATAGCAGCTGTGTTTTACAAGGCCAATGAAAATAAATATTTCTGAGAGCTGCTACACTACCGAAACCTTTGACACTCGTAATTCGATATGGCCTTCGTGGTTGTTAAGTTAAAAAGGGAAACTTTCTTTAATTATTTCGGATTTAAATCTAGGGGCAACAAAACGTTTATGTGTTCAGATTTTTTCCTTGGCGCGCATGCTCACGATCGGTACCTATAATGCGACATGAAGTTGCGACATAAACTGCGTGCGCAGTAAGAGTTCGCATGGACGATTATCGCGAGTTTGAACGGAGAGCTATGTAAACTGGCGCAAAAGCGCGTTATGTTTCTGTAGAAAATTTCAGACAGGAAAAAGAAAAAAAAACTGTGATTTTTTTCTTCCCTCCTCTTTATTACTCGTTGTTTGCGTGTTTTTACTTTATCGTCACTCCACCATAATCTGGGAACCTGGAACAAGCTAGAAAATTTTGTGCCGTATAGTAATCAGAAAGTGAAGAAACTGTCATCATTAGGAATCTTTTTAGTCCAAGCTTTCGATCCTATTCTGATGCCACCCATTGTCTTTTTATCAAGCTGGAATGACAAAGAAAGAAAAATAAGAAATTAATGGACGTTATAATAATAATAATATATATAGATAGGCTGAGCCTAACAGCGTAGCTCTCTGAACAGAAAGCCGATGATAAACTTAACTAAGGTGAAAGGTCGGAAGCACAAGAATTAAGATTTATCACCAGAAAAGTCGAATCTAAGTGGGCGGAGATAATTTGTTACTCACTGGACCGCATCAATACGATTGCATTGTTTGTTAATTGTATGCGATTGGTCGGCTGAAATATGAATTGTCTCAATGTCGCGCAATATGTTACGGCGGCTCGCGTGAGCGGAAAAAAATGTCCCTTTTTCCCCACTAAAAAAGAATTCCATAGTTGACTTCTGGCGAAAAACCGCAAAGCAGAACACATACTTAAAAGAACACGTATCGAAGGTAGAACTTAACACCAGAAAGAGACAGCAGTCACGTAATATATTTTGCCGTCATCTCTCCAGTAAATTTCAGAAGTCCGCAAAAATTCAGCAAACATAGACTCCCACAGTAAGGAAAATAGCTAGGTTCCAGTCTTTATGAGTTTGAAGGAACGCCTAGGGAAACATTTTCAAAATGGTGGCCACGATAAACTTGAAAACAACTAATTCGGCGAGATTATTCGGGCCACTAATGGCGTTTTAGAGAGCTTACTGCGCGCTGTAATGTTGTATAAATTTGATGAACAAAACCGCAGCCAGGATGTTCAGAAACAAAGCCACATTTTGAAATGACACACACGAATGTTGAAACTTATCAACTGGATACAAGGTATATAAGGTGAACATCGCTCATATACTGGTGTAACAGACCATTGATTTCGGGCATACCGCCACGCAATTAGTGAGTTAGTGAGAGTAATGGCGTCGCAAAATGTAGCTTTGTAAAATTCTAAAAACCGGCGCGAAATTGAAAGGTTTTATGCCTAGCGAAGCTTCGAAACAAACTTTGCAAAGGTCTGATCAATACTAGATACGGGCAGCTTCGGAATTCTAAAACAGTTGAATCGTTGTAACTTTGAAAATTATTTCCCTGTATTTTTTTGTAATGAGATAATCAAATGAGAGGCCGACAACTTCTAAGTGTCACGCTTCAACTACGCATGTCAATTTGAAATTACTGGCGATGTGACGACCGGGCTATTTTTCAATTTTAGCAATTCTCAAAAACAGTATTACGCGACCGTCTGCACAGTACATTTAGACCATACAAAAGTTCACAAAAAAAAAAAAGTTCCGAATAAAACTCCTATTGCGACCGACCTCGGTCATGCGCTAAAGAGAAGAGCTCTGCGGTCGAGAACGCACAATTTTGTTCTGAAAATAGATAGTCAAGAGAGTTTGAAAAACTTGGTCTGACAATAGGTATAGACTGGTTTGACGATTTTGGTCTGATAATATATTTAGGTTTGTGTTACATTTTAATGCGATCTGAAAAGGGGCAACGTTCAGGGGTTTAAGGTCTAAAAATGGATTGAAAAATTCACAAAGTTTGTCTATCATATATATGAAAGGGCTTCACGAAGAGTGTCGAATACGCCCTCCAAAAAATTGAAGGATTTTCCTCGGACTTAATATTTATGAGCTTTCGTACCTTCACAGCCGTAAATTTCCAACTTGGTGCAGATCAAATAATACCAGCTAGTAGGACGTAACTTGATAAACCTTGTATTGATTTTCTGAGGCAGATATTCCATGCTTACGTCCACTTGTGTTTCATAGCCACGAAATAGCTACAGAAAAAGGAATAAGATATTATTTTAACATTCTCATAGTCATATGAAAGAACAAAATCACGTAAAATCATCCATATTCTTTTACGGGTGAATGAACGATAGATGCTTGTATTTTCGAAATGAATAAAGAAAAATTCACTTTGTATTTGTTGAAGAGATTCAAACATTTTTCTTTTCTTTTTTCTCCACAGGTTTTATTTTTTTAAACTTGAAAGAACACTTTTCATATCTGTTAAGCCCAATGGTATCAAATGGTTGTGGTTAAAAGCTATAAAAAAAAAAAATTCTGGGTTGGTGTGTGAGCACTGTCCCACTGTGATAAATGTGAAAACTGCCAGATCTGGCAGATAAAAAAGAAACTTTTTAAAAACTTCTAAACTGTTCTTTTATAGTTAAGAGCTATTCTTATTTCTTCGTCTTGCTAAACTCTCGCCTGCTCGTTCTTGACCTAAAAGAAGTGTTGAAGTGACTGGGAAAGATCTAAGGTTCATCATTGCACGAGCATGAGACAAAGAAAAAAATTAGAGTCCCCGACAGGAATGGAAACTATGACCTTCCGTAAACTGGTCGGATGCTCTAACAACTGAGCTACGAGAGACTCGTGGCGAGCTAGGATACATGCTATTGTAAATTATATATAAAGTTTTCTGTTGGGTAATCAACGGTTCGCTTGAACGGAAAATACACAAATGCACTATACTTAGCTGTTCGTATCGCCTTTGAAGTTTGGAAAGTTTCATAACAAGCCCTCGATTCAATTATCTTTGCTCACAATTCAAGCGTACCTTCCGCTGTCCTTCATAAGTGTAGTCCATCCAATTTGTTCCATCGTCACTGTACTGGATATAATACTCTCTTAGACGAGCAGCCCTCTTGTAGCCAGTATATCCTTGAGTTGCAATAGCGGTTACAGATTTTATTTTACCAAGGTCAACCTTTGTAAAGAATGCAAAATATATTACATTTCCCACAAAAGAAGCCCTAAGCCTCGCATTGTACATGAATAACACTTGACTAAAAAATGGCCTTAAAGTTTGTGCTTTGCACGTTGTTCTCGCCTTTGTTTATTGATTTATTTATTTTAATATTCAAAATAGATGTTGCGCTTGAAAAAAAAAACATACAAAATGCAGAAAACGAAATGTATATACATAAACTAATAAGGCAGTTTTCAATTGTGTGTCGAAAGTAATTACACAATTGCTTTGGTTTTGCATTGCTACGCTTTGTGATTGGCTAAAAAATCTCGCGCCACTTTCTCGACCAATCAGAAGTAAAACCAAAACCAATCGTGTAATTGCTTCGAGCTCTGATTGGTTCATTAGATTGTTTACGACTGCTGTGATTGGTCAGAGTAATTACTTTGGTTTTGGTTTTACGACACACAATTGAAAACTGCTCTAAGATAACTTTTTGAAATATAAGTGCTCTCTATAGGAGACCATATTTTTTGGTTTCAAAACTGCGGAAGATATTAACTGAGGGAAAAAACTCAGGACAGCTACTGTTCCAGGACATAGAATAAAGCGCTGCAACAATTAATTATAATAGCGGAGCACTTGCCAGGCCGAAGGCCTGGCTGCGCAGCCCCATACTCATAGAACCAGAACCTATGCCCTTCATTTTTCATGGTCATGGCTAGCGGAATGTTTCGCGGGCGCGCGTTTGTCCTCCGTCCGCGGGCGTGCGTGTGCCCTCCGCTGTCGCACAGGACCGGACTGCGCAGGACTAGCTCGCGGGCACGTATGACGTCGCAAAACATGCGCGTACGACGTCATGTTGAAACCAAAGCGAGGCTTTGTTTTTCGCGCGGTTACACGGCCGAATGTCACGTCAGCTAGAAAAACACTTTAATGTTTTGCTGTGAATTTACTAAGCGGAGAAAACCGTTTAACTTAAAGGCGTTATTTCCCTGAATATTTCGCGGTTTGCTACTCAAGACAAGATACTAATCAAGGGATACTTAGAAGCCGCTTTAGTGGAAAAAGGACGAGCTTTCATGGATAAAATCTTGCTTCGAGGAACTTCATGTATTACGTTTTTATCAAATGCGGGAGACTGGTTTGTTTTCTAAGGATTTCAGAACCAGAAGCGGAGATTTGAATTTCCAAGCAAGCGAGGGACGTAAAGGTAAAACAGATTACAGTTTTCGATGAGAATTTATGTTGATATCAATCTGTGAGTGACTTTTTATTGATGTTATTGTTAGCTTTGGAGAATTGATTTTAAAACGTGCTTAAATTCAGTTGTATCGATCTCTTGAATTTCATCGAAGAAAGCTTGAACTCGATGAGCTATAATTACATGTAAATGGTACGCGTTTTGCTTTTAAACGTAAACTAATGGAGATTTGAATACATTTTTTCGAAAGAAGATTGTGTTGTCCATTTTTATGTGTTTGTTCATTCATTAGATAGTTTGAAAAGCGATTTTATGTAAACAAAACAAGACTGATTTTATAGTTCAGTTCTATTTTCACACGCATCGCCTTATGCAAATATGTTTGTGTATTTTTGCAATTTTTGATTTTCAAATCAGTTTCTCGGGCAATTTTTGACAAACAAAAACTGTATTTTATTCGGACACTAGTGGTACTAGTTATTCTAGGCAGAGAAAAGTTGTTTTTGTGAACTTTTGTACGGTCTATAAAAATGTACTGTGCAGACGGTCGCGTAATACTGTTTTTGAGAATTGCTAAAATTGAAAATAGCCCGTTCGTCAATCTTAATTCTTGTGCTTCCAACCTTTCACCTTAGTTACCGGGGGGTAATTTTCACCTTAGTTAAGCTTGTTCAAAGTGCGACGCTGTTAGCCTTGGGCTATCTATATATATTATTGTTGACTGTATGAAAATGCCAAAAATCTTAGCTTATTAATGTCAGTATTCTAACTTGGCAGCGATGTTTACAAGTTTACTCGTGACCACGCTACGCTAAAATTTCACAAACCGAGCTTTTCTACGGTTATTCTACATATTATAAAACGACAGACTACATGGAAATACAGCAGTAAAATGGCAGAGAATCGTGTCTGTAAAGACTTCAATTCAGAATTGGCAAACAATCTGAATTGCAAGCATGCGAGCTACACCTGATTTGAAAGAATTAACACATTTGGACACAAGTTAACGTTAAACGAATTTGGACACATTTGGACACAAGTTAACGTTAAACGAATCGTCACCTCGTCACCTGCACTTGATGTGGATTTTTAGTCCCTTCTTTTAGCACCAAGCTTTTCAAAAAAAAATTACAAGTTTAAACGAGTTGAATTGTTCTTGATGTTGTTTTGACATGGACCATTCGCTAAAGAACCCGCATCTTTGGACAAAATTTCAAGTCCGAAGTCAATCAATACTGAAAGTATAAGCCGCCGTTCTCTCCTCAATTTACAGCGGCTTATGAGTTGCACAGCGAGTCTCTGTTTCAGTTCATAAATATTTCCCCACTGAATTCGACAAAATTGCTCATAACAGCCTGTGATTCGAAAAAATACAAACTTGCTCGTCAGTTTGGTTCCTACAGCCGTAATGGTGAGATCTTTTTGTTCCAATATGCTTCAAACATTGTTTAGGAACATTTTCGTGATCAAGGAAGCATAAAGCATATACCATGTTTCAAAGCCAACTATTAGAAGACACTTGCATAAAATTGTGCTTGTTCGTTTTCTCTAGATCGAGCGGTTTGAACAGCTTTCATTCAGCTTTGCCAAGGTGAAATGCGACACGCGGAAACATGTTCGCGCCTTTTTCGTTTAGTCATGCGATTAGTTTCTTTCCCTTGTCGCTATGTTATAAAAGAAATGGCTCATGATGTTAGCTGTGCTTCTATCGAGTTATGGATGCACTTGAAAAGTTTGGAGAGCACTCGTGAAGCTAGAGTTGCTCTAACTCTTAAGCTTCCCTCCTGCTCTCAAATTTCCCGTGTGTATCCAACTCGATAGACGCACGCTAATGATGGACCAATTCTTACGTATTCGAGCTATTAGACTATTGATCTTTACACAAAAACATCAATAGTAGGAGCTTGTTAGTAAATCTTTATCACGGTGTAAATACATTGAACGTGTGATGTTAAGAAGATCATTCGTCTGGTATTCTTTCATCTCTGATGTTTAAACATTTGAATCAAAAAAATATTTCTCAATATATTTATTACTCCTGTCTCTTATAGTTATTATATCTGCTATATATTAAGAGAACGCTTCACATACAGCACCCCTTTAGCTATCAACCGCAATGTAAATTAAGAAAATGCCATGACTTTTTTGAGATTACAATCTGACACAAATTAAAGCATTATCTATTCTTAACTTTACAGTCTATCTATCCTTAGTTTTTGACCGGATGATCTGATTTTCTGAATCTAGAAGAAGGGTAACCGATCTATGACATGATTTTGCAAAATTACTTATGACCCCAATTTCCCGCTTTCTAATAATACCGTATTTCCTCGAATAAACGCCGCGGCGTTTATTAAATTTTTCATGATTTGGGTGCGGCGTTTATTCGAGGGCGGCGTTTATTTAAAATGATGTTTATTTTGTTAAACAATCAACCGTAATTTTACTTAAAAAGTAGAAAAAAGATACAGTTCTTTGTCTGGCTGTACCGATCAAACTTTACAGCACCCAGGGGTGCGGCGTTTATTCGAGGGCGGCCTTTTGTTCGAGGAAATACGGTAACTACATAACATCATCCATTATTTGACGTCTAGCTTTTTATCTGATGATGTGTGTATGGTGTATGAGGTTATCTTTCTATTTTAAGATGATATCATTTATGATGATGTCATTTCCTGCGAGATGCACCGCGAATGACGCTTACGGTCGACGGTCATGTTTGTCAACTGTCTGTTTCATACTACTGCAGATGATGATGATGATGATGATGATGATGACGACGACGATGATGATGATGATGATGATATAATTGCTCATGACGATAATGGTGATAATTGTGCTAATCACACTGTCAAAAATACCTGTATATATTGGTCTAGGTCGTTTCTTTGCGCGCACCACATTTCTTTCCTGTAATATCCCAGACGGCCCAGCGTTGCCTGATACATGGCGGGCAATTTGCTAGTCAAAGACGAGTCGGGAATTTGGAAATTTTCCACTCCTAGAGGCTCCGAGCAGGCTGCAAAAGTAACAATGAAAATAAATCAAAAAGTCGATTTTTCCCAACAGCAATCTGTTTTATATGGAAGGCATATGTAGCTTATGCTAATATGTGGCTAATAAGATACTGTGTCGTGAAATGTCAACCGCTTTCTCTCCTTACCCCGTGTGGGCGCCGGAGAAGGGGGAGAAAGCGGCTGACACTTCAGAATATTAATTAGAATACTTAAGAAGCGAGGCAAAGCATAGCCCTTATACATGTAGCTAGGAATGAGCCTGAAGGAACATCCCTGATACTTATCCCAAAGTTATGTCACAGAGTACGATAGTCGCAATTTCAACCAGTAAAAAGAAACATAACTTTTTTATCAAAAGGTGGTTTCGCAGTCTTGTTAGGAAAGGATGAACGAATGAAAACAACGGACAAATTGTTCCCAATGTAGAATCATATCTTAATTATGTGTAAGTAAGTAAGTAAAGTCGCGCACCCGAGCCAGAAGGCTCATAACGGCCGGAGCTTAAACCCGGTTTCTATAGCATGAAGCGACTAGGAATATTGCTACTCCCTCCTGGATGGGATGCCAGTCCATCGCAGGGTTACCCCCAGCATTTTGTCGCCGGTACCCATTTATACACCTGGGTGGAGAGAGACAGTGTGGAGTAAAGTTTCTTGTCTAAGTTAACAACACGACGGCAGAGACCAGGCTTCGAACCACCGACCTTCAGGTTGAACGTCCGACGCACTAACCACTACACCACCGTGCCGCCCACGGAGTGAATGCAGTAAGGGTATTCCCAACCATCGCGCATATCAGTGGTTGTTGATAGTTTGTAAAAAAAGAAAGAATTTTGGGGAAAAGTTTTAAATTTTAAATGTTAGTACACATGCATTGGAAAGAATTAAAGACATTTTTTACTTGTTACCTTGACAACCATAAAGTTCCATTCTCAAGCAGATGTGGTGATGCCATTCTTTAATCATCAGTCGCACAAACCGTGCACGAATTGGGTTAACAAGTCTGTGTCGCTTGTTACCAACGAACTCCTAGCGTGAAATACATCGATAATAATTATAACTTTATAAAAATTTATTAAGGGGGAGGGACAAAAGGAGGTTGTTTCAGTGGTAAAACGTGTTTCAGTCTCAAAAATGTCAGCTAAAGTCCAAATCAAGGTTATTTGTAAACTAAAGGAAACCTCCGCTACTATAACCAATTTGACTTCAAATTGTTGGAAATAAAGCCTGAATTTCAATTCTTTTAATAACAAGTGGAAATACAATTTTAGTGTACACAAAAACTGGATATCAAAATCACCAATTTTCACTTTAAAATTTTCAGCCCGCCACCATTCTGAATCTGTTTTCGTACGACGATTTTTAACGATAAAAAGTGAGTGCGCGGGAATCTGAGAGCGCTGGGAGAGGAAGGCTCCGGGTAATCGGCTCCTGAAGAATTTCGTCATAATTTCGAATGGCAGCCATTAATTCATTAATTCATTCCACTTGAGTCTAAAGTAATCAAAATTAAAACCAAATTCTAATATGATCTTAAATTGTAACATTTACCACATGTACAAGAAAGTTGAAAATGATCCATTTACACGTTAATAAATTAAAAAAAAATCGAAAATTTGGGTTAAATATACTCGTGAAAATAAGGTTGCTAGAGAAACACCAAATGGCATGAACAAAATATGTCACATTAAAATGCCCAAAATAAATTTAAGAAACGGTCAGGAAGTTTGGTGCGTATTGCTAAAACTCATTATGACTAGAACAAAAATGCCGAATATGTCGCTGAAGCAAACCAAAATTAGTTTTTGGATAATATCGATCACGTGGTGCGGAATATTGTGGCTCCTATTTGAATCAACCTGCCACGTGGCTCCTAATATCGACTTTTTCAAGTATCCAAGTTGTGTGAAAATACTCGCTTGAATATCTTAAAGATGTGTAAATTTCATGATTGAATTTGTTTCGTAATACTCAACAGAACTTGTCCGCTGTTCACGACCAGGGCGACTATTTATTGTTCTAGTTTTCCAAACACCTAATTTTGTTTATCATGCACATCCAATATGACTACTGACTTTGACAGCAGAAGAAGCAGAAGATTCCGAATAATCTGACCAGCTTGATCCATCTTCACTGTAAGCAACTAAAAATTTAGTCGCCCAGGCTTCTCCCACTGCATCATTAGATGACGTCTTCCATTTTTCCTGGACTGCAACAAGCGATATGATGTGAACACGTTTAAGGTCCACTTCTATAAATTCATCCACTTTGTTTTCACTTGCGCACCATGCACCCTTTCCATGATGACGATTGTAGCGAGCATTCCAGGGCTCATAACCTTTACCAAGATTGCTGGAGGCTGTTATGGACACGTTTCTGATCAGTGAAGTTTCCATTCCCAAGTCACCTTCACACACTGCGAAAATGTAAAACAAATATAAAACGTATAAAAGCATACGGGATCTTAAACGATCAATTTTTAAAACCTCAAATTTTAAAAACGGCCCTTTAAATTGTAGACCTTCTACAAGCGTAACCCAAGGAAGAAATTAGTAAAATTACATAAGGGTGATATATACTGTATTATAGCGTTAACAACTGGAAGTAAATTCTCACTATATGTACATTTTAAGATTAACCTCTCCAAACACAAGAAAGAAACAAGTAAAATGACATAAGAGGCAATATTTTTTTTTTGTAACGTTAACCTTATAAAAAGGTAAAACATAAAGGTACTGTAAGGTGCACAATTTAGTCATGTTTTTACCGTTAAAACCAAACACTGTCACTCTGAGGCAGACTCCATTGTGCCAGGTTTTAGCCACGATCCTGAGATAGCGAGCTTTGACTTCGTATAAGAACTTTTGCACTACTACAACTGTGTTGTCGTTATTCGCATCCAGTTCAACTCGTACATTACGATCAAACGCTCGAGTGTATCTAAACCAGGTTGTCCCGACAATACTGTAGTCCAACCTGTATACCGTAACATATTCGTCGTTGCTATGGTGACCTTGCGAAGATATCCCAGTGAGCATCATTGTCTTTCCAAAATCAAGCTGCAGGTATTCATCTGCTTGATTTTGAGCTGCGCACCACGATCCAACACTACTTAAAAGCTTTGCCTTATCCGGTTCATGCGATGATCTGCTGCTAGACGCAGATGACAAGGAAACTGGTATGACGTCATTTCCGAAACCGTGAGAGCCTGAGCAGACTGCAAAAAGAAGAGGCCGCCTATTATTGTTTGCAATTTTCATAATAAGACATTCAATTTCCCCGTCAATAAAACCACTCACTGCCTTTGCGAAACTAATTAATGGGAAGCGAGAATTTTAAAGTCAGCGTCTTGTAAGACAGAGATAGAAGGAGAAAATCGTATGCGTCGCCGAAGGGTAGTTGGCGATGAGGAGGTAGAAAAAATTAATACAGTACCAGAACAGCCTAACTGTAACTTGGCGATAAGGCCGAAAACCAGATTACATTTGCTTAAAAGGAAAATGCGAACCTTACGCCCAAGCTAGTTTCGTTGTTATTTTGACAGTGACAGTATTAATTTATCTTAACAATACTCTCAGGTGCACATTAACCCTATTCAGCCTGGGCTTTTTTTGAGTTTCTGAGCATGGGGGGGAGGGGGGGGGCACATTGTGGCCCCCCCTCCTCGTAACTTCAAGAACATTAAGGCTATGACAATGAAACCTGGAGGGTACATAGTACGTCCAAAACTGTCTCCTTTGCGGTCCGCACAATGGAATGATGACGTCATATGACGTTGTTATTAGGTAATTAGTTATGCGGCCGCCATCTTGGATCCGCCAACTTGGATTTCTGAATTTTTTTAAAACCTCTTAAAAACCGTCCAAATTGGCTCAAAATTAATCAAAACCAATAAATATACGCTAAATGACTTAAAAATGTAAAAGTTATAGCCATAAACAGTGTTTTTCGTCATTCAAAGGTACAAACATGCAAATTTCGAAAAACATGGCTGTCAGAAACTTGTTGCCATGGAAACATCAAGTCACGTGATAAAGAAATTGTCATATCAAATTGTTGCCAGATAAATTTTAGGAAAAGTCACGAAGTTTGATGGCATTTGAATACATATTAAAAAAGGTATGCATGTTTAAAGTTACCGCGGGCACTTTGGGCACTTTGTGTATATATACTTTGTGCATATATATATGTATTTCTACACAGCCGCCATATTGGATCCGCCATCTTGAATTTCTCTAAAATCTCTTAATTGAATCAAAATCAATAAAAACCAATAAAGAAACGCGTAATGGCATAAAAAATGTGAATGTTACAATAACCTTTTTTTTCATTTAATAAAGGTTTTAAAAACAATCCAAATTTTAAAAAAACGGGGTTTGTTGCCATGGAAGCATCAAGTCACGTGAACAATAAAATGACATACCAAATTGTTTCAATTTTAGGAAAGTTCTCAACAATTTTTATTGTGCCGCTCTTAAGTCACCTGACAATGTGCTAAATTGTAATGTAAGATTGTCAAGTGTCCTGTAGCTTTAGTTTGTAAGTAGTGTAAGTACCGTATTGTATAAAAAAAGTAATGTAAGCATCGTATTGTAAGCAGTTTAAGGATTGTATTGTTAGAACTGAAGACGCAGTCTCCCTTAGATCTTGATTTTCGCTCCGGGCCTTACCATCTTCGAAATTCAGTGACGGGATCGTGAATTTTGCCAAAACTACAGCTGTTCGCTGTAAACAAAACAGTTCACCTGAAACCTTTAAATTCGCTAGCTATAAACAGTGACACTTTGTCTTAATAATCAGACGAATTGTAATTATGAACACTAATTAGTATAATAAAACCGAGGATACAAAGTTTATCCATTTTGGGCACTTATCGCAGCATGCTATTTGACCCAAATTCAGGGGAAAAAATCTCAAAAGTGGTTCGTACTCACAGGCATTTCTGCACATCAAGGGAAAGTTCATTTATCGGCTACTAAAATCTGTTAAAACATTTGGCCGTCATCCAGCTTTTGGTTCGCAAGTGATGGCTGAACTTGTGCTACTCAGCTAAATTCAGCAATATTTCCACCGGACATTTGGTGAACGAATGCAGTAATAAAACACGAAATACGTTTTCCTTCACCATGTAGTTTATCCAGGCACGAAGATTAAAGTTTCTCAACCAATGTCATCTGAATGGAATCGTTGGATGCGTTTCATTAAGGCAGTCATACAGCAAGATATTTCTGTTGTCCGAGAAGGGAATTCACAGTCCGCCATGTTTTCCTAAACCGCTGGCCATTTTTTTTTTTTTTTGTCGGGTCACGAACCATATGTTTAGGGTTTGCCGCAAGATCAGTACACTCGGCGAATCATGTTTTCCAGTTTTTCTATAAGTCGTATTTTCTGTCTTTTTCTGTCTTTCTATTTTCCGGAGCGAAAATCAATATGAGGATCTAAGGGAGACTACGTCTTAACGTATTGTATTATAAGTAGTATAGGCATTCTAATAGTGAAGAGTACCTACTGTTAGTAGTGTTTTTTGTTGCAATTAAATAAACTCAGTGTTCTAATAAAAAACTCTGATGGCGTTGGATTTCATATTGAAAATGTTATGAATAAGGACGTGGAAATCGGTTGAGTTCAGTTGTACCCAGGAAGATCAGTCAGAATTCTTCATCGGGATACGGCCATTGACTGATCATTTAAACTCTAAATTTATATTCTTCTTTGAAATTTGAGACCATTAATGAAACTGTAATAAAGTGTATTACCGATGCTATCGTTAATCTCACGATTTTAGTCACTATAGATGCAGATCCTAATGTTTCGACTGCTTACTGTTAGTCTTCATCAGGTGATGCGATCGACCTTATGGCCTGATAAAGACTAGCAATAAGTAGTTGAAATGTCGCGATCTCCATCTTATGTGACTACAAAATGAGACAAACGATAATACATTTTATTATTGTGCCTCACCACGATGAACAATGAAATCTTTCGCGGTCAAAATGAAACTGTACTTGTTAAAATAGATTCTAAAAAAGTACATCTGACAGGCGGTCTTTCGTGCATTTTTATTCGTTCCGTTCACTGTTTTGTTTCTTTCACGATTTCATGGGAAATTCGGATAAAATTTGTGCATACATTTTGAAAATTATTTCTTGAAGGCAGAGAGAAAACCATGATGCCGGCGTCGGATAGTTAGGGTCAGATGGCAACAAAGTATGATAAACAGGAAAGTGAGCGAATCGAAATAGCAGGGGAAAATGACATAAGTTGCGAGGTGAAACTCTTTAGGAAACGTAGAGAGTGTGAGAACGACTGCATGAGAGCATTGGAGAGAGGGTCGAAGGCCAAGAGGGAGGTTGAGGACAAAATGGAGAAGGACTGTAGAAGAGGAGCGAAAAAAAATAGGGTTGGCGAGCTGGAATGTAGCTCAATGTTGCACAGAACAAGAAAGGTTGGTCAAATAGCGGCCTTATACGCGGCCTTATACGCTTTCTGGTGAGGAGAGAATTGAGTAGATAAGAGTCAAAATAGGTTTATTTGCACACGAACGTCTTATTCCCTTAATAATATTCCCTTAATATTTTACCTCTAATAGATAGCCAGTGATGTGTTCTATAAAATAAAGCAAATTTTATGTGTTATAGCACCGCTGGGTCCGTAATGTGATCCAAAATGGCCGCCTAGATTGCCGCCATTTTTGTTTTCATTAAAAATTCAACTTTATCGGAAAATAAGCAAATTGCAAATATATTTTTCTTGAGTTGCAAAACATGACATAATAAAATATTTTACCGCTTTTGGTAGTATTTTATGTTTTTTATTTTTTTTCACCAAAAGGTAAACAACATGCATTTCCGACAAAAAAATGGCTTGACTTCATGCTACTTATGACGTCATAGCTCGTTACCATAGCAACTGATAGTCGTCTAACTTAACAAAAATGTGTCTTAAGGACAAATAAACAGTTACGAAAAACGGCATGAGCTAACAATAAACGCTGTTAAAGAAACGGAGGAAAAACCTCCAGAGGAGGGTGGCACCCCCCTCCCCACCTGTACGCCCGAGGGTTTAAAACTTTTAGTATGACCATCCAAATGAAAATATGGCAGTAATTCCCTTTATTGACGTTTGTTTGATTTAGATTGCTTTTTAATTTTAAGCGACCAGCATTTAATACCTTCACAGCCGTACAGTTCCAATCTGATATTTGGAGAACGGACCCAGTCCTTCACTATAACCCGGATGTACCTAGCAGTGATGTTATGCTGTAGTCGGTTTTTCCATGGGAACCGGTTGTTTTCTGAAGGAATGTGAAATATCTGTAAAACATGTGAAATCTATATTAAAATGATTATCATATACATTTCCCTTTACTGGTAAGAATTATTGTTGTATAGTTATTGATTATTTAGGGTAATTTTAGTAATGTAGTTCTAGCTTTTACATATTTTATAATAATTTTGTATTAATTAGGTTTTTATAGTTGTACTGATGAGTTTACCGTGTTTAAATAAAGTTATCCTATCCTATCCAATCCTATCCTATCCTATCCGTCATGGCTTTCCGTAAATTAAGCGCCCCCCCCCCCCCTTTTTTTTCCCTTTTTTTTTTTGTTAATTTCAGGCCCCAAGAAAGGGAAGGTGGAAGCTAATTAGAGGGAGAGGCTTATTTCAAATTGATATAAAGTATCAAAAAGGAACTCGATTGTTCTCAAAATCCATTTAGGACATTTAATAAAAAAGAAATAAAAGAGGGAATGTGATTAAACCTTCTACGACGTCACTACAACACCATTTACACCTAATGTAACAATCCTTGTATACATTAAAAGGACAAGTTCCTCCACAAGCTGACTTAAACATTTTCAAGTTCACATTGAATTTGAATTTTCCACCACTACAACCCATATTTAAATATTGGGTCGATAGATGGGTCTTATTGGAGAAAGGGGGAAAGGGAAATATCCAAATCCGACTTTTAAAAGGGAATTTGAAAGAGATCATCATCATTGATCCCTTCTTTCGTCGTAGGAAATGGGGCCATTTATCCTCTTCTTCCAAGCCACCCGTCTTTGGCTGCAATCTCTGCCTCTCTCCAGGTCTTAAGAGCGGCCGTCCGTAATTTTCGCCTTAAGTGTTTCGGATGAGAAAAAATGAAATTCTCCAAACCTTCTCAGAATAAAGGTCAAGATAAGCGAATCACATCAAGATAACTTTAAATTCAATCAAATTAACATTTTAGCTGTGCGGTGACAATTTCGGTTTTTAAGCTCCGAGACGGCATTTTGAAGCCCTCATTGCTTAGTTTTAAATAAAATGTCTTTCAGGGATTTTCCTTTGCGATATGATATGAAAAAAAAAATAGAAAAACAGAAATGCACGTAAGAAAATACTGCTCTTTGTAACACAATACCATCCGGCGTTGCCCAACCTAAAGGACATCCTGATGGGAAAATCGCTCCTTATACAGAATTAACCGAATCTAAGAGCCAGAGATGATCAATATCTCATCGGTCACTTCAATATTTGCAAATTGTCGTGCTACTTTCTCTTTAAATTCTTGCTTTTTTGTTTCCTTCAGAGTATCAAAACACCAAAAAAAGCTTTTTGGTATTCTGGAGTTTAAAAAAAGAGATTGACAAAACGAAACGAATAGAAAAAACATTTGATGACCGTTGATATCAAAAATGAAAACATATTATGGAACATATTATGAAATATGGGCAAGTATGAATTAAAAAAAAATAGTTAACGTTACTATCTTTCAATTTTTCTCAAAATGATGAGTGTTTTGCGTTGAAAGCTGACCAAAACTCTTTGTAAAAAGAATAAAGTCGCACACGAGCCAGATGGCCCACACGGCCGAAGCTTAACCCGGTTTCTGTAGCATGAAGCGACTAGGAATATTGCTACTCCCCCCCTGGATGGGATGCTAGTCCAAAACTCTTTGTGCCTGATCAAAATTATGTTGGCAAATGGCGCCGAAAATTCTGCAGTTCACAGTTTTTAAACGCTTAGAACTTTTTTAGTAAATTATAAAAAAAAAAAAAAATGGTAAAATGACAGTGTATTGGCAATATATTAAACTTTAAACAGTAAAAATGGCAACTTTAACTTTTAAGTACTTTGCTTAACTTTTGCAAATTTCTCTCGTTTGCTCGCGGTTAAGACGCGGGGAAACCCCTGCACAAGACTGTCAGTGGTTGCGTAGTGACGTTTACCTTTGCAATTCCGTCTTCCATGTATGAAGAGAATTCGTTGCCATCCCTGCTGTAATTTAGAACAAACTTGGTGATCCATTTGGGTCCGTTAATACCTTGAAGAACTACGGAAGTAACCGTTTTGCCACCAGAACCAAGGTCAACCTGGACGTACTCGTTTTCTCGAGACGGCAAATCGTAGTCTGGCCCGTTTAACCGTCTTTTCTCGGTGAAATATGGCCTTTCAGTATCAAGGAGAGCATAATTAGGAATGTCAAAGCTTTCCATTCCGAGGGGGTCTCCACATGCTGAAAAGGAAACCAATGGTTCAAGAGAAATACGTATTAGACTACTTTCCATTACTTTAACCACTTCACCTCAAACCACTCCCCATCTCTACCTACGACTCTGAACATACATATATTACTTTTATTTTATTATATTATATTACTTTTTTTACGCTTTTATCGTGCAGGATATTAGTACAAAAAATGTTTTTGCTGCGAAGCACCCAAGTTGAATGATAATATTGAAATTAAGTTAAGATCGAGTGCTAAAAAAACTGTTGCATAGACAGTCACGTTTCGCGGATAGCCTCTTCATCAGTGTTTCTGTTCTCACGAGACAAACGCTCGTGCTCACGTAAAATATGTTGTGTGTACGCCATACAAAAATATTAAATAGCCTCATGGAAAATTAGATTTAAAAGTCAATGCTAATTCCATGAAGCTCAAAAGTCTTTTGTCGAAAGGTAAGCCTCATTTGAATATTTCTGAATGGCGTACACATAACATATTTTTCGTGAGCACGAGCGTTACGTTTGTCACGTGAGAACACAAACACTGATGATGGGGTTATCCCCGAAACGTCTGACTGTCTTTGCAACAACTTTTTTTTTTTCAGCATTCCGTCTTAACTAAATTTCAATACTAAGATATTGAATTAGTACGGCAATTGCGCAAAATGTGAAAACATTTTGGGTGTACGAAAACTGAACATGTTTCAAATATCAAAACAAACTCATCTTAATGATCACGATTGATTTGAAAATATTAAGGTGCATGCAGATCTTTACTGAGTTATGTTTCGTGCAACTTTACTAGACATGGTATTGTGAAATTGCGAGACAGCATACGGACTGAGCTGCAACTCTGAAAATGTTTCTGCAATCGTTATGAATATGAATCTCGATATTACTTTCTGCAATCATTACAGCAAAAAGTATTGCAAAGATGACGCACACGTATCGAAACACATCAAGACGTTTTCTTTTTGTCTTTGCAATAGTGAATTTTGAACACTTTGGTCGGTTAATGCGTTGGATAACTTTACGGAATGAAAGATATAGTAGGTTTTATGAAAGAAAGAAAATCTACCTTCACAACCATAGAGTTCTATTCGTATACATATGTGATGGTGCCAACTTTGGGCGGAAATTCTGACATGTCTTGCTATAATCGCCACTTCCAAAGGAATAAAACTAGCCGCATGAGGATTTGTGTTGCCTGGATAAACCTGCGACAGAATAATACATCATACATGTATCTGTAAACTGCTACTCTCGTCAGTGGCTATTCTTAGAATCGGGAAAAGTGGAAGGTTATGGGTGACAGCAACTTACTAGGGAACCCAGAGGGTACTGCATATACTGGGCTATCTGTAAAGGCGTAAAGGCTCCGCCAGAAAGACGTGATTTTTTTATTCTCGTAGTATACAAAAAGGGTAGCGAAATATTAAGTTTACTATTCGAAAGGGTCACAAAAATAAACTGGAAAAAGGATGGCTTTTGCATCTAAATATTAAAATTTCCCTTGTCGCCGGAAACATTTTAAATTTTGACACTATTTTTTTTTATTATTATTATTTTCTGTTTCACAGCAGCGTTTCAATGTGAAACAGTACTACCGTCAGAGCGAGAAGAGGTGCCGATGTTGGCAGCGACCATCATCTTGTGACGGTGTTTGTTTGAGCACAGGGCGCAAACCAGCGGGAAGCCAACGCTAGATGAGCACATGGCAAAATTCAAGATGTCATTTCGACTGAAGTTGAGCACATTTTACGAACATTTTGCCAAAACTAACAAGAACACAAAGAAAAAGTCAATCATAAATTCATATCAACATAAATTCTCATACAAATTACCGTTAAGTCCCTCAGCTGCTTGACAATTCTTTAAAACTCCGCTTCTTCGCGGGTTCTAAGTTCCTCGAAGCAAGATTTCATCGATCTGAATATTCTTTAAAGCCTTCTCTTTCTGTTTTGAATATTTTAAATGTGTGTTATTGCAAATCACAAGGCCGTCAATGGGTTAAAGGAGATTCGCTCTAAACAAATGCTTCGACGATCTACTAGCTTCCATTGTCCTAAGATGAAATCAGGTTTAAAAATAAACATTACATTTCTCCAAAAACGCTTGACTTGCAGATGCGGTCTTCACCACTGTGTGAGGAATGCGAAAAATGTCTCGAGTTGCAAACCGCGAAACAATGCAGAGAAAAACGATTTTGAAAACCGTTTTCTCCGCTAAACACAACAAATTTGTTTACTGTAGCTGACGTAACATCGGCCGTGTAGCCACGCGAAATACAAAGCCTCGCTTTGGTTTCAAAATTGCTCAGATCCCGGATGCTGTGTGACGTCACATGCGCATGTTTTGATACGTCATACGCGCCCACGAGCTACCCTAGCGCGACGGACGGACGGACGCCCCGTGAAACATTCCGCTAGCTATAAAGCAGCAAATGATACACCTTTTGCTGTTCATTTACAAAAAAGATCCATTCATTTGTGTCCAAATTTGTTTCATTATGGTCAATATACTCTCATTAACACCAATATGACCTTCATTTGCGCCTTAGGAACGTTCAAGAATAACATTTGCATATGTATTAACAATCAAAATCATCAAAAGATAAACAATACCTTCCTTTGACATTCATTGACTGTAAATGCATGTATTTTCACTTTTGTCGTTATAAAATTCGTTGACACGAAACGACAATCATTTACACTTTTGGACAATCGTTTTTCGACAAAATACTTTCAATAACACAATTTACATGAGAACTCACAATCAATTGCATTATACTATCACATCCGTGAAGGTAACATGCTGCAGTACAGAGAAGCCGACCAAACTGTCAAAAGAATGGCAAGAGCTGAAAAAGGGACCCTCATTGATGACCTTGCAATCCAGGCAGAAAACACAGGTAACAGAGAAGAGCAGGGAAACATGTACACAATCACCAACACGGTTTGTGTAATTATCATAACACCAACGATACCCTCATTTGGGAGAAGCAAGGAAAGCTGCTCACTACTGAGAAGAAACAGAAAGCATTCTGGGCAGAAAACTTCAAACATGTCTCCAACAGACCGCCACCAACAGTAGAGGCAGACATACAAGAGGCTGAAACTGAACTGGATGTAAACACAGCCCTACTGGACAATAGGGAAACTCGATCATTGAAGCAATAGCGTTCCGCTTAGATTCTAAAAATAGAATTGGCGCGCAACATCATGGGATTGAAATGCGAACAAACATTCAAGAACTATGCAGGTAGCTACGAAAAAAGCAGGTGCTACGAAGCACTGTTCTTGGGTACAACTCGACAATTATCCACAACATGTGGAACAACACGTCGTGAACGCTTGATGCAGATTCTTCGCTACCGTAACGAGCTCTGCTGAGAGTTAGAGACATTCTTCTCTGATGTGTGGAGCTAGCGGATTTGTACGACTGGAGACTCGCCGTGTTTTTGTGACAACTGAGTTGGGCAACAAAGTTTTCGGGAATATCCGCATCCAAAAGCCTGGATATGCATGTTTTTCGTACTGAATGGTTTGTAACTCTTTTTCCCTCTCTCTGAAGGCCGGCCTTTTTTTTGCTGCTGTGGATAAAAACTTCCCGATTTCATTTTTTCCGAGAGGAGACTTCATGTACCAAACTTCGTCATTCAAGCTTCTGTTATGCCGGACGGCCAAATAAAATGGCGCTGCTGGTTGGTTCATTTCTAATGGCCTGTGACTTTTGAACTTTTTGTAAAACTTCACTGGACATCTTTCCGTCTTTGTGGCGTAGATTTTTGGCTGAAAAGCCCTCTGATGACCCTTTTCTTGCCCATGACGCGTCTTGCTCCCTCTTTCGGCCAACCAAACACGGATTTCTTGGCCGTCCTGATCGTTCTGCAGCTGAACATCTCCCCAGCGTAGCTTCCGACTTTCGTCTCTTGCTCGGAAACCAAAATGAAGGGACAAAAAACACCATACGGTCCTCTGGAGTGAAACTGGGTTGGAGTCACCGAATTCTCCGGTCTCAAAGAGAGCATCTTCTTCGTCATTTTCAAGTGCCTTGGCAGCTTGCGGTTTGTTGCCTTTGCCATGCTCATGAACAAGCGTCTTGCGTTTCGCAGCAAGAACTCTCCTCGATTTTTCAAAGTTCTTGTCCTTGAGGATGTTTACTGGAGACCTTTTGTCGGTTAAATACCTTTGAACGCTTCGCTGAAAACCAGATATGGTGTCTGGTTCGTACTCTTCTCCGTTCTTCTTGCGGATATTCATAAAAACTTGGACAACAGGTGGTCAAGCTCGTCCGCAGGTAGGCTTTCGATATTTTCATTATTCAGCCCATTTTCTTTCATGTAACGGAAGAGAGTGTTCATGTCAGACGTGGTCTTCTTAGTAACACTTTTCTGGTTATTTATAAAACCTTCAATTTCTTCCTGGCTGTCGGTGATCCTTGTCTCAACAATCGTTTCATTAAAGTTGGAAAGTTCTTCTTCATCTGGATAATAAAACTCGCTCGGTGAATGTTCGTATTCCTCTTCGTCTTCCATGTTATCTATCATGCTAAATTGTTAGAACGGCAATGTTATAATAAATTAAACAATATTTTGCTTTCAAGCGAGGTTTCTTGCATTTGATTTTATGCTTTTGTGTTTTCGCAGTTTGAATTTCCCGGGAGCTGAGCGATCGAGAGGAAATATCCAAACGGACCGTTTCCATGGTAATGGTCCGTACTGTAAAATCCCGACCGAAGAATAGCCAATCAGAGCACTCGATTTGGCCTGAAGTATTGCTTGCCATATAATAAAGTTTACAGAATGAACTTTCATCCAAAAAAAAATTATCGAAAAATAGTGAAAATTGACGGAGAAATAACTTTTGTGGGCGGAGTTTGTTTATGAAGCGATATGTTTTTTTTTTCAGCGCTGTTTTCTCAAAGTTAATTTTTCGCTTGTTGGGGACACTTTAAAGAGCTACAACTCAAAGGAAATTTGTTCGATTTTCCTCAAATTTGGACAGTTGCTAGGCTAACATATAATCAGCAAAAAACTTGTCGGCGAATTTCTGATTTCCGAAAACTTTTTCGTCAAGAGCCATTTCCGTGCGATCATTCCAATTTTTTTCTCCCTTTTTCGAAAATATTCTGTACCTTTTCACTGCAATTGAATATGGGAAATCGCCGACACGTTTTTTCTTAGCGCTTCGTGTCCGGAAAACCCGAGAACAAATCAAATTAGCAAAAAAAAATAATCGCTTTGAGTTATAGCGTTTTAAAGCTGATTCGGACGTTCGAATTTAGACGCCGTAAAAAATTCGACAATTCATTTTATTACCAAATGGTTTCCATATTTAGATAGCCAGCTCTATAAGCTTTAATTTGATATCTGGGTTTAGGTATATGAAGTGTAATCTTAAGACGTTAGAGCTGTTATACTGGAGACACCCTCGAAGGTACACTGTAACCTTAAGGACACAACGGTCTTCAGAAATTTCATCTAAAGGACAAAACTCCAAATACATCCCAATGGGGAACCTTTTTAGTTTCTGCCGTGTTTAGACTTGAGCGTTTTACGGAGGTATTGGAGTTTACCTACCTAGGTAAATATTTTGCGAGTGTAAACGCCAACTGATACCATAGTAAACGCCGCGCAAGACAATAGAAAGTTAACCAATGTAAAAGTTCGATCAGTTCTGTGATCAGGCATGGTTTAGGTCGGTAACCTAAGAAGCCCCTTAGCTGCAAGGGGCTCTGAATAAACAAATCTATCTATCTATCTATCTATCTATCTATCTATCTATCTATCTATCTATCTATCTATCTATCTATCTATCTATCTATCTATCTATCTATCTATCTATCTAACTGAGGTCGAGATGACAGATATATCCGTTTGTGGTCGCATAGTATTTCACAACCCGTGGTGTGGAGATTGCATCAGTCCCATTCAATCACGTTTCCGCGACGTTTGTTTTGAATCTACTACGAGTCATGGCAAAAAAACAAAGATTTGAAAGACATTAATCCTTACGACGACGAACAACAATCGCCACGATGCCACAACCTCTCTCTTGTTTACCGGAATACATTCACGCAATCTAGTGTCCTTCTTTGCCAGATCCGGACCAACCACTCGGAAGATGTAATCGAACGTACGTCTGGATATTCTGAAGTTCTCTTTCCTCCAATCTTTAATGAAATGTCCGTACAAAAGAGTTTCAAACCAGAATTGGATTCTCGGCCATGACCACGCAAGTCTAGCGCGCCTTTTCTTTCTAAGAGCAATTTGAAGTAAAATTAATCGCTTTCGCCTTGACTTCATGAGGTGCTGCAGACGTAAGAGCGGCTGAAATCTTGAGACCTGAGTTTGCAGCTCAAAAACAAGAAAACGAGACGCGAGGGCTACAAGAGCCACAGCTTCTCTTATGAATGCGGGCATTTTATGCATGGATTTTGGAATTTGCCGCCAATAGTCGATTTGATCGTGATCGTGATTGATGACAGGTTTACCTTGGTCATTTGAGCCAGTATAAACACTGAACAAATGTACCAAGGTTAAGTCAGTAAACATTTACCTCAGTAAATGCCCAAGTGTAAACACAGCATTAGATGTCACCAGCCTGTACACAAATATCCCACAAGGGGAAGGGATTAACACAATATGCAGAGCATACGAGAATTTCTATGGGGACAACACTTCCATACCGACCAACTCTCTTAGAGAAATATGAAGACTTATACTGCAAGAACTACCTCTTCAGCAAAATAGTTCAACGAGAATATCAACAAATTCAAACTACGTTTACCCACAAAATAGCGTTGAATTACATCTGAAGTCAAATTTAGTGAAAGGAAGTAAGTCCTACAACAATGAGATAAAGCGCGGAAAAAAATCCTGCCTTTCATTACAACGTACGACCCAGCTGTGCCTAATCTTAAGAATATCTTAATGTGCAATTCAAAGTCAACCACTGCTAAGAGAAATTTACAGTCAAAATCTCCCCATATTAAACTTTATTGAGTAACCCCCTTCGTGTTTTAAAATTTGGCATTCGGCATTCGTATCTACATAGCCGTTAATTTGGAATGAAGTGATTGCCTATAATTTAAGGTTTTGCAAAACGCGTACGTCCAGAAAAAAAAAATAATGGTCACAAAAGCGGTTTGGTAATGACCATCTGGATTGTCTACTTTCATTATCGTCGAAAAGCATCGTTTTTATGCCGCTTTCTCTGAATCGGTCGAAAATTAACAATTGCCACCTTTACTAAATAATTATTTGTTAACAAATAAATAGCTTTGAACTTTATCCATTCTGTAGCCCGATAGCATTAACACAGTATAAAACTAAGCCCCAAACAGACCTTTGGACCTTCAGCTCCGTCATGGCTTGTCCATGCAAATCCATCTACACTGTGAGACACTGTGAAGGTTTTGACCCATGCCGCCTTAAGAGTCGGATGTCTACTGACTCCTTCCTTTCCTTGAATACCCAGGGTGTGTATCTTAGTCAGGTGACCCAAATCCACCTGAAGATATTGCGTGTTATCATTGCTTTTCGCGCACCATGCACCTCCTCCCACTTTAGTAGCCAATCTCCCCATCCACGGTGCGTAGTTGGTTCCGAGCGAACTGGATGCCGACATGGCTTTGTTTGGTATTATCCATTCTCGAAAACCCAGAGGCCACGTGCATACTAGAGAAAAACAATTTTAGTATCAATTGTGGACACAGTTGTCATTTTGCGAGGGTATTTAGCATTAAATAATGCTCCACATAAGAACTATGGTAAACTTCATTGTTCTGCGGCTTTGGCTCTTCCCCACATAGAATATCTTTGATTTCAAGGATAGAGGAGAAGCTGATGGTTCATAATTAAATTTCATTATAAAAATAAAGAAAATTCATTTGCTTCAACTAAAATTTAGGAAATGCTCATGCTTAACCAATCAGAATAGCATAAGGCAATAGCTAATAATTTTGCTTCTTTGATGAAGTTACCCCAATACAGTATCTTTTAAAACTTGCGTGTTGTGCGATTGGATCTCAAATTACTTAAAACCTTAAAAAAAATAGACAAAATGCACCTTCAACCTTAACTTTTGAGCAGTTTTTGAGTCTAGGCCAATCAGATCACTCATTGTAACAATGAAAAAAGTTGACATTCCATCGTGCATGACCGTTGGCGCTATCCTTCTTATGCGGATCATTACTTAATACAAACCATCCGATATATGCATATACGTAAACCGGAGATAAAACAGCAGACTTACGAATTGAAAATATACAGCATCCCAAACAACAGCCCATAATTTTAAAAGCTTTCCAAACGGAATGACGAAAAACCAGGTTAACTCTGGGCTAGCTTTGCTCCACGTTGTCCCTCTCTACACAGGTGCATAAATGAGTACCGGCTGGCATGGGAATAAGCTTAGGATGGACTAGCATCCCATCTAGGGGGAGTAGCAATACTCTCAGTCACTTCATGCTACGAAAACCTCCCCCCCCCCCCCCCCCCCTCAAGGTTTTGTTCCGATTTTTTCAAGACCATTTACTGTTAGCTGATGCCGTCTTCAGTAGCTGTTCATTTTCCCTTGAGACAAATTTTGGTAAAGTTTAGCGACAATCAGTTGCTATGGTAAGAAGATATGACGTCATAAGTAACATGAGGTCCAGCCATTTTTGAATAAAAATGTGTTTTTACCTTTTTTGGTGAAAAAGCATATAAAACGCTACTAAAAGAAGCCATATTTGCAATTTTCGTATTTTCCCGACAAATTTGAATTTTTAGTAAAATCCGAGATGGCAGCTATATTGGCGGCCATTTCGGATGACGTCAAGGAACCCCAGCGGCGCATGATATTTACCTTATCTTAAAGAGCGTATCACAGGCTATCCGCAAAAATGCAAGAGAGGGGTTGCAACCGCCCTTTCACCATTGTGGGGTATACTTTGCGTGTACGTCCGAGGGATAAAAGAGTATATCGAACGTTTTCATTTGTGTAGTATACTGTTGATAGCCTGTGTATATTTTAACTAGTTCGTAGAGTTCCCAGCGACACTTATCCCCTCTCCTCCCATAGACATCATTTATATGAAGAGAGCGAACTGTGAACAAGCGGCCTATCTTCGTCGAAATTGTTGTACATTTTGTGCTTTTGCGATAAAAGTTTTATATGCATGTTCATTATGTTTGGATACTTGTTATGGATGCTTCACGTTTTTCTTCCCACACAGTCAATATTCTCTCTAAACAGATCTGCAGGAAAAAAGGCCACGCAAGAGACTTAGGACTTGGATTTCTTACTAAAAGGAGATACGGGAATTGGGCCTGTTGTAAAGAGATGGCCGTGCTGGGGAGGTGGTTATTCCTAGGGGTAGGAAAAAGAAGGTTCATCGTTTCAGAGTATCGCATCATGATAAATGTTGCTCAGAATTTTATATAACAATGTACGATTCTACTCGCCTTCATAACCATACAGTTCGACAGACATGCAAGGCAGACTTTTCCATTTCTGAGGAAGGAACCTGAAGATCCTGGCTTTGAGTTTAAAATGAAGATCAAAATTAAAGGCTTGAGAGTAGTCTTCGTCTGCCTTAAACTCCTGGAAATTGAAGTAAAGGTATTTAAGGTTACAGTGTACCTTCAGATCGAAAATTTATTGAAAATTTTTTTTTGGCGTTAAAAAAAGTTTACAGGATGAACTTTCATCCAAAGAAAAAATTATCGAAAAATAGTAAAAATTGACGGAGAAATGACGGTATAACTTTTGTGGGCGGAGTTTGTTTATTACGCGATATGTTTTTTTAAGCGCCGTTTTCTCAAAGTTAATTTTTCGCTTGTTGGGGACACTTTAAAGAGCTACAACTCAAAGGGAATTTGTTCGATTTTCCTTAAATTTGGACAGAAGCTAGGCTAACATATAATCAACAAAAACGTGTCGGCGAATTTCTTAACTCCGAAAACTTTTTCGTCAAGAGCCATTTTCGTGCGATCATTCGAATTTTTTTTCTCCCCTTTTCGAAAATATTCTGTAACTTTTCACTGCAATTGAATATGGGAAATCGCCGACACGGTTTTTTTAGCGCTTTGTACCCGGAAACCCGAGAACAAATCAAATTAGCAAAATATAATAATCGCTTTGAGTTATAGCGTTTTGAAGCTGATTCGGACGATCGAATTTAGACGTCGTAAAAAATTCGACAATTCATTTTATTACCAAATGGTTTCCATATTTAGATAGCCAGCTCTATAAGCTTTAATTTGATATCTGGGTTTAGGTATATTAAGTGTAATCTTAAGACGCTAGAGCTGTTATACTGGAGACACCCCCGAAGGTACACTGTAACCTTAACATAGGTCTGTCGTGCTTAATTTTAAAATGCATATTTACCAAAAACTCTATCTCTCTATAACTCAACTGAAACGAACACTGAGGATTTGTGAAGGTGTTGACTTACGACCAAGTATGTTTTATATTTCTATCATTTTTTTTTTTTTTTCGTTTATTTAGCAAAAATACGGAAATATAAAAAGAGCTAGGGGTCGGGCCAATTAATTAGATCCTCAAAACAACTGTACTGAGAAAAGTCGAAATAAGAACATCAAGTGTAGTCCAGACGGCAGCATAAAGATCAAATTAAAATGATTTCTAAGTTAAGGCGGTGTCACACAGTCGAGACCTAAACTCACGATCAGCTCACGACCTTCACGATCTAAATTTGTAAAATATCGCGAAAAGAACGTAGGAAATGTGGCGTCAAAATATAAAAATACCACAAGGTGAAGTCCAACTCACGTTTGTCAAGAGCTATACACGAGTTACAAACGAGCTATACACGATCAACAGACGTGCCGTAACAGAGCAATCCACGTTCATTCGCGTCCTACTCGCGATTTGTTGGCGACCTATCAGTGGGACTGGCGATCAATTAGAGCGGCTCACGAGCGGCTCCCGAGCGTCAAGAGCATTTAAGAGCAGTTGACGACGGTTTGGCGTCCGCTACCCGACGGAGATAGATCGGCTGACTCTCACGATTGTTTTGAGCATGGTCAAAATGTTCGTGAGAGTTTGCCGACTTATCACGTCCTTCAAGACACACTGAATACCACTTAAGTCCTATATCAGAGCCCGTCAAGTGCTCTAAGACCTCTCGCGAGGGACTCATGATTTTTGTCACTTTTCGCATCGTCAGGTAATCGTGAAGCAAAATCGCGACTGTGTGACACCCGCATTAACTAAAAAGGACTACAATTATAAAAAAAAAAAAAAAAACAAAGGAACGTTAATAATAATTATCTCCCAAGCTTGCTGTAAAGTAGCATAGTAGCTTTTGGTCTGTTAAATTTTATTTTTTGAAGGAAGAGGTCAGACATATCCATTTATAATGGGCCGTTTTCACGATGGCGTCATTTTAATAGAAGTGGTGTTTTTGTCTATTCTCATGTAAATTACGGCTATTTTTTTTTTATTCAAAATCCCAGGGCCCGATTATATGAGCCGAGCTGGCCCAGTTAGCCAAGCTGGTCCGGTTTGTCAAGATCTCAGCACACCTGTCAAACGCAACAGAAATCAACTTTACGATTATATGACAACCGGGCCAGCCCGGTTAGCCGGGATCCCGGCTAACCGGGTTAAAAATTTTCCATGTAATCGCGTTTACTGGGCCAGCCCGGCTAACAGGGACGGCAAAAATGTTTACCTCTGAGCAAACCGGTTCGCCCGTAAATGGCCCTTTTTCTTCTAAATGATAAAGAGGTACATAAGAGTGTGTAAGCACGAAGTAAATGAGCTAAAATGCAGAAAAAATTCCTAAATTGAAACACTTCACGCTTTGCGGCATTTTCACAACAACAACTTTCAGCCAAAACCGTTGATGCTAAATTTAGTTGTCGCCCGGGCTGGCTCGCTTCATGTAATACCGGGTTGAAAGTCATCGCGGCATAATGGGCCATCATGGTAAAAGGAAATGAATTCTGGTAGTTGCGCTAAAATGACGCCATGATGATGATGGCCTATCACCAATGGTTTATATATGGCCAATTTTCGATCTATAGTGTTGTGATAGAATTTATCAATGCTTTATTGGCGTCAAACCGAAGTATATTTGGCGACTCGCAAAAAGCATCTAACTAACTTCCTGATGGAACCAATTCTAGTAAATGTAAACCTGTGAGAAAAATTTACCTCTTGAGATTTTAAATGAAAGGCTTTAAGAATTTTAGTTTATAACATTTCTATCAGCAAATAGAGAAAACTAATGAACCGAAGTTTTCAATACAACTTCAATTTTGTAAAAGTTTCCATATATCCAATATTTTGTAATTGGTTTACTAATGTCCCTTCATGTGAAATAACCATGTTGATAAAAAAGTTATGTTCGTAGCTACCAGAATTTGGTCTCCGCAAGAAATTGGTTAAAGTTTTGTGTAGCGGTGACCTGTCTTCGCCGTTTTAATTCTCGTCTGCAGTACTGGAATTCCGAAAAAGAACAAATCACTGGCTTAGTAATAAGTTCTCTAAAATGTAACTTTCGTCAAGATTTCGCCCCTAGTACATAAACTTGCTTCAAGTTTCTGCAACCTGTCTCCTCGTCTAAACATTATACAAAGCAAAGAAAGGCTACGATTTCCTGCCGCTATAAACCAAATGCAACTGTGTGTGTATGATATAATGATGAACAAATAACAAAAATTACATGGTAGTTATAAGATTTCCATCACCTCTTCTTTTGAACCACTCTTGTACGTGCGCCAGAAGTCCCCGTTCTCACTTGATGACAACTTAAAGGTCGTCACCATTCCTTGACTGCTTCTTCCGGCCACTGCTATTCGGGATACAACCACCACTCGACCCAGGTCTATTTGCAGATAGGGCGTTGTGTCAGCAGGCGCGGCACACCAGGCCTTGGCTTCAGGCCCGACAGTAAGCCTCCCCATCCACGGCTCGTTCCCCGCACCCACATGACTTGATGAAGTAATGTTATCGTTGATGATTAATCCAGAGGAAATTCCCATGGGAAATGCACGAGCTAAACGGATGTAATAATTTATTAAATCAAACCAAAGTGACATAGTTCTTGTTTGCCATTACAAGCAAAATTTCCTCTGTGTTGGATTTGCGAAGCAGAGATAACAAACATTTTATATTTGTATCTGCATGTACGCGAAGGTTTCTTTTACTAAGCATTAAATATTGAATTTCAATCAAAAACAATCATTTGAAGAATAACTAGTAACTTTGAATGGAAGCCTTATGGCCGGGGAGAGGTTGGAAATTGAGAGATTTTCTCTAAAGAGCAATCACAAAAAGGTCAAAGAGAAGAATCCACATTTTATTTTGTAAAGTTAAATGAATTACAATCCCCTTATCATAACAATGTGTTCTTCTAACTAGAAGTTTCATTGATTGGTTACATTGTAAAAAAAAATACATCATCGAATTCTATCCATACATACAAAAGGTAGAACGGTATCATAATTACCCGACTCAAAGGTCCGGTTATTTAAATGAAGTCTAAGGGCCCGTTTACATGAAAGCCGAAATGAGTTTTCACCCGGGATAAGTGTCGTCATCCACCCTGCATCCAGATCTCCGTTCTCTGAATATCGTGAGTGAAATTAACTGCATAAACGGTTAGAAGAAGCTCACGAGACGGACCTCTGGTCACTCGAATATACAACCTCATTTCCATGCGAGGATCTAATACAGAATCTGAATTAACTCACTGATTGGTTACTCCTACTCGTTTCCAGACTCTGCAGGGAGTTAATGATGTAACAGCAACTTTGATTGGCTAGACAAAAACACTGTTCGCCGCGGGCGCGTGAAAAACCGGACCCCAAAGTGTAGCCACGCAAACAACAATGGCAGACGTAGACAGAGATTGCGACTTTTTTGCGATCTTTTAGGTTGTTATAAAAGGTGACAGGCCTAGCACAAATCCTGCTCGTCACTAAAAGCATTTTAGCCCAGCTTTAGAACAGGTCTACCCCAAGTACTAGCCTCCTACGCAGACGTCCTTAGGGCTCGTCACGCAATCTCTCTCCCCCACGAAGGAAAGGAAAGATTGCGCGACGAGCCCTAAGGACGTCTGCGTAGGAGGCTACCCCAAGTACGTGCCTGAGAGATTTTGCTTTTAGATCAAAATAAAGATATAACAGTAAGCTGCTTTGGATCAGTTAATTTACAGTTAATGATCTGTGAGCGCAAGTCTGAGGTTAGCATAGCTTGTGATATTTTGTTCTTCATCACGGCTAAACGAGTCTATAAAGATCCAAGTCTTATGCGATAGTCATGGTCATTATTGGAATAGTGGCATCTTGCAATTGTTGTTAGCTCCTCAGAGTTTATTCTGCGTTTAATTAATTTGACGTGTTTCCGAAACAACCTTTACCTCCATTGTCAGACGTAAGGCGTTATTGCATCCGGTTTGAAGTAGTTTAATCTCCAGCATGATATCTGTTTTGTAATTCTCACGGATGAAAGTGGTTCTATTGTAGATTCTTTAAGCAAGACTCAAAACGTTGCAAACGCGACAAAATCGTTTACCGATGTACGTAAAATTTTCACCGGAGCTTCCAAAACTCCGATGAATGAACTAGCCTTTTCGTTCACAGTAGAAGACAAACAGTCGAAAGCCGCTAAGCCACGTACGTTTTTAAAAACATGTCAGCTGTCATATTAATGATTAAAATCGATTTGGTGAGATATCCGATCCACAAGTCGCATGGAAATGAGGTTGTGTACTCGAGTGCCCAGAGGTTTTTTATTTTTTCTCGGCGCGTTGCGCCTCGTCGCGGCTTCGCCGCTCAAACTCGCCGTTTCCACTAAAAAGTAAAAACCTCTGGCACCCTGCAGGGTAGTCGTTATCCCGAGATGACCACACTCAGCAGGGCCGCGTTGAAAGAGACGTAAGAATTCGATTGCACCCTCGCAGTTTATAATCTTTGTGCTCGCGTTAACTTTTGTATTCTTAATAAACGTACCTGCGTTATTAAATTTCTGGAACTGTGACAGGAAAGGCCTTGAATTCTTATAACATAGATGAATTGTAAAAAACAAATAGCTAGGGCAGTGGTATAATCGTATAGTTAGTCAGACTATTCGCTCCAGTCCCTTACAGAGCGAGTATAAATAAGAGCTGTGCATCTAATTTCGGCCCAGTTCAAGTAAGAATCCTTTGGTGCTGTTACCTTCGTGTTCTCACCATGTCCGGCGAGCAAGATCCCGTGGCGGAGGTAGTTCCAGACAGTTCAAGCGCTTCTTCAGTCAGCTCAAGCGCCTCAACCAGGCCCAGCTAACCAGAACCGTTATACTGGTAAACTTTTCTTTAGTATTTGTCCGGCTATTTAGCCGTTTCATCGCTTGTTCCCCCGCGGCTCCACGTGCTCGCCGGTTTTTATCTCCTCACCTTGTTCCTTTTCCCTTATCCGTTAGCCTCGTTTCTTTCTAAAGTTTTTCGCTTCCCTACAGCTTTTATGGAATTTACACGCTTTTATATTTGGTTGTTGAGCTATTTATTGCTTTGCATGCTTCGCTTCGCAAACACCGGGTTTGTGCAGTACTCTTCCCTCGGTTCCCCCCTTTCAGTTTGTACGCTTATTATGTTTGTACGTTTATTTTTTGCGTATTTTGCCTCATAAACATCGGGTTTGTGCAGTGCTTTTCCCTCATTTCCCATTTTAGTTTGTACGCCTGTATTTGTCCAGTTTTGTTATGCGTACTTTGCCTCGCAAACATTGGGTTGGTGCAGTGCTTTTCCCACGGGTCCCTTTTTAGTTTGTACGCTTGTTTGTGACGTTTTGTTATATGCGTTCTTTGCCTCACAAACACCTAGTTTGTGCAGTGCTTTGAAAAGTTTTTACGCCTATATTTGTCACGTTTTGTTATGCGTATTTTGCCTCACAAACATCGGGTTTGTGCAGTGCTTTTGAAGTTTGTACGCCTTTATTTGTCACGTTTTGTTATGCGTACTTTGCCTCACAAACATCGGGTTTGTGAGGTGCTTTTAATGTTTGTACGCCTTTATTATGCGTACTTTGCCTCACAAACATCGGGTTTGTGCAGTGCTTTTGAAGTTTGTACGCCTTTATTTGTCACGTTTTGTTATGCGTACTTTGCCTCACAAACATCCGGTTTGTGAGGTGCTTTTAATCTTTGTACGCCTTTATTATGCGTACTTTGCCTCACAAACATCGGGTTTGTGCTGTGCTTTTGAAGTTTGTAAGCCTTTATTTGTCACGTTTTGTTATGCGTACTTTGCCTCACAAACATCGGGCTTGTGCAGTACTTTCAGGAAGTTTGTACGCCTTTATTTGTGACGTTTTGTTATGCGTACTTTGCCTCGCAAACATCGGGTTTGTGTAGTGCTTTTGAAGTTTGTACGCCTTTATTATGCGTACTTTGACTCACAAACACCGGGTTTGTGCTGTGCTTTTGAAGTTTGTACGCCTTTATTATGCGTACTTTGCCTCACAAACATCGGGTTTGTGCAGTGCCTTTGAAGTTTGTACGCCTTTATTTGTCACGTTTTGTTATGCGTACTTTGCCTCACAAACATCGGGTTTGTGCAGTGCTTTTTAGTTTGTACGCCTTTATTTGTGACGTTTTGTTATGCGTACTTTGACTCGCAAACATCGGGTTTGTGTAGTGCTTTTGAAGTTTGTATGCCTTTATTATGCGTACTTTGCCTCACAAACATCGGGTTTGTGCAGTGCCTTTGAGGTTTGAACGCCTTTATTTGTCACGTTCTGTTATGCGTACTTTGCCTCGCAAACATCGGGTTTGTGCAGTGCCTTTGAAGTTTGTACCCCTGTATTTGTCGCGTTTTGTTTTGCGTACTTTGCCTAACAAACATCGGGTTTGTGCAGTGCTTTTGGAGTTTGTACGCCTTTATTTGTCACGTTTTGTCATGCGTACTTTGCCTCACGAACATTGGTTTGTGCAGTGCTTTAATTTTGAAGTTTGTACTCCTTTATTATACGTGCTTTGCCTCACGAACTTCGGTTTGTGCAGTGCTTTGTAGTTTTGTACGCCTTTATTATGCGTACTTTGCCTCACAAACATCGGGTTTGTGCAGTGCCTTTGAAGTTTGTACGTCTTTATTTGTCACGTTTTGTTAATTTGAGTACTTTGCCTCACAAATATCTGGTTTGTGTAGTGCTTTCGACGTTTATACGCCTTTATCTGTCAAGTTTTTGTTATTAGTACTTTGCCTTACAGACATCGAGTCTGTGCCATTCTTCACTCAGTTCCGTTGAAGTTTGTATACGTTGGTTTTTATTACCCTGGGTCTGCTTGTTCCTGTATTTATTTTTATGTTTTAAATTTTGCAGAATTGTTATTTTTCATGTCTTTGGCATCCTATTGTTTCGTTTTCTATATTATTGTTGCCAGTTCTACCCGGTTTAGCACTCTTTTATTGTGCGTTCCGCCTTTATTAGTGGATTTATGGTTCGTTTGTTTATCTTGGTGTTAAACTCGAAGTTTACATACTTCGGGTAGTTATCCGTATTCCTTTCCGTTTACTCTTTATTTCCCTGTCATTTGCGGAGTTTGTTTCGTTCCGCGCCCTCTCCCGCGCCATTTATCTCTATTCCTTATTTTCCCACGGTAGCCTGAAAGGGTGTCTAATGCCCTAGTCGGATTACTGACGCTCAGGTTGCCATCCCTTGGGTGGGTTCTCTCGCAAGTTTCCCGCGCAGAATCGTTTACGTTTACCTCGACATTATATCCTATTCACCACTCAAGGGCTGGCAGCCTTTATATCATATATATTTGTCATGTACAGAGTATAACCGTCCTTTTCAATTGCAGAGCTTTGCTTTGTCCTCTGCTTATGCTACTTAAAGACACCCTCAAAAGAGTTTTCTAGTTTTCTGATTTCTTGGCCGTTAGACAAGATGTTTTATCTGCCACGCCTAGGATATGTCGCTTTCTGGCTTGCAAAGGCTCCCGGAAAAAGACGCAGGTCCACATCACTTCTCTGTCCTCCTCTAGAAGGCCTAAAATTCATATCCGTGGTTGCCCTGTTCGCCTATCCTGTTCCGCGCCTTCTGTTTCGCTCCCCTTTTCCCATGGTAGCCTGAAAGGGTGTCTAATGCCCTAGTCGGATTACTGACGCTCAGGTTGCCATCCCTTGGGTGGGTCTCTCGCGAGTTTCCCGCGCACCATCGTTTGCGTTTTCCCCAACACTATGCCCTGTTCACCACTCAAGGGCTGGCAGCCTTTATATCGTAAATATTTGCCATGTAAGAAGCCGTCTTTACCAATTGCAGAGCATCCCTTTGTCCTCCGCTTACGCTAATCAAAGACTCCCTAAAAGGAGTTTTTAGTTTTTGAGTTCTTTGCCGGGATGCAAGATGTTTTCTGCCACGCGTATTGAGCAGATTGCGAACTCTACTTTACAGGATTACAGTCCCGCCTCCGTTGCTATCTGCAAGACGCTCAAATTTACGAGGGTAAACTCTGCACAGCTTTAGAGCCGGGGTGGCTATTTCTTTAGCCTTCACTCTAGACGCCATGGCTCATTTTGGGTGGTGCCATGCTTGCTCCTACCGCATCCTATAACATGAATGCTGCACAAGACCTTCGTTTTACAGGACCATCGGAGTTGCTGTCTCGCCATGTCTCCTTTAGATTTGGGTGGTTGGATGGGATTTTCTGGTTTGGGGTTTTAGGTTTGAGAGTTGGCAAGTGTCTCGGGTTATTTGGTGTTAGGCCATTGTAACGTTTGACGTCTGGGCACGGTCGCATATCTCCATCTCTTATTAAGCAAGCGTGAAAGGGACTGTCGCGAATAGTATGCTATTCGCTCCAGTCCCTTACAGAGCGAGTATAAATAAGAGCTGTGCATCTAATTTCGGCCCAGTTCAAGTAAGAATCCTCCAGTTGTTGGCAGCCGTACATGTTATCTCTCTCTTTCGCGCTTGCCTCCTATGCCTCCGTGCTTTTCTTTCCCCTCCCTCCCTTTCCCTATCCGTTTTCACTTCCTACTCTCTCAAGCACGGTCGCATATCTCCATCTCTTATTAAGCAAGCGTGAAAGGGACTGTCGCGAATAGTATGCTATCACTTTCGTCAACAATATTGCACTTTTTTGCGAACTTTGCACTGAACACAAAGATAGCTAACGATTGTATTCTGAATAACTGGATGAATATAAGTTTTACTTAAGTAACCTTTTGTTGTGATTAGCCACAGAGTGGCTGAGAGAGAGAGCCACTGAGTGATTACCTTGTTTTTGGTTTTACGACATGCACTTAAGTAAACACTGCTCCAATACAAGTTCCACTTACTTTCGTAACCATACACTTCCATCCTGAAACAATGGTTGTCCACCCAGGTTTCCGTTAATAAACGTACATATCGAGCAGTAACCTGGTATTGCAGCACCTTCAACTTTGTCTCATGTGCGTTAGTGTTTCCTTGTATCTCCTAGTTGGATACAAACAAGTCAAGGGTTTGCATGAAAAATGTGATTTCAAGACGGGAGATGCCGCACAAAATGCGCATCTCATTTATTTGCTGTTTTAAAAATTGTTACGCTGTTGTGTCCTGGGGCTAGTTGCAAAATACTTAACGTCAGGCGTAACTGCCAAAGTTGGGCTGAACGTCCGACATTAGTTAAAAGCTACATCCAACGTTAAGTTTTTTTGCAACTGGCCACAAGCACTTTCATGATTATATTATAGGTCCGTAATGCAGGTTCATTGCTGACTACAAGCACGTGTATATTGCTGACTGACATTTACGTCCGTAGTTCACCTGAACAGCTCTTGGAATTCAGTCCAAGGTGGCTTTTCATGTCGAGCCAGCACATGACAGAAATGCGAGCATTAAAAATAGTGTAACAGACACTGAATAACATTCCATTGTTAGTCTTTATCGTGTTAGATAAACACGTGTTTATCGTAGTTTAAAATCTAGGTGTGCCTGCGTGCACGTAATTGACATCACATTTTGATTACTGATATATTGTATTGTCATTTAGCGAGAGAGATCATTTTGCGAGCGAGGTCGTAGCGAGCACGCGATCTTGCACTATTGTTACCTCGATTCGGTATTCTGTGTTCTGTGTACTGTGTTATCCGGAGATGGCAGAAGAATTCGATTTTTCAAAGTGGGCTGAAGCTAATGGTATAACGACGAAGACCGCTGATATCCTAAAAGAACAGGACCTTCACGTCTCCGAAGCGCTTGCTTTGTTAACAACAAGTGACATCGCCGAGCTGAACCTCACGAAAGGGCAGACAAAGCTCCTAGAAAAAGCGGTATCGGCACTCCAACCAAAAGAGAAACCCCATAGCAAAGGGCTACATTCTACGCCCATTACTACGACCAGTCTGGCAAAAAACCAAGGCCTGGAGGAGTTACTCCAGAAACTTGACGATGGCGGTGGGCTTGACGCTCTGATAGCTTGTGGAGGGCTCGATGAACATCAGCTCAATACACACCTTAATACGAGTTTACCAGCCGAGACAACGACTGATTTCTCCAGGGTTGACCTCAATCCTCATGTCTACCTCGGGAAGCCGAGTACAGGTACAAAAAAGGAAGATAAACCTCTCCTTATCCCTGATTTTATTGATTTATATGCAGGGATTGCCGAGCCTGAGGAGCAAGAGATAGGCTCGGGTGGCGGAGCGCAGGTAATTGTGCGAGCTTACAAGAAAAAGTCACCGCCTCTGGAGTCTATTTCCCTCTCTCAATGGATGGGGGCAAGTGTCAAAATCTTAAATGTGCTGCTGAGCCAGAAGCAAATGCACACAACAGCAGTCCAGGATTACCTAGCCTATATGGTTAAAATCGCGGAGTTAATTGAGGATCACACCTGGCAGTCAGTCATACTCTATGATAACGAGTACCGAAAGCTGCAACACCGACATCAGTTTCGCTGGGCCAGCGATTCCCAACATTTGCACACCAGATTTCTTAAAAAGCGGCAGTCGTTACCCGTTAGCGGGTTAACCAAGCGCACCGGGTCCGCAGGAACGGGAACAAACACACTCCGATCTTCAGCAGAAATGCCGATTTGTCGCCTTTACAACTCCCCAGCCGGGTGTCATTGGCCTGGTTGCAAATTTCAGCATCTTTGCATTGTCCCAGGATGCGGGAAAATGCATCCCGAGTTTACCCATACTCCAAGCCTGGCCCAAGCACAGTCGCGAACTGATCGTGTTTGACAAATACCGAGAGACCTTCACCCCTCCCCATTAAACATTGACTGTTGGAACACTGAATTAACACAGGACTGCGACAGAGACTTTTTAATTAATGGAGTTACCACTGGCTTCAAAATTATCCCGGACAATTTACACTTGAAAGACGTCACTGTTGATAATTACCGATCTGCAACGGATCCGAATGTACGTGATCGGGTCGAAAAGCAAATACTGGACGAGATAAACAATGGAAATTATGTTATAACTGCGGAAAAACCGACTATTGTGAGTGCCCTGGGAGCAATCCCTAAGCCAGACTCCTCTGATGTTCGGCTTATACATGACTGTAGCCGCCCAGAGACATCCAGCCTGAACTCATATGCTTCTTGCGAACATTATTCCTACGAAACAATTGATAAAGTAGCTGCCAACATTAAACAGGGAGCCTACATGGCCAAACTCGATCTCAAGAGTGCGTACCGGCATATCCCTATTCACCCTTCGAATTACCGAGCGACCGGACTTAAGTGGACATTTGCTAACGAGCGTACATTTACATATCTGTATGACACAAAACTGCCTTTTGGGCGCCAAACGTAGTCCAGAAATTTTTCATCGCCTTTCTCAGTCAATCACCCGAATGATGAAACGGAGAGGATTCTTTGTGGTGGCCTATCTAGATGACTTTCTTATTATCAGCGATACTGAACATGAATGTTGGACAGCCTTTTCTGAACTTGTATCATTACTTGAACGCTTAGGACTAACTATAAATTGGAACAAAGTGACACTCCCCTGTCAGCGGCTTGTTTATCTTGGAATAGAAATCGATAGTATGCGTAGGCAACTTCGGCTGCCAGATCGTAAATTGCGAGAAATTCGACTAGCTCTTGATCAAGCGATAGCGAAAGCAAAATTTACTAAGCGAGAACTTCAGTCTCTAGCGGGAAAACTTAACTTCGCAGCGCGTGTTGTTTATGGAGGGCGAACATTCCTGCAGAGAATCATTGATGCGATAAACACTTTGCGGCGCCCTTATCACCGGATGCGGATAAACAATTATTTACGGAAAGATATTTTGTGGTGGATAAATTTCATGGAACACTTCAATGGCACGACCTTTTTCACTGCGTCAGAACCGACGACACCAATGGAGTTCTCAACTGATGCAAGCACCGTGGGAGGTGGTGGCCACTTTGGAGACGACTGGTTTTATGTCAACTGGGAATTGGACTATCCAGAATTGCAGAACTCTCACATAAATGAACTTGAAATTTTTACGGTCCTACTGGGACTCAGGCGTTGGAGAACAGGTTTATCACGGAGATGGATTGTTAATTACACTGATAATAACGTTACGAAATCGTGGCTTAATAAAGGCACTAGCAGATCTCCTCAAGTTATGTCCTGGTTGCGTGAGATATTTTGGATTTCAGCTGTCCACAATTTCCGTTTAACGTCACGCTAAATCCCAAGTAAAGAAAATGTTGTGGCGGACACTCTATCACGCTTGCACAATTGCCTGTATGCCGACCACTTCCTAACTCTGCTTCACTCAAACGTTCTTAGCTGTAACTCTAACGGGCCGAACTTCTCACCAATGTCTCTCACTCTTCTCCCATTGCAGATACAAACAGTTCTCAAGAGCGTGCACTACATTCTGAATGTCAACATTACAAGTCCAAAGCCTTCGCTGACACTACAAAAACTACTTACAAGTCACAGCTGCGAGCATTCCTGCGGTTTTGCTTGTTCTTTGGTTACCGCATTGTGCCATGCTCCACTCTAACCTTACTTCGCTATGTAACGTTTTTGGCACGAACCCTATCACCTAGTAGTATCCCAAATTATCTTAATGCAGTCCGACTCCTGCATCTACAGTACGGCTACCCTAATCCTTTGACCAACGAACTGATTAAGTTTCAATATACACTGCTTTTGCGTGGCATTCGGAGGACCTCTCAGAAGGTTTCAACACCACCAAAGCTTCCTATTACTCCAACCATTCTCCGAGCGATTCGCACCGTACTCGACCTCACCGTCTCGTTTGATGCTACTTTCTGGGCCGCTTGCCTCGTTGCGTTTTACAGTTTCTTTAGGAAAGCCAACCTTTTACCACAGTCGAAAGAAAAGTTTGATGACAGATTGCACCTTCGTCGGAATGATTTTAGCTTGTTTACGTGGGGCGCAGTAATGACCGTCCGTTGGAATAAAACTATACAATTTCGTCAGCGAACACTTTTGATACCTTTACCACGAGTGAACAGCTCTCCTTTGTGCCCCCTAGCGGCTCTTCTAAATTCCTTTAATCTCTCAAGGAATGCTGACCCTTATGGACCGGCCTTCACTTATAGTGAAGGATCTACGTTATTACCCCTTACGTATACCAAATTTCAGTCCAAGTTAAAACTGACACTGCGATCGGCCGGCATAGATACTGACAAATACAGCGGACACTCATTTCGGAGAGGTGGCGCTACTTATGCAATGCGCTGTGGCGTTCCAGTTGAACTGATTAAGGCTCAAGGTGACTGGAAATCCAACGCTTACGAACGCTATGTAGATAACGCTTTTAGTGATAGGATAAAGGCTATGTCGATCGTTGCCAAACATGTTATCAATGATCAGACTTCCATTTTCTTATTTTTATTTATCACCACACGATTTGGGGGTTTGGAAGGGGCATTAGCTTGGTTTTGAATAAAGCCCAATTATATACCCCCATCATCGTGTGGTGATTTTAGATAAACACGTGTTTATCGTAGTTTAAAATCTAGGTGTGCCTGCGTGCACGTAATTGACATCACATTTTGATTACTGATATATTGTATTGTCATTTAGCGAGAGAGATCATTTTGCGAGCAAGGTCGTAGCGAGCACGCGATCTTGCACTATTGTTACCCTCCCTCCCTCCCGAGGGGCATTAGCTTGGTTTTGAATAAAGCCCAATGGCCCTTATCGTAGATGAGTACGCCACGCCAACATATCAGCGGTTTCTCGCTTTCTTGACCCTATAGTCTCGTTTTGATGTTTACGCTCATCGTCGTCAGAGGTTCTCGTAAACATCAAAACGAGGCTATAGGGTCAAGAAAGCGAGAAACCGCTGATATGTTGGCGTGGCGTGCTCAACTACGATAAGGGCCATTATTTACCCCCATCATCGTGTGGTGATTTTAAATACAGCCTAATGTAAGTTAACTCAAACTAAAAACTGAATTAAGAACAAAACATAATAATGATTATTATCGAAGTTCAGCTTCATCCCAAACTTGGAATGGGTAGACGAGGTAATTTCAGAATTTAAGCAGAACCAAGATTGCTGATCAGAAACAAAAATGGTCTATGTCCTAGCTTCGGAGTCCATCTTCCTATTATATTCCTATGTCGTACGTGGACGGCAAACAAGCACTGCCTTTTAGGGTTTCGACTATTCAAATCATCAAAAGAATTGAGGAATGTCTAATACAGTACTGTACACAAAAATAGTAGTGGTCAAGTAAACTCTGCGAAAACAAATTAGAACTACTAACCTTTAAATCTCCAATGGATTTTTTTTTACTGACGACATGCACAAAATGACTGATGACAATCACAACAAAATAAAACCATTTTAATTCCATAATTACCGTTATCTCTCCATTCTCTTTGTAGTAAAACCATTCACCTTCTTGTCTACTAAACGCTAGACGATAGCTTCTGACAAAAGACGATTCCTTGTATTGACCTGCTCCTTGTGTAGCGAGTGCGCTAACTGTCTTTAATACATATCCCAAGTCGATGGTAAAAAAGTGTTTCACACGACCTAGCGAAAACAAAATACAGTTTATTTTAATAAAAAAAAAATAATCATATATCTATACGCTTAGCAACGGTTTAACGGTGAAAATACTGCACAGCAGGTACCTGGTTACTGCTTACTTATAATCATGACATCGATAAAAAAAAAAAACATAAGCAGTCAGGAGTTGGTCCGTTCTCTTTAGGCGAAAATTTCAAGAAAGTGTTAGGCCCAAGCTTGCTCAATATTTCGCCTGATATTAGCCAACTCGACCTCGTCGGCTGTTGCGCTTCGCTTTTGCACTGTTTTATAATTCAACAAAATGATAACAAATCGCAGTTTCGAGAAAACATCATTGAGAGATATACAAGCTTTTATTAAGTAAAAAGGCTAAACATAATATTTTACCTCGTGCCTTTTTTTTACACACCAACTGAGTAGCAAATGAAAATTTTGCCAAGCTAAAATTAATCTAGCGTACACAAATTGAGATTTTATACGAAAAGCGTTTCGTCTGCGGAACAGAGTAGTGACTATACGAATTAAAGTACAGTAAAATGGCATAGAATTTCTTAATGACAAGGGTTTCGTGTCTCAAAATCAAAAGAATTAAATTGAACAAACACGTGGCTACCTAAACAGTGCAGCGAAAAGTCTTAAAAACTGCAGCGAGAACAGTATGTCTTACAAAAATTCACAGCTAAGGACAAAAAAACGTTTAAAACAGCGTAAGCTGCAGTTTATGGGCTTTTCAGTCTCTTACATCCGCACCAAATTTTCAACGAGCTGTCAGAATCGATTGCTGTAGCATGTTGTTTTCAAACTTGCTTGTTTTAGTTTATACAGCCGTAACGGCGATATCATTTTACTTCAATCCGCCTAAAACAAAGATCAGAAAATTGTCTGGGAAGTATCAAGTCCGCTGTATCATATCCCAGAGATGATTTCGGGAAATTGTGCTCCTTCATTCACTGCGCGTCAAATGGTTCAAACTTTCAACCAGCTTTGTCGTGTTTCATTCTACGCCACGAAACACTGCAACACAACAAGAAACATTCGGCGCCAGTTTTGTCCAATCAAGTGTTCAATAGTTTTCTCTTTTCTTTTCTTTTCTTTTCTTTTTTTTTTTTTCTCTTTTTTCCTTCTTTTCCTTTTTTATACAATAATTAACACATTTTTTTTTCTTTCAAAGATATCAAATTGCAGGCAGCGGTCATTTTCACTTCTCTACAAATTGCGAAACTTACTACCATCGCTGGATATCCAGGTGATCTGGTGACGTCATTACGCGAGACTCGGGGTAAAATTTTAATGCCGTATCCCATAAGGCAGCGCGCGCGTAATCGTGGGGTTTGCAGTTGATTGTTGGCGGTCGCAAGGGCGAGTGTTTTTATTGATGCTTTCTAGAATTGTTTTTTCTTGTCTTATACCACGACTGGAACTCGGAATGGTGCTATAAATTTGGGAAGTGTTGATTTATAACATAGCTAGGAAATTTGCCCAATCTAATTCAACAGCGCGAACGTGCATCCATAACTCAACATAAGCGATGTTTACATGCTACTGAGCACAATGTTTTTCGCTCACCCCGTTTTTAACGCTTTTTAAATGGAGAACAACATCGAACATTTCCGGGTGGAAGCAAACGTCTACACAATCTAACCTCAATGTTTATTGTCAACTGAATGAAAATGGCAAAAACCTCAGCTTATTAATGTCAGATTTTTATCGTTGCGGCGATAAGTTTACTCGTGACCACGCTTCGTTAAAATTTCACAAACCAAGTTTTTTTTTAAGTAAGCTTAAATTCTACCTGTTATAAAACGACATCATGCAGACTACATGAAATGCAGCAGTAAAATGGCAGAGAATCGTTGCTGTAAAGACTTCAATTATGAATTGAAAACAACTTGAACTGAACAAGCATGCGACTGATCATGAACAGAGCAAAAAGATATCCAGTTTGAAAGAACTACAACCGCAGACTACAATCAAGGCAGTCTTACAAAAATTAATACATTTAGATACAAATTAACTTAAAAATAAAAACGTTACCTGCACTCGATGTGGCTTTTTAGTCCCTTCCTTTAATACCCAGCTTCCAAAAAAATAAGTTTACAAGTTTAAACGAGTTGAGTTGTTCTTGTTGTTGTTTTGACATGGACCATTCGCTAAAGAACCCGCATCTTTACACTACGCATTTCAAGTTCGAAGTCAATCCATACTGAAAGCATAAGCTGTTCCCTCCTCAATTAACAACGGCTTTTGAGCTGCACAGCGAGCCTCCGTTTCAGTTTATAAACTTGTCTCCACTGAGTTCGACAAAACTTGCACATAACAACCCGTAGTGCGAAAAAATACAAACTTGCTCATTTTAGTTCCTAGTACAGCCACGATGGTGAGATTTTTCAGTTCCAATCCGCTTCAAACAATGTTAAGGAACATTTTCAAGGAAGCATAAAGCATATACCATTAATTCAAAGCCAATTATTAGAAGACTTTTTCAGAAAATTGTGCTTGTTCGTTTTTTCGAGATCGAGCTGCGGTTTGAACAGCGTTGCCAAGGTGAACTTTCATTAAGCTTCGCCGGCCAAGGTTAACTGCGATACGCGGCAACATTTTTCGCGCCTTTTCTTTTTTTCATTCAGTCAACATGCGATTACTATTTTTTTTTTATTTTCCTTTCGCTGTATTATAAAAGAGTTTCATGCTTTTAGCTGTGCATCAATCGAGTTATGGATGCACGCAGGAAGTTTGGAGAGCACGAGAGAAGCGTTAACAGTGCAAGCAACGATGCATCGATGGAAGCAAGAGGTCAGTACAAGCTCTAGGCGCGCAAAGAATTCTGTGCGGCTTTAAAAATAATTTCTTCTTGAAGCTGATTGGTTAATTTTTTACGGTCAGATCACATGGATACGTCACATAGACCTTCGGATAACGAGATCTTCGGACCATATTTTTGCATTGAATCAATGTATTTAATTATACATGCGTTTTGCCTGGTCAATAGTTGATGGTGAGGTGGTAGGTCTGCAAAGATAGGAACATAGTGTAGGCGGTTCTAGGTCTGGTGCGGTCGTTTTTAAGTGTATTGGGGTCGGATTCGCCAATGAAATTTGGTCTATGTAGGTTTTCACGTTTGCTAAAAACATAAACTTCGTTTCCAGAATTCCACTGTGTCGTAACGTTTATGCTTCTTGCTTTTTTGTTCGAAAACGTTTCCTCAATTAGGTGTATAATCTCAATGTAAATTATATAATTTTTTCATTTTTTTTTAACATGGGTATAATAATTCAAGAGCATGGATAATCTCCTAAGGATGCCCTGATACATCATTATTATTAGCATTGTTTATACATGAATGAATGAATGAATGAATGAATGAATGAATGAGTGAATGAATGAAAGAATGAATGAATAAATGAATGAATGAATGAACAAATGGCACTTTTATGGCGCGCGTAACACTTAAATGTGATAGCGTTTTGTATATGAGATTTAAAGATTGGACGTCATCCCAGCTTTAAACAGTATTATGGAAGCCGTTATTGGTCCATTGCTAATCTCTTATCACCGCAGCCAACCAATGATCGAATGTATGACGTTGAGGGTAGTTTTATTTTATGTCACACTAGAAGCCTCGGAACTGGAGGCCTTATAAGGTATTTTAATTACGTCATAATTTACCACATCTCCAATCCGCAATCACTGACTTCGGAATTTTCTACGTGACATTACAACATCATTACAAAGTAACCAAAATAACATGTGAAGCTATAAGTTACAGAATTTCTAATTGTAAACGAGACTGCAAAAAGCAAAAATTCACCACAAAATTTAAAACAAAACGTATTTGTCATTGAAACGTCAAATCTCATTATAACAGACAGCTCTGATATCAAAATGTTTTATACGAACCTCGACAAAAAGCCCTGTAAACGTTTAATCGTATATCATCAATTTTATTGATGTAAGAAGCTTTAATGTGATTCTGGGTTATGGAGTAATCTTCCATTCCCAGGGCCTGAAAGGTGGCTGCAAAAAAATAAAACGCAATATCAGACTCAAATTGTCAATATTTAACTGAATGAAAAAATATTATCATCCCATCAAAACAAGTACGTATTGTAAGTTTAAAATATCATTTCGTTTAATATGACTTTGGTGGACAATTACTCAAGTTTCACTATTATAGAAAAAGTTGTTATTTAGCTTTAAGCTTAGTGTACGAAACGTTTCGGAAATGAACAGTAACTAAGAAATGTAAAATCAGAAAAAATATTATCTTCGTAAAGAAGTTAAGAATCGGAAGGAAGGATTTCTTATAATAAAAATTTCTGGAACGTTAATCTAAATGCTGCGAAGGAAAAATAGTAACAGACGTGTTTGATTAAGACGCAGTCCATGTTAATTTCGACCACTCGATTTGGATCGATTTGGATCGATTTGTTTGAAGGAAATCGGAATATCCATCCAAATCGAGTGGTCAAAATTAACACGGACTGTCTCTTAAATGAAATTGCAGCCATGAAACAACTAAATTAGGAAAAAGAAGAAAACACCAGCAACATCTCTGTTTCGAATTTTCTGGCCGTTCAATTTCCTTTGTGAACAGTTACTACACTACAGCTACTTCATGTACTTCGCTAACCTTTACATCCGTAAATTTCCACTCTCATGCAAATTCTGGTGTACCAGTTTACAGGACGAAAACGCACATAACGAGCAGTCACGTGATCCTTCAAACCATGCGAGACCACTTGCGAGGAGTTGATGTTTCCTGAGAAGACCTGTCAACAGGGGCAACAAATGCGACAGTCATTTTCATGTCGGAGTGCTCATCAGGATGTTGTTTAATCCCAGCTCTCAGTAGTATTTGAAAATTATACACAAGATGTCACTAAGTCTATTAGAGAGAACCTGTAGCAATTTCAAGTTGCCACTGGCAACAATTTAAATTTGATTGATTATAATTATATTAAAGTTTGTTTAATTTGCCTAATATGTCATGCTACACTGCTTTTTAACCCTCGGACGTACAATAATAATTTTCTCGGATTTTTTCAAAGGTATTTATTGTTGGCATGTGCCGTCTTCAGTAGCTGTTCGTTTATCCTTTTGACACATTTCGGTAAAGTTTGGCGACAACTGGTTGCAATGGTAACAAGATATGACGTCATACGTTGCATAAGGTCAAGCCATTTTTTAATAAAAACGGCGTTTTTCACCTTTTTTCGTTGAAAAAAAAAGTGTAAAATGCTACCAAAAGCTGCAAAATGTTTAAATTATCGACATATTTGCAACTCTGGCAAAAAAATATTTGCAGTTTCCGATATTTGGAAAGGCACAGCCTTTCTTCTTCAGGGTCTTACAGATAAACCTCGTAAGGCAAAAAACGTTACAATTTTGAATTTGAAACGGGGCGGGGATTAAATATGATATTATAACAGCATAAGTTGAGGTAACAAAGTAAATGTAAATAACCGTAAATAACGAAGCAATAGAAATAAGAAAAACATGCAACACAACACCACAGTAAATATAAGTAATGGAAACTGAGAAAAGATGTCATGTTTCATATCTTCTATTTAAACCTAAAGGTTCAAGGATCTGACCTCTTTCAATAAGATATACTCCTCTTGCTTTACGTAGACCGTCGACAGGATTAGTTTTAACGAATTCAAGAGGAATTAGTTGCATACATTGTATTAGAAGCGGTATGGTCGTTAGAACATTTTTCTTTATAAATATAGTCGTTTCCGTACCGTTTATCAGCCTTGCTTTTTATCAAATCGTTTTATTATTATATAGCTGCTTAGATCCTTTATTACAGGATCCGGTGCTTCTATTTCGTTACTGTAGTATTTGAAAATACAGTTACTTGTTTGCAATTTCCGCATTTTCCCGATAAAGTTGAATTTTTAGTAAAATCCAAGATGGCGGCCATATTGCCGGCCATTTTGGATAACGTCACAGGCTCCCAGCAGCACTACAGCCCATAATATTTGCCTTGTCTTGTAGAGCACATCACAGGCTATCTATTAGATGTGATATATTTTCGAAATATTGCAACACCGAAAAAACCCGGGGGGGGGGGGGGGGTTACAACATCCCCCCCCCCCATTCCGTGTACGTCCAAGGGTTAAAAGGTACCGAGTTGTCTAAAAATGCTTATTATTACAACTATAACTATAGGAATAAATTATTTTTGAAGCAACCACGATCAATAATTGAATGACCACACTCATGATTCGATGACAAAACAGGGTCTGTATGGGAAACGTATTTTACCTATGTTTTCTATTGCAATGATTAAAGACAAAAATAGCACAAGTGCCCGTAAGTTTGTATTAAAGATAAACAATTGCAGAAATAACAAAAAAGACTAATGAATAAGATCTGACTGACATTGATCTGTCACCAGAAACGTACCCTGACGGTTCCTCCTTCTGTGTAATTTTTCCAGTCGGAAATATCCCGTCTGAATTGCAGCAGGTAGCTGGTAACCCAAGCATCCGGGATAGTACATCCAGGTACTGGGTATTTTCCTTGGGTTGCTACTCGTGTCACGCGATGAGGGAGCAGTAAGTCTATTTGCAAATATTGTTTTTCGTCGTTTTTCTTGAAACGGAGGAAAAAATAAAGAGCGTTTTTACTAACAATTTACGGCAGACCACCTCTGAAGTGTAATTCTCAACCAATAACATCATGGCTTAGCTGACCAATTTGTGATAGATAAAATATGAGCGGGAGATCTGTATGGGCGTTTAGAATGGCGAGCCGAAGGCGAGCCATTGTAAACGCCCATACAGATCGGACGCGAATATTTTATCTGACTTATGAAATGAAACAATGAGTAGAGATCTGTATGAAAAGTTAATGCATACTAATTAGCTCAGCAGAGATCTGTATCAAAAGTTAATGCATACTAATTAGCTCAGCAGGCATCTGTATCAAAAGTTAATGCTACTGTTTAATAACTCATAAACTCAGTTGATCTGTATTGGGGTTTACAAATCTTCATTAAACCTTCATTTCTTTTGTATTTTCCTTATGAATTATTATTGAATTTTATAAATTCATTTGCCAAATACTATGAATTAATGATCAACTTAATTTTCAAAACAAATGAATTCAAAAAATTGAATTCCCAAGGTGCGTGACACTTATAAACAAGAATTTGAAATATAAATAAACATATTGGAAAAATAAAATGAAATGTTTTGAGAAGGTGTCAAGTTAATTAAAACAACGACGTTTCGGGCTTGGCCCTTCATCAGGTTGATGACCGTTGTTTTGAACGCGACTTGTTTTATTTGAAAAATTGGGATAGCGCGCGCTAAGCAAATAGTAACTTAATTTTCACTTCACTTTGGAGTTGAATTTCGAGTTCGTTAAGACATGATTATTCTAACAAAATTAATAGCAATTCATGAGTTAAATCGTCGGCGTTACTGTAATTAAAAAAATAATCTATTATTTTGAGCAATGACTGACGTTTCTTCGACAACCTGAGCAAAGTCATCCTCGACCCAAGTCGTGTCTAAAGAATTAGTTATAGCTCCCATAAATTGATATAGCAATTGGTAACACAACCGGTAGCATTGCCTCTCAGTATGTGATAACTCCTTAAATCAGTGCAAATGACCCTATAGCAACTGACTGCTTTATTCTCCTACCCCAGCACACCACGCTCCTTCACCCAACTGACTGTGTAACCTGGCTAACCAGGGTTCATAATTTACTCGAAGAGCACTTGACGCTGTGATGGCTTCGTCTGCTATGTAACCGATCTCCATTCCCAGATCATCAATGCAGTCTTATTTGAGTAAAATATAACAAAAAATACAACGAAAATGAGAAAAATGATTTTAATAAATAAAAGGTTTTAAGCATCGGGAAAAATATTACAATTATCAGATAATAAATATAGCTTTAAGGCACCCAAAACTAAACTCGTAAAATGTTTTCGACGCTCCCTAAACAACAGTATATTTGCTAAAACGAGGTTGTAAACATAAAAATCTGCGCCTTTAAAAAATATTTTTTAACATTGTATATGGGGGGTGAGCAATTTATATATTTTTCAGTTGTTGTTGTTGTTTTTTGTAGAGAGTCACAACTGCCTGTCGGGCACTACGATTGTTTTCGTTGCCCCATGTTCGTGACACGAGGAACATTAAATATTTATCAACTCTACGAACGTTGTTTTGACCTTATACTCGTCTATAAAATCTGGACTAAAGAAATATACAGATATTCCACTGTTAAGCTCTACATTTTCCGTAATCATACCTTCTTTGGCGAAGACCTCCAGTCTTAAGCAAGGATAGTTGTGCCAGGTCATTGGGTAAATACGAAGATAACGAGCGCGAAGATTATATTTGATACTTCTAGTGACCACATTATGGGGGTCTGTGTTCCCTTCAAATTCCTAAATAGAAATGGAAATACAAAGGATCTTTGATTTCATGGGTATTTAGTATGCCTCGAGCATTGTCTGCAAATAAAAAAAGCTAAGTTTGTTTTTGAAAACAAAGGCCGCGTATTCTGTAAAGGGATTATATAAGCCAAACTTCATATTAATAATTACACCAGAAATGGACAGTAATTTTGATCGAACGATTTTGATGTTATACGTTTATATCAAATACGAGGAACAGTGTTACATCAGATATCCAAATACCGCTAAGTGGGTTGAAAAACCCACTTCAAGGTGTTTCTTTACCTGATGAAACACTCTTTGGAGTGTTTGATATAATTTTAAATGCGGAGAAAACTAAGGAATAAACTCTTTGCAAATTAAGACAAGATATCAAAACCTCATTCATGTTAGTCATTTCACTTTGTGTTCTAGTCATGAATTATAAATGCGTTTGCGAATATTATAGAAAGCAGGGGGTATCACGCTTAATTTTCCTTGAACTAGAAAGCTTTGTGTATACGTACATGTATTAAAGACTATCATTTTGGGGAATGTTTCGGATCAAAAGGCGCCTAAGACTGAGTTTGAAGTCAAAGAATTGAAGAGTAAAACAGATTTAAAGGACCAAAACATCTTAGTGTAACATGACCATAAAATATGCACTGTGTGAAGCGAGACTGTCGAGACAACTGAATGACGTAATACGCAGAGGAATCGGTTAAAATACAGCAATCATAGTAGTGGTATCGGCTACTATCCTACCATTTTTGCGCGAAAATTTCAACCAATCAGAGAGCAGGAAAGAACAATAGGCCTATAACCCTATTAGCATATTAACCCTAAGAATTACAGCTGCGCATGTCCTAATAACCCTAACCCTATTAGCATATTAACCCTAAGAATTACAGCTGCGCATGTCCTAATAACCCTATTAGCATATTAACCGTAAGAATTACAGCTGCGCATGTCCTAATAACCCTAATTCAAAATGGCGGATGTCATTGTTTATTCAAAATGGCGAAATTGAGACAAATATTCAAAATGGCGGAACTTATGAAATATTCAAAATGGCGGAATTGAGTAAAGTATTCAAAATGGAGAATCTCATGATTTATTCAATAAAATCATAGGGGCCCCTCCAGTTCAAGGCGGGCCCCGCCAGTGCAAAAACGACCAAAGTCGTGTATTTGCTTACCTAACCTAGAATTCTAAGATCCCTTTATAGGGACACAAGTTCTCTTCCATGTGGGACAACATGGTTGGGACACTTTGGATTTTTCAACCAGTACGCATGCGCAGTAGGGTTTTTTGGTCTAAATGGGTTCAAATTCAATTACAAACATGATTGTCACCCAATATCTCTTCCATGTGGGACACATGTAGTAAACTCAACGGATTTTTAGCGACAGCGCATGCGCAGTATCATTTCTTAGTTTAATGTTAAGGGTTTTAGCTCAAATTCTGCAAAGTCTCACACATGTTTGTAACAAATTCAACTATACGTTTAATAAAAATAAGATCTAAGATACATGCCTCGGGTCTTACAGACTGCAACTGTGAAAAGAAATTACATATGATCAATTTGTCAGGGAAAGTTTTTGAATGCCATTCATGACAGAGTCTATGTCCATCGGTGTTTCCTCTTTTCTTTCTGAACATTCTATATCAGAGCTCCCCTTGATTCCATTTGTCCCATCGTAGATAGCGCGAATGATTCGACTCTCAAGATCACTATCAAAACCATCTAGTTCCAATGAAGTAAGATACGTACTGGTCCAAGGGAGCTTTGAGAGCTCTCGAACCCATTTTATTCTCCAAAATGATTGGCCAAACTCATTCCCTGTAAGGCTTTGTTCAAGGCTTGTATGTCTTTCTCTAGACGAAAAGTTCTCCGGAAGAGAGCTCCGATTTCGTCTTGCGTCTCCGGTTAAATGTGACGTGATCCCACCACAGCACTGAGGTTATGAAGGGTTGGATAACTGCGACACGATCCCATGGGTTTAAAATAATGCCCGTCTCCGATAGGTCGGAATCCAAACTCTTTGATCCAATGCCCTTCTTCATTCCACCGATAATAGAAGTGTTCGTGCCACGTTTTGCTGGGGATGTCGTAAACGTAGACATTCTTGTGGGCATCCAACGCCAATTGTACACTCCATCCCGTTCCCCCTTTGACGTGCGTTTTGGAGTCGTTCAGTTCCCCAAACGCACAAACAGTTTGTGCCTCTTTGATGATGTGATAATTTCGTTGTAAGAGTTGTCGGGTGTAATGAGAGGGTGACTTTGTATCATGGTGCAGTAGAGTTCTGTTCAAGTTTTTCGCCGCTTGTTGCAAGAAAGGTTCAGCTTTCATCAATTCTTCTTCGGTCAAAGGGGTCACGGTTTTGGATCGGGGGTGAAGGGGTCCCACTTTCACTTTCACTTGAAATCCAAGTTGTAGGGCTATGTCTTCGGCCACACGATCCGTTCCCGTACATCCACCCGTATACAATACATAGTCATTTCCAATCGGAAGATCCATGTCTTTGCCACCACAAAAGTAAATGGATCTTGTATTTATTCCCTTGATTTACGTCATGCCCAAATTTGTCTCTTTCATACCCATCATGCCCAAATATGGCTATGATGTTTTGACTCATAGTGCGCATGCGTATTACCAAAGGGATATAAATGTTTCCCACGAGGGTACGTAAGTGGACACGCATATAAGACTTTTCGCACATTGTTTTTAAGCATCCCTCTTTAGTGAGCATTTATCACTGAACGCTTCCATGGAGATCCTGAGTGACTTGTGCAATAATGAGGACGTGAATGAATTCTTGGAGTCTTTGCATGGCGAAGAGGATACGAATTGGAATCCCTTTGACTTTGACGAGAATCTATTCGAGACTCCAGATGTGGACGATTTATTTTTCACGACTTCTGCTGAAAACAGAGACTTAAGTCCTTGCAAAGAATCTTTATCACCTTGGTTTGATTCTTTCCCTGTTGAAGAGGGTTCGCATTGGGATACAATTGACTTTAAGGAGAATCAATTCCAAACTTCAGAAGTTGACGCAGATCAAATTCTGGACGATATCTTTAACCTGAAGTGTTATGGCAAAGACGAAAGATGTTTTGGAATAAAATCTCTAACACCTCGGTTTCTGCAGAAAACTCCTCCTCCTGAACTGACTTTTTGCAAGTTCTCGTTGAAGAAGGAAAAGTCAAACAAGATCAGTGAAAAGAGAAAGGAAAGACAGAGACAGTATCGAATGACAGAACACGCCAAAAGGTTAAACAGAGAACGCAATAGACGTTATCGTCAAAAACACAAGGAATTAACTGGAACATAATGTACCTAACGAGGCTGTCGATATATATGATACATAAAGTGAATAGTTTATAAATAAAAACTCATTTTTCAATAAGTGCAATACCGAGTCACATTTATTGGTGTTGGTTGTGTCGGGTGTGTGATCGTCTGTACCAACAATAATTTGCGAATTACGTTTGCTGTTTACTAGAATGAACGTATAAACGTTTGTTGCTTGTTGTGAAATGCACCTGGAAAATACATTTGTATGCGTGTCGAGTTGAAAAATGCGACGCGTACAGTATTAAAATTTCAACTGAAAACCTCAAAATAACAAATCGGTGAATGAAAATCGGATTAGATTTTCAGCAAAGAGAAATGAATGAAGAAACTGAACGTTATATGTTGAGCAGCTCGGAGCTAAACATAAGATGTTGAATGTATTTTTCCTTTTTTATAATTCCCAATCAATTCATCTTTTCTCTATCTTGATGACTATAAAAGTAAGGGAGGAAGCTGTATATCTTCAGTTATGTTGTCAACATGAGCAGGTTATATTTCATCTTGGTTCGTGCTTGCGCTCGACGTTGTTTTTCACGATATTCATTCCATCCTCTGCCATGTAAAAGTTGGCCACTTTTGCTTAATGAGCTACAACCCATGAACCCTGGTCGCCTGCTAAGTTTTTATTACTTCATGGATCAGTGTGATGAATCCTTCATAGAACAATACAGATTTCATGGAGTGTTGTGTGTGGCGTATCCAACACACTATCCTTCTGTCTGGTGGATGCTTTGGCAGCTTATAAAAGAGCGCGTGGATAGATGTTGTGTAGTCAGTTGTTTTGAACAATGGGTATCGTCACAAGTCGTCTTTGTGCTAATTCAACGCCTACCTTGGCTTTAAGTGATATATGTCAGAGGATGCGTTGTTTAGTTGCATGTTGTGGTAGCGAAGTACACATCGATTTGAGAGATGCGACAGACGAGTACCAAAAAGAAGCCACAGAAGAACATGAAGAAGAGGAGCAGCAACCAGAAGAACCAACTTTTAGAGAAACTGTACTATGAACCAGACCGTCCTTCAGCTTTGGGTGGTGTGGACAAACTGTATCGAGCGGCCCGTCGATATGGAGTAACTCGCTCTCAGGTGCTTGAGTGGCTGCAATTACAACCGGGTTACACACTACACAAACCTGCAAGAAAACACTTTCGTCGCAACAGAGTAATTGTGTATGGGATCGATTCTCAGTGGCAGGCTGATTTAGTGGACATGCAAAGTTTGAGTCGATGGAATCGTGGTTACAAGTATTTGTTGACTTGTATCGATGTGCTTTCTAAGTATGCGTGGGTGGTACCTCTCAAGACTAAAACCGGCAAGGAGCTTGTGGCCGCATTCAAGAAAATATTTCGACAGGGACGTAAACCTGAGAAGTTGCAAACAGATGCTGGAACTGAATTTAAAAACAGAACTTTTCAAACATTTCTTAAAAAGGAAAACGTACACTTTTTTGTGACATACAACGAAACCAAAGCCCAAGTGGCTGAACGCTTCAACAGGACTCTCAAGCAATTAATGTGGAGAATGTTTACCACGACCAGTTCTTACCACTATTTGGACAAACTAGACGGTTTGGTCAACGGAAATTACAATCAGAACATACATCGTAGCATCAAAATGAAACCGGCCGATGTCAACGAGTCTAATGCACAAGATGTTTGGAGAACTTTGTACGACAAACAGTCAGCCCCCACCAAGTATAAATTCAACGTAGGAGATCAAGTCAAGATCAGTAAGCACAAGCGAATCTTTGAGAAATGTTATCTGCCATCCTGGACGGAGGAGACATTTACAATTGCCCAACGAATACCCCGAGATCCTCCGGTGTATCGCCTGAAGGAAGCAGACGGTGATTTCATCCAAGGCACCTTTTATGAGCCAGAGCTACAGAAAGTAATAGAAAAGCCAGATCACCTGTTTCGCATTGAAAAAATTTTAAAGTATCGTGGAAAAGGTGCTTCCAAAGAAGCGTTGGTTTATTGGAAAGGCTGGCCCAAGAAATACGATAGTTGGATTCCTTATAAGCAGCTGGTGTCCTTACAGTAAACATGAAACAGGATGGAGATTTTTACGTCATACTTCCCAGTAATGCCAACACGAACTTATTTCCTTCCAACTCAGCTTCGTATTTCCGGGTTGCATTACCGCGACAAATTCATCTACCAGACGAAGAAGATTGGGAAGTTGGACTTCATCATGTCATCTATCCATTTTCATGGTTGGAAGTGCCTCACGAATGCGATCACCCGCATGTTATGTTCCGCCGATTTGGAACTCAGCACGTTGAAAAGTTTACGTTACCAGTAGGACGTTATCGGACAGCATTAGATGTGGTAGAAGGTTTGCTTCATTGCATGAACAAAGTCCCCAAACCTTGGCACTTCAACATAACGGTTGATGATGTGTGGAACATTACAATCACGTCTCAAGATGTGTGGATGATGGTGACATCCCCTGTTGCCCAAGCACTTGGATGGATAACAAGTGAAAACAAACCTCGTCAAGTAAACGCGATGGGTGTAAAAATGAATCCTTCATTGGCCAATGACTTTGGATATGTGTGGTGTGTGCTACCCATCCGTAATTCTATCACCTTTCCAGGTACCTTTGTCATACCTCAGACAGTCTCTCTCTGTCGCTGTAAACACAGAGTAGTCCAAGTACACACAAATATAATCGAGCCTTGGCAGGTCGGTGACACTAGACTGCATTTGTTGCACGAAATGGTACCACACGGTTCATTCCGACAGACAGTTATGGAGCAGCCTGAACATTTAATCTATCTACCCTTGAGAACCAAGATATTTCAAACGATTGACATCTATTTAACAAGTGGATGTGGTCAGCCCATATCATTTCAAGGTGGAACAGTGAACGTTGTACTACATTTTCGGAGAATAACAAGATGAGTAGCAGCTTTTACGTCGTCGTAGCCAGTGATGCAAGCATAGAACAGTATCCTGAGAACACACCTTCCAGTTTCAAAATGCGACTCCCAAGTCAAGTGCATTTAAGTGAAGATTGGGAAGCGGCCATGACGCATATTATTTACCCACATACTTGGGAAAATATACACAGCAATCAGGTGTCCTATCTGTTACGTTACAATGGTAAAAAGGCATGGACCTTACCGATATATTTACCTCGTGGCACATACAAAACAGTCGAGGATTTGATCAGTGGAATGGTGACAGGATTAGAAAGTGCCTTTCCAGACATTTATATCAAGAGTGGAAAAACGATCACACGTCTTGGAGGAAAAGAATGTTTCTACATTCACGAAAAAGCCCAATATTACTATGAATTGTACCTACCCTCAGGATTTCAAGTCACGTTACCAAAGAATGTAGCTCGAGCTTTGGGGTACCTGAACCACGAAGAACGTATACCCGCCGTTTATACAGTCCATACTTCTTCCGCTGTAAAAATGTACAAGGACAAGAGCGTGACCCTAGAAGCAACCACCAACACTATGCGTCGTAAAGATGAATTGGTATGGGGTATGCTCTCCAAACATTCTTTTCAGACCATGTATGTATACTCGGATCTCGTTGAATCTTTGGTCGTGGGAGATGTACAAGCCAATCTGCTGCGTATGATATTACCTCGCGGCCAACCGGGTGAAATGGTAGCAGAAGAAATCAAACACCCTACCTATCATCGATTGCGAACATCTATTTTCTCCTCGGTGGAAATCAATATAAGAAGCGACACTGGTCAACTGATATCATTTGCGTCTGGTGCTGTCAGAGTAACATTACACTTTCGACGAAGGACAATTCTGTAAAATGCTTCTACCAATGAACCACCAATTTTATCCTTATCAACGCTATGTGATACCTATTGTGCAACGAGGTAAAGGAGATATTAGTATCTATGGAGGAACACACCCTTATGGTCAAGGTGGAAATGGATTGGGAGGAATGTTTCGTTCCCTCTTTCGAACAGCAACGCCTCTTCTCAAGACCGCTGCAAAGAAAGTGGGAAAACGGTTACTGTCCACTGGATTAGATACGGGAGTGCAAATTGCTCAAGATATTATGAATGGGCAATCACTGAAGAAAGCAGCGAAAACGAGAGCAAAAGCTGCCGGAAAACAATTTTTCACTGAGGCTTTTCGGGACATGACGCAACAACAAGGGCGTGGAAAAGTATATAAACGTAAACGAAAGGTGAATTCTGTCAGTACAAGACAAGTCAAGAAACCGAGAACATCATCAGCAACGTTCAAAACTATTTTTGACTGAGTATGGCTTCAGCACATCCCTTCTCTGCTCCAGGAGTTAACTCCAGTTTGCAGTTATTCGAAGTGCCGGTCACCGATGTTTCTATCGTCAAAAGTAAATGGATTGACTATGAACCGATTCAGAGTGGAACCAATCCCATTGAGTTTGTGATCAAGCCTCTATCAGATTACATCGACATTAACAAGACTGAACTGCGTCTTGTGGTGAAAATTACAAAACGAAATGGAGATGCCCAAGATGAAGGGAAAAAGTACACGTTAATCAACAATGCTCTTCACTCTATCATCAAACAATTCACCATCAAGATCAATGAAACGCTTGTCACGGAGCAATCCGACACCCAAGCTTACAATGCTTACATCAAGACTCTGCTTAACTTCACGGGGCAGGCTAAGAAGTCCTATTTGACCAAAGCGTTTTACTACAAGGACACTGCAGGACACATGGATGAAAGGGATAACACTGCAGATCATAATGCTGGTCTAAAAAAGAGAGGAGCTTTCACCAGTGCAAGTGCTGAAGTGGGTATGGTTGGTGTACCCCTCTGTGATTTGTTCAACATAGACAAGTTACTGTTAGACAATTTAGAAATCAAGATAAAGATTGATCTCAACAGTGACGACTTTGCTCTCATGTCGGGTGAAGAGGCTAACGACTGCAAGCTACAAATCGTATCAAGTACTCTCCGTATTCGTACTGTACGTGTAGCAGACAGCACCAAGTTGGAACATGTCAACACCATGTCAGGCCAGAAACCACTACCCGCCATTTACACACTAACAAGAACCCCAACACATGCAAGGATCATCCCCAATGGAGTATTGAATCATACAGAAACTGATCTATTTAACGGACTTATCCCACAATGCCTCGTATTTGGAATGGTGCGAAATGACGCATATAACGGAAGCCTTGCAAGAAATCCTTTCAACTTCCAGCTGTTTGGTTTGAGCGCCGTTCGACTGACCGTCAATGGGGAAGAACTTCCTTATTCCTGTCTGGACTTGACAGGTGGTAAGCAGATTGATGGCTACAACACCCTGTTCTCAGGCAGTGGAGATATGAACTGTGGTCACGGGATAGATATTGATCGCGAAGATTGGGAGCATGGTTATGGTTTGTTCAGACTCGATTTAACACCAGCGGGAAGTGGCCATCCTAATCATTTGGTTCCCCATCGCAGTGGTAACGTCAATCTGTATTTAAAGTTTGCCACTCCAACGCCAGCCGTTCTCAATTTAATCGTGTACGCAGAATTCCAGAATCAGTTGGAAATTGATCGTAACAGACGCGTTGTGTACGACCTGTCGCAGGGCGCTTGAAGAAAAGGAGATGCACACCACCTTTGAGTTATGGCAAGCTGCACTACAAGATCCTATGTTGGCCTCCATTATGCAAGGAGTCTACCCCAGAGACAAACTACCAGTTGTTAACACATACCCTTCGGGAATGATTGCAAATACGGACCCTCATGATCAGCCCGGGACACATTGGGTGGCCATGTACTTTATCTCTCCGTGGGAGACTGAGTTCTTTGACAGTTACGGGTTTCCTCCCGATACCTATGGCATGGATGGATACATAGACCGAGATGTTACGCGATACAACAATAAACCGTTCCAGGGACTTACTTCAGACACTTGTGGAGACTACTGCTTATTCTATTTATTTCATCGAGCACGCAATGTTGATATGAATGCAATTCAAGCTAAGTTTAAGTCGCACGATACACAGTGGAATGATGCACAAGTAGCCGAATTTGTACACAGCTATGTAAAATCGTTGACAAGTGTTAGGCAGAGGTCACCGTTCTTTCAGAGTGAACAAGCTTGTAAGTCATTAAAATGTTGGCGTAATGAATCAATAAAGTGCTGTTTAAAATGAACATGATGTATTTTTTTTTCTCCTCGGTATGTACCCTTATAAAGAGAAAGACACTCGAAAGTTTGTCATCATTTCGTTTCACGTTCCGTGTGAGCAACATGGCTCAGTTCAAATGCCCGAGCAGTATTATGATTGCGGGTCCAAGTCAATGCGGCAAGACCACGTTTACAAAACTGTTACTTCAATATGCAGACGTTTTGTTTGAAAGACCTATTCGTAAAATCGTGTACTGTTACGGACAGTGGCAAGAATGTTTTCAGGACATGGCATCACAGATTACCTTTGTGGAGGGTATCCCTGAAGATATTCCGGCTTTATTTCCAATGAGTTGCCGACCAGGAATACTCGTGTTGGATGATCTTATGAGATATTGCAGTGAAGATGAACGCATCCTGGATCTGTTTACAAAAGTGTCTCATCATTGCGATGTCACCTGCATCTATTTGACCCAGAACCTTTTCCCACCCGGAAAGTTTTCCCGAAGCATTTCTCTCAATGCTCATTACATTATTGCTTTTAATAATCCTCGCGACACATTGGGTTTTCGGACGTTAGCGCAACAAGCCTTTGCAGGACACGTTCCTTACGTATGGGAAAGTTTCCAAGATGCCACGTCGCAACCGTATGGTTATCTCATGTTGGATTTGCATCCGCGAACGCCCGGTAACCTACGATTACGTAGCAACATATTGCCTGTTTCACAAACGTACCCGGTGGTTTACGTCAACAAGAAAACGCATAAAACAGACGGACCTTCAACCATTGACTTCAGTTAGCATCATGCCTGCATGTACGTCACGTCGCACAGTGAAGTCAAGAGTTGTTAATCAACGCGGCGGCAATATGGTCTTACGTTCTGGCACTACGACTCAGACCAGAGGGACAAAAAGAAGGCGGTCAAGTATTGCAAATCAATCCAAATTCCAACAAAACTTACCCTTTCTTTGTGCGTGTTTTAAAAGCAATGGAAAGCAACGAAAAGATATGATAGCCCATGCTAACAGAGGACAGATGGAAGCTATTGGGGAAGTGGCCCTGAATCTTCTTAAAGGCAACATCATAGTACCGAGTTCGTCATTTAAACGATTGAAACCGCACAAGTCAAAGCTCCTCTATTTGACCCGCAAGAAACCGAGTCTTAAACAGAAGAAGGAACTGCTCAATCAAAAAGGAGGATTTTTACCAGCCCTTGCTGCTCTGATTGCACCCCTTGCTGTTGATTTACTGGGTAAAGTGTTCAAATGAAGCATACGCAAAAGATGGTGATTATACCCGAACATTTTCTACAAAACATGGAGACAGAACGGCGTTTAACTGCTCCCGCTCAACTTCCAACTCTGACGAGATTAGATCAAGACATGAAGCAAATCATAGAGTCCCCTTTACCAGAAGACCAAAAAGTCCTCATGTTGGATCAACTTCTACAGCGGTATCAAGGACTGGCAAAACAAATGAAAACGGAGTCGACGATAAAACCGACTGTGGTCCTTTCCAAACCAGATCCTTTGCCTGCTACAGAGATATCAAGCAAAACAGACGTCAGTACACCTGCAGACGCGTCCAGTAAAAGAGACCTCAATACATCTCAATCAAAGTCTACAAAAATACCAAGAAAACTGCCTGCGACACCTGTGACTACAGCGGAATCGAAAATTCCTCGCCGGATAGAAACGATGCCTTCTACTTCACCCGAGGAAATGGCACTCCCTTTGTTGCTGGATACCCCGCCTGATTCAACACGCAAATCATCTCATAAACGGAAGGCGAGAACACCCATGATGGCCAGGTTACGGAGCAGGAAACGATGGGAACATTATTAAACTAAACATTACTAATGTAATAGGTTGATAAATTACAAGTATGCTTTTGTTACAGCTCTTGTGAATTCAATAAAACGTTTGAAAGTGTGTAAAAGATGGTGCTGTTGTGAGCTTCTTTTATTCACCCCACAATGATAATACGAAACCGATGTTAACCCATCTTATCGTGCAGATTATATCAATGTCTGAGTTGCTCGCTCAAGTGCTCTGAGTTTTTTACTCAAAATGCTCTGAGTTGTTCTGAGTTACAATGAGCTACTCCAGGGGTCGGTCTAAGTTGCTCTTCAATTCGCGCTGAATGACTCCAATCTATTTTTTGTCGTTTCAGTAACTTAAATTTTGATGTTATGCAGAAACTTACTTTTGTGCCCTAGTCAGCTGTGTGGCTGACTTGATTCTCTGGCAATGGATCGATCAGCAATAACAATGGAACCATTTCATGCATTATCACCTGAGTTATCAGTGGCATTTTCTTAACGAAAGAGACGTTTATTTAGTAAATGGGCACCAACACGATTTTACATTACGTTAATTACTAAATAATGAACAGTTTGAATATAGTTTCGACAGCCGAGCCGATCGTTTTTACCATTAACATTACCTAATGTCTTATTACAATCTCGTGTTTTCAACATTATGCGAATACAAATGAATAGTTCAATTACCCTTGAGACAGCTTAATTGTAATTAAAAAGAGTATTTTGAACTCGCGTCGTTTCTCTTTAGCACGCGGATAGCGCGGATAGCATCCAAACAATCCTTGACTTATTCGTCCCTAAACTGTTATCATTAATTGACCCTTAATTCGTTACCGCAAAAGAATCACAGCCCAGTTACTTTTCTGTTGCGTAAAGTAAACTTGTGATGTGTATGTTGGTAAATTATAATGCGGGTACATTGTTTGCTGTTATTCGTTTGAACATGTAACTTTGCCTTACGTTTTTTGATTCTCTAATCGTACCGCAGAAAAAGGCTTTTAGTTGGAAAGCGGACTTTTCGAATGATGAATGCCCGTTTCGGTTGTTGTAAATAGTATTCACAGTAAATTACTTTAAAGACATTGTTAACTTTGTTTCAGTGCTTATTAAAGCTTGTTAAAATAGAGAACATTTTAGCGTTTGCTCAAATTCATAGTATTGTTGTTATGGTCAATCACGTTCTAAAGAAAATGTCTCCCTGTGAAACCAAATAAAAAAAAAATTGTCGTGCTTTCCCAATAATAAGCCTCGCGTTTCCTAAAAGTTTCCTCTGCATGTCAGTCACCCTCAAAGTTGGTAATTGATAATTACAATGGCTTTCAAGTTTATTGTTTAACTTGTCTAAAGAAGTTCCACAAATAAACAGCAGAACACTCGCAAGGTTTCGCTGCGTATAATATCACTTCATATAGTTTATATTTTTTCCATTCCATGCAAACATGCTTTCGCCATGTTTGAAGCAACGGTTGCGTTTAAACGTTGTTTAAACAGAAGTTGTTTTAGTTCATTATGTTTTTATAAATGGCCGCTTAAATTCAAATGACAGAAAAGGTTCGTTGGTACGCGAATAGCGCTGCGCATTCAAACAATCCTTGACTTCAAGAAAAGCGTTGTTAATTCGTTCGTAAACTGTTATCGCTAATTGAACGTTCATTCGTCACGCTTTAAACTATCGCAGCCCAGTTACTTTTCTTTCGAGTAAAGTTGTTAAATTTAATATAAATTAATGTTTGGACATGCAACTTTGCTTTGATTATCTGGTTACTTTATGATAAATAAATATGGTAAAGGATTTCCGAAAACAGCCTCGAATCCAACAAGTTCATTTATCGAATGATAAACGTAAAAGTGCGAACTCGGCTTCGCTGATTGATATGGCCGAACGTTATAAAAGTATTTCAAGAAAGAAGACGATCAGTTCCATCGTTAAGTTTGATTTCCTTATCATTTGACTGTGCTTTGCTGTGCGTGGATTTGAATGGTTGTAAATAAAAACCGCTTTGGTTGACTTAACTTTGATGAGGTTTGTTAACATTAAACGTGTGGCTTTGTTGTCTGCTGCTTTGTTTTTTGACCGAGGTGCTAATTTTCCATGCAAATTTATAGTTCAGAATTCGCATAATTAAACGTTTGAACTTTGAAGCTACCGGAAAGTCGTGTTATCAAAACTTAAAGCAGACACAAATATAAAACTCCGTGTTGTCTGTGAAGTTTTGGTCGTTTGGGAATCTCAACTTTCAAAGTTGACAGCTTTCACTTTTTCGGTTTGACTTTACGTTTGGTTATTGACTCCAAGACATTTAGCCCTTGCTTTTGATTTGGTTTTTGATCCAAAACATCCTTTCCTTCTTTGACGGTAATCTTCAGAATCGAATCATTCACGCTATCTACGATGGGCCAAATAGAATCAAGGGGAGCTCTGATATAGATGTTTGTTACAAACATGTGTGAGACTTTGGGCTAAAAACCTTAACATTAAACTAAGAAATGATACTGCGCATGCGCTGTCGCTAAAAATCCGTTGAGTTTACGACATGTGTCCCACATGGAAGCGAACCTACATCGCAATCATGTTTGTAATTGAATTTTAACCCATTTAGACCAAAAAACCCTACTGCGTATGCGTACTGGTTGAAAAATCCTAAGTGTCCCAACCATGTTGTCCCACATGGAAGAGAACTTGTGTCCCTATATAGGGATCTTAGAATTCGGGGTTAGGTAAGCAAATACACGACTTTGGTCGTTTTTGCACTGGCGGGGTCCGCCTTGATCTGGATGGGCCCCCCTGACTTTGATGAATAAATCATGAGTCCTCCATTTTGAATACTTTACTCAATTTCGCCATTTTGAATTTTTCATAAGTTCTGCCATTTTGAATATTTATCTCAATTTCGCCATTTTGAATAAACAATGACATCCGCCATTTTGAATTAGGTTTATTAGGACATGCGCAGCTGTAATTCTTAGGGTTAATATGCTAATAGGGTTAGGGTTATTAGGACATGCGCAGCTGTAATTCTTAGGGTTAATATGCTAATATGGTTAGGGTTATTAGGACATGCGCAGCTGTAATTCTTAGGGTTAATATGCTAATAGGGTTATAGGCCTATTGTTCTTTCCTGCTCTCTGATTGGTTGAAATTTTCGCGCAAAAATGGTAGGATAGTAGCCGATACCACTACTAATCATCTTTTAACACCTGGGAAATTAAAAAAACTAATACTGGGAAATTACAAAAGTTTACGGATGATGGAACGAGTGAAAATTTGCATATCTGGTCCCGTATACTATATCTCGCGTATTCACGAGATAAAAACGATAAAAGATTGACCCTAGGTAGGTAAAGCGTTTTCACTGACGTCATATCAAAATTCAGAAGCCGATTTCGATTCCTAAATGTTTATGGAATTGTAGAGATTGTAAAACTACACATCTGGGCCAAATTTTGAAGCGCAAGAACATTTAGTTCAAGAGTTATAAGCGAACGAGTGTTAGACATTTTTAGTAAGAAATGTATGGAGCGGCCATCTTGGTGTACCACTTTGGTACACCAACATGGCGGCCAAAAATTCAAAGCCTTAATTACACCAAAAATCACATCAAGAAATATTGTATAAGCATCTATAATTCAAAAATAACTTTCAACTGGTTCAATTTTGTTGATTTTCACGGGTTATTTAAAATAGCGTGACGGATTGCGTGACACATTTATTTAAAACCTGAAACTTTTCGTGAAAGATTATAACACTGGTATCCAAATACCATGTTAGAAACAGCTTTGTAGGATGTATACTTTAGATTTTTGATTTGTATGACGTCATGTGAAAACACTCTATTTCGGTCAGTTTCTGATGTCAAAGTCTGCAACAGAGAAGAAGTCAAGCTTCCCTCAGAATGTATATGGGAAGAAAAGATGATAAAATAAAAAGCGAAAGGTGTCTGTTAGATTAAACAGCCACTTTTACTTTTGACATTTTTACGAATTCGCTAGCCTGCGAAAAAAGCTTTCTTTTGTCCCTCTCGACTGCTAGGGGCGTTCGCGGCCAGAAGTATATAAAATGAAAGAGTATCCACAGTCTATCGTTGCTGTTGTTGTTGTCCAATAACAAAGATTGCCAACAATGAAAGTTCAAGAAAAATCCCAAATTACATGAATTCGTAATTTATTGGAAAATGGTACCATGCAAAGGTGGACACCATACGATTTCGTTCACACGCTCAAAAGTAATAGAGCAATACTGCATGTCTCTATAATTGACTCTGGGAGGAAAAGGGTGAAAGGCAGAAATGCACCAACAAATTTAATTTTCAAATTGTACAAGGTATTATAACAGCGGTGTTTAAGTGAGACTAATAAAACCAAACCAAAAGTAATTATGTTACTAAGGCCATTAATATACTACATTCGCAGCCAACCCAATTAACCAATCAGAACTCAAAGCAACTTTTCATGTTGCCTGCAACATGAAAATTAGTTTTACTCCGGATTGGATGGGAAAGTTGTGGGAATACGTAACCAAAGCAAGCAGAATTACTTATGGCACTCAACAGTGGTCTGCTATTAATCGTTTTTTTACGTATTACCTTCAAGACTCCTGCTTCTCTATATTGCTTCCAAAATATTCCATCAAGACTCGAGCTTACGTTAAAACTCTTTACCCACTTGTCCTCAGTTGAATGAGCTTGAATGGCGATTGTGCGAACAACTTTGACAACGTGAAAATCAAGCTGTAGAAACTGGGTTGTATTGGAATTATTGCTGTTTGCGCACCACGCACCAGAATCGGCTGACATGTTTGTTTTTTGAAGCTGAAGGTTTCCTTGGAACGGCGTGAAAACAGAACCATTGTAGGAAGAAAAGTCTGGATATTTAACATCTCTGGTCGCGTTAGAAGATTCTATAGATTTTGTGCAAACTAAAATGTAAAATACACAATGTTTTAACACTATTACGTCTAAATGATTAAGGAAATGTGGGCCCCTTTCCAATCCCAATTATATTTTAAATTCATCTTTTTCTGATGAAGTATTAAATCTCGGCAAGTTAAAAGACTTCGGGAATTGTAATTATTTCCAACATTTATTGATCGAGGAAGCTCCATTCCATAACATATATGGAAGCACTGTTTCAATATTACCGTATTTTCTCAATTAAACACCCCCGGTGTTTATTTCAAACTTGGCCTTGTGGACCCGGCGTTTCTTTGAATCATCAGTTTTTTCTCGCCCGCCATTTTTTTAAGAAAGGGTTATTTTTCGTTTATCTTGGCGGCCGTGTACCTTGTCCTTAAATCTTAAGTTAATTTTACCACAAATATAAGTTTCAGTTTGTTTAGTTAAATATTTCTCCGTTACGGCGACTTTTCCACTCAGATGACCCAGGAGCTTGGATGTGTAACGCTGTGGCTATATGGCCGGTAACCGGTCAAGGTGTTGAAAACACTAAGGCCCGGTTCAAACGTCGAACTTCACATGTGCCGAATCTAATGCAAATGAGTAAAATCTATTGTGCTTGCTCATTTGCATGAGATTCGGCACATCTGAAGTTCGACGTTCGAACCGGGCCTAAATGACCGGCAATTCTATATTCTCAGAATTTCCTGCCGGCCCATTTATTAGTGTTTTCAACATCTTGACCGGTTACCGGCCATATAGCCACAGCTTAAACACTTCTCGTCTTCAAAATATGACGCGTAGAAATACAACTTAAAGCCATATACTAAAAGGAGGGTATTTCACTTTTCGCTAGACTATCTCTAAGAGAAAATAGGGACTATTTGTGATCGAAGGTGATAATAATACTTTAAAAGTTACTTCATGGTAGTTTCTGCACGCGCCAGCAAAAGGCTTGCCTCCGAATCTAGTGAAGAATCCCCCACTTTGTAGCCGTTCAGATGTGCACTGATTTCCTTTTTGCACTTATGTATTGTAACGCATTGAAAATGTGCAGGATTGTTTGAGCTACAGCCACAAATTCCTCTAACAAATGCCCTCCCCCCCCCCCCCCTAGGGTCGTACTCCCTATATTGGGCTATACGGAGATGCTCCGCCCGAAAGGGGTACCTTTTTGAAGCTGTAGTAGAAGTATAAAAAAAGGGTAGGGGAAACTACCATTTAAGTATCAGAAAAGGGCCTTTCAATCCCAACAGACGCACGAAAAGGCTATATGAAAGGGGTACCATTTTCAATGAAAGGTATATGCAAGGGGTACCTTTTCTGTCAAAAACTGAACGGTATATGAAAGGGTAAGGGTTTGGAGCATCCCCGTACAAAACTTCGTTGAGTCCCCCCCCTCCCCCCCCCCCCCCCGCCCCCCCGGCATAACCACATGCACGTAGCCTCGATTTCCGTGTGGCTTGTAATTCAAGACCTTCGTATATTGCGTATATTTGTACGTATTTGTGCGTATTTTCGTATATTGCGAGGCAAAGTTCGACGGTTTCGACGGTTGAATTTTAGCGTCTTCTCGTCATTTCTTATACAGGAAGGGGCTCTCAAGGTACGATACACTTTATAGATACTGATAGCTGAGCCTAACCTATCTTGTTTTCTGTTGCCACCATTTTACAAAATGAATGTAAATGAAAATATTTCGACTGTCAGAAAGATAAACTCAATTTATGCAAATGTTTTCACGCTAAAATACGTACTTACTTGCAAGAAAACACCGCTTATTTCTGATTTGATGACTTTACTTAAGGTTGATGCTTACCAGGAGGCTTAAAGTTTGGATCATAGCCGCAAAAAATCAGAATTAGCGGGTGTTATTTGAAAACGTTGATCACTACTTTGCCGTTAGTGAAGGTCAAAAGGTCATGTTTTGAGGATAAATACGATGTACATATTGCGCTCTCAAATGTTTCCATTTAATTCACCCAAAAAATTTATTTCATAAAATCGTAGAAGAAACATTGCTTATTCCGACGAATGTAGTCTTATCTGGCGAAGTTATGTACCAAGATGTGTTTTTTGCTTTTGAATTTGGCCTTATTTTCGCATGGGACAATTCCACTCAAAACGGTTAATTTTTGAAAATCTGTCAAAAATTCTGCTTTTCATAAAATTGACATTTGACAACGCTTTTGTGTAGAAGAAATACCCTCCTTTTAGTATATGGCTTTAAGTTTTATTTCTACGCGTCATATTTTGAAGACGAGAGGTTTAAACAAGTGACACATCCAAGTCGGTTTTCCTCGCTCCTGGGTCATCTGAGTGGAAAAGTCGCCGTAAAATATTTAACTAAACAAAGTAAAACTTATATTTTTACAAATGGTTTAGTAATACCTTTGTTATGACAAAGTTTGAAAAGTTTCGATTTTTTATCTTGCATGGTCGAAGGCGAAAATTAGGGAAAGCCGCTCTTAAATACAGAATTAAAAAAAAAAACATAGTACTTTAAACCTTTCACTCCCAAAGTCAATTAAAGAGACATGTAGTTCTAGCTTTTGAATCTGTGGACAAAATCCTACAGTGTGACCATTCAAATGAAACCTCTTTGGCAGTTCTTTTGCATGGTACCATTTGTTGTTCAGTATTTTACAAAATGAAATTTGGGATTTTTCTTGAATTTTGATATTTGGCACTCTTGGGAGTTAAAGGGTTAACCGTCTTTGTAAGTACGCACCTTTGCATCCGTACACCTCAGCCCTCATATACCGAAATCCATGCCACTCTTTGGACCAAAAACGAATGAAGCGTGCGGTGACGTTCTCCTTCAAAAAATGCTTTGTTACCGTGTTTTTTTCAAAAGCACTTTCAAACATCTGAAGTGATAAAAATAATAAAATGTTAACAAGACCAATTGTTCGCCGGACTATGCTTTTTATAGCCTCGTGCAATAAAAGATTAACTATATTGGGGGAGGCATGAAGTGCCCGTGCTTAATTTGAACTTTTTTTTGGCAAATAACACCAAGCATATTGACTTTTCCTGTTTATCTCAGAAGAAACTTTTTAATGAATACATTTGAGTTCCTGTAACTTTTTTCGTTTTTTTAATTGATTTTTAATATATTTGAAGTTTTGAAGGAAATACAAGATGATACATCCAAGATGGCGGCTGTGAGGATCGAATGGCGTAATTCCCACCTCATTTGAGGCTAATTGGGGTTAATGGTTGCGGATGATATAAAGCTCAGTTGATAGGTTTGTACAGGTGCTGTCAGGAAATCATGTACGACAAAGTTCTTAAAGGATCTAACTACATCGTTTCCCGTATTCAGTTTACAAGTAAGCGTGTGGCTTCCGTATTCTCTATTTTCGAATTGCCCATAATACACTTTGGTCGTGTTCTATTGGGAACAACCGTTTCAACCTAAACCGGTTTTGGTTGATTTGGTTGAGGTGTCCCAATAGAACACTTTTCAACCATTTTCGGTTACAACCATTTCAACCAGGTTCAGAGCTGGTTGAAATGGTTGATCAACCAAACCAACCGAAAACGGTTTTTTCCCAATAGAACACGAAAAAAATCCAACCAACCCAACCAACCGAAAATGGTTGATCCCAATAGAACACGTCCTTTGTTTGCCACCCAAATTTTGCACAAACTATTGTTTGTAAATGCTCTTGGGAGAACTGCATATTTCCATTAAGAGCATTTCAAAACAACAGTTTATGCAAAATTTGGGGGGCAAACAAAGTGTATTATGGCCAATTCGAAAATAGAGAATGCAGTACCTTCCAACTAAAATGTCGCTCTTGTGGATTTCATTACCACACTCAAAAGTTCCAAATACTTCGTACAGAATAATTATTCTCGACAGAGGCTCCTAATATGAACGTTACAGTCATGCTGGGTAAATATGCGGTTTGGTACCTTTTATGGTGTTTTCATATAGGGAACCCACGCGCTTTCGTTTATGAAATAAACACAGAATAAATTGACAGTTTCCACATGGCTCGTTTCTCTTTCTCAAGTGATTATGTTGAATAAATCCCACCAATTACCAACTGCCTAAAAAGCTGGGAGTGGCTAATTGATTGTACCAGGGGAGAGCGGGGTTGATATTAGGCCGGTTCTCACTATTTATATATGGCTCTTTTAAAAGTGCACTTAAAATGCACTTGGTAGGAACTTGTAGTATGAACTCCTTTCTGAGAGCATGTTCTAAGTCTGACTTACGTTTGAATAGAAGCACTCATCTGATTTATTTACACGTTTAAATCCCATTATAAAATGTATCAAAGAGGTAAAAATAAATATCAACTGAATGTAATTAAAATGTTAAATGATTTGCAGTACTTCGTTTTCTAAAAGCTCCATATTTCCCTTCTTTCTTTCAACGAAAACGTCTTTTTGATTGGTATCACTCAAGTGTAGCTCGCTTACTTGGAGTGTGAACGTTCTGATGACCGCACTTTTTGGTTTCTTTGTTGCCCTAGCGATATGCGTAAAACAAAAGAATCCAAGTGCAGTTCAAAGTAAGGTCTATCCCTTACTTGGGAGAGCACTTGACCAATGACAGTAAAGCCGTGCACTCGTGCAGCTAAAACCACGTGGGCGCGCAACTTTGAATTCCACAGGGAACGAGCTCTCTGCGTTGTGGTTTACGATTCTGAAGTCACGGGCGACTTCAAAAAGACTCTCAAGCAGGATCTCAAGCTTTACTTTAGCTGTTGAATTGGAAGGCGTATTTCAAGCCGACTTAGGGTTAAACATTCTACGTTGAGAAGGAAAGGTTGTAGTCTAATTCTCAGGCTGAGTCAATCGAAAACACTACAGCCATGCGCGCACACAAAGACATGTTTTTTTAAGCCGAGCACGAAAAATTTCCCAAAACTTAACAAAGAGTGAGCATAGTGTTACACCAGGCTCTGAGATGATTTTTTTTTTATGCTGAATTAAGTTCAAATAAAACTCGACTTGAAAAGAAAAAATGTTTATGCATATCGTACTTCAGTCCTGCAACTTTGTTTATCAAGCTAATCAACTGCATATCAACTTGTGCTCGCAAGTAATTTGCATATAAACACGCACGCTGTACGCGAAGGAAGGTGTACGTTTATCTTCTCCCACTAAGGCCATGCGGAATCATGCTTTTTTGCATATGAATTGTATGTCCATTTATAGTATTTTTCTATGTATATTTCATAACCCAAAAGGGCGTGTGTTCCCTGTAAGAAATATAGCTCATTGCTTTTAAAGTGCACCTAACCCCAAAATTGTTTTTTTATTTCGCTTAATCAACTGTATGTACGTTGAAAAGTCGAACAGTTAAATATTTCTTGTTTTTAACGTTGCGTTAGTGAATTACAGAGGTTTGAATTTACAAAATGTTAATAAGATGACGTCAAAGAAAAATTGGGGGTTAGGTGCACTTTTGAATGCGCTTATACATACTCTTACTTTAAGCTAAATTCAAAATCGAACAGTTTAATCTGTTTTAAATTTTCCCATTTAGTGTGCTACACTGTGTAGGCAAACGCGCATTTATTCGCTTACCGAGGGGCGCGGGTAGCCCCAAAATCGAAAGATAATTAGGAAAAACTGTTTTTTCATGTTTGTTTACCGTTGCTATGGAAACGCTGATTAGCATAAAAAGAGCATCATCCAAAACTTTCATCCAAGCCTAACATCTGGTATCAAATTCAGATTCATTGAGCCAAAGTAAGGTTATGTATAACGGCATTCAAAAAGGGAAGTGTGACCCCCTCCCCCCCCCCCCCCCCCCCCCTCCAAAAAAAAAAAAACTACTTGGAGCCACCTTAAATTAAAGTATAAACCTAAGATAAAACCGTCTGCAACTTTGTCGCCAATAAAATTTGTAAAAAATGCTTTTTATAGTGTCTGTCTTTACCAGATTCTGGTACCTTTTAAGCATTTCTGTCACTTTTTTATGGTGTTTCTGTTGGGATAATGACAACAGCACAACAACAACAACAACATTATTCATAACTGTTATTCAGGAAAGTTAGTGCTGCCCATTCAGGCCTTACTTGAATGATTACATATTAATGTTTCAAATGTTTATTAAATTAACAACGGTCTTTTTTTTTTAATCATTACCTTGACTTCGCCGTCCTCTTTGTATTCAAACCATTGTAAGCCATCTCTTGAAAACGACAACTGGAATTTGATCACGGCTGATTGATAAGTTCCCATCCCTTGTGACGCAACAGCAGTGATAACGTGATCTGTTTTGTCGATTTCTATCTGGAGGAAGGCGTTTTCATCTGAAACGCTTGGTATCCAAGCATTATGCAGATTAGAAGGTGTTGATGGGCTGAACAGTCGGCTTTTACCACTTTGGTGGTTAGAAGAGGCTATTATCGATTGGTCCGGTATGTGGCTGTCTTCCATTCCAAGGGCAGTAGAACAAGCTGTAGGTAAGAAATGCAATACAAAACAATTCAATGCACTGCTACACTATACTATACAATGCAATGATATGAAATGCAACACATTAACGTAATTACATTTAATGCAATGTAATGCTTGATAAGGCAATGTAATACAAGTCAATTCAATAAATACATTAAAAAAAGCGAAAACGTCAAGCAAAACTGCATTTGAATGAAATTAAGGCTCGATCTCTTTATTGCCGAGGAGTTAGTCAGAGCTATTTGCAGGGAGTAATAATTTAAGTCTGAGGAAATTTTTTGTGGTAATTTAATGGTTATTTGTGAGACCTAGAATGTTCTGACCGCTTACATTTAAAACATGAAAAAAACAAGTGTTAAAAGTGTTTTAGCGATTTATTAAAAATCGAACAGTTTAATTTGTTTGAAATTTTTCTATTAAGTGTGCTTGACTATGTAGATTATACCGCATTTATTCGCTTGTCGTGGGTAGCCCTAAAATCAGAAGATAACTAGGAAAAACTGGTTTTCGCCATGTTTTTTTACCGTTGCTATGGAAACACTGATTAGCATAAAAAGAGCATCGCCCAAAAATTTCATCCAAGCATAACATCTGGTATCAAATTCAGATCCATTGAGGTAAAGTAAAGTTATGTATAAGCGCACTCAAAAAAGGAAGTGTGACCCCAAAAACCTACTTGGAGCCACATTAATAAGAACACAAAATAGGACGCCGGTAGACTGAAAGCAATTCCTCACCTCTACATCCAAATATTTCGACTCTCATACAGGTCCATCCAAACCATGTGACAGGGAGAAATCGTAAATACCGGGAAAATATTTTCTTATGAAGGGTGCGTCGAACAATTTGATTACTTTGAGAATTTCCTTCAAAAATCTGCAGAAATAAGAAAAACATTCCATTCGAATCTTCCAATGAAATGGTTATATAGAAACATCTCTCTTGAATGGAGAGAAGTAATAGCTAGTAAATAACATTTTCCTCACAAAAAGGGGAGGATGTAGCCAAAACCAATAACACGAATTACATAAACAAAAGTGTATTTCCATCTCGGACATTTAGTCAAACTGGCCAAGGACTGATAAAGGACTGATAGTATAAAGTCATGATAAATGGCGCATTCCATTCACAAACAGTCTGGCCGGCCGACTTGTGACAAATTTTAAATAGCCATTTAGTCTCGATTACACATTTCAAAAACACGACACACTGTTTAAGTTTGTTCAAGATGTTTACAAAATTAGTAACTGTGTATATAAAGTTAAAAACAAAGAACTGTTTATTATAAATAGTAGAAATTTGTGAGAATATGTATGGGACAGAACGCTATTAGCGGAATACTAATAAAGTGATGCAGATATAAGGCTATGTCTACACTATACCGGATAGCTCTTGCGCCGGCACGAAAACCATACCGGATAGGCCTTTCGTTCACACATGAAACGCTAGTTTCGGAACGATTTTTGTTCCGGAGCGACGCTACGACGCGGCGATCGTGAAAGTGAATCGTCAAATATCGGATAGATTCTCGTGCCAATCTCTGGGGCAGTGTGAACAGTCAATCAAACCGAACCGTAGCGGAAGTCAACAACTAGGAGCGAGGATTGAAACCCACTGAAAAAGAGGTAAATATCCAGTTCTGGGTCGTTTCTGTTCACACCAGGCATGAGTATTTTTCATGTCGACATGATGAGCTATCCGGTATAGTGTAGACATAGTCTAAATGTGTGGAAATATTACATAATACTAAAGGGATACAACGAAATATGTGATACTTCTATAAAAAAACAAAACGTAGCGATAATAACAAGGCTGAAAAATAAAATAATAGTGTTAAATTAACATGTTTACAGTCAAACCGGATGTTCTTTTACGCGAGCAAGTTCCTATTTTAAACTTGTTGTCAGTTGCAAATTGCGAATTTTGTGAAAACACGTCCTTCTTCGGTTATGGCTCACGTACATCCCAATAATACCACGTCGGTTGAGAAAAGAGAGAGAATAATGGTCGTCTGGTGTAAAACAAGAACAAATCGCACGCATTGTTGGATTATCAACGCAAACTGTATCCAATATTATAAACAGATTTTTCCAACAAGAGACGTATTTTCCCGGTAAACCTGGCTAGAAGGAACGAACAGTTTCTACTCCTGACAGCATAGAGTGTGTGGGATACTGCGAGGTTATCAAACCAAGTACCGTTAATTTCAGAAATCCGGCAACTGACAGCAAGTTTGAGATAGGAACTTGCTCGCGAAAGTTGCAACATGCTCGCACAACTTCCAACTTGCTCGAAGCAAACTGTCAATCAAAATACCAATGTTGCGGCGGAAGTTTGCAAAGTTCCCCGCAAAAGAACATCCGGTTTGACTGTAACTTGTTTGTTGAGCGCGGGTCATTCCCATTCAGCATGAAGGGCTTCTTTGATTTAAAGTTGGAAAATAGTGGGAGCCGACTGTTCAAAATGGAAAAACAACTAACAGAACATAAATTCTTACATGACTGTGAAACCTGCAAAAGTTTGTAGATGTGGGAATTACGATCCGAAAGTAGTCGGTTATACCGATGTTATATGAACTTTTCAGTTTTTTCCAAGCTCTCTTATTCTACCTACCGTTGGTGTGTTTCCATTTTCAACATAATTCGTCCAGGTCATTTGGTCATCACTATAAGAGAGACTAAAATTTGTCACCCAGGCTCGGAAACGTATTGCCCACTCAGATATCTCGTATTTTCCCTGGATAGCCACGCCAGTTATGATGTGAACCTGATTAAGATCGACCTGAAGGTACTGGGAACCATCATTTTCTCGTGCACACCAGGCTCCCTCTCCTTCTCTACTGTAGAGCCGCGCCAGCCAAGGTTCATGGTCTACGACATACCATGACGAAGCTGAAAAGGCATCATTTGGGATAACGCCTCTCTCTACACCAACTGGATAGGCACATTCTGAAAATAATAAGTTGAGGCATCAACAATATGGGAACTAAATCCTTTAAAAATGTTAAAAGAATCGGAGTAAGTGGTTTTACCATTGAGTTCAAAACAAAAGTGGTATCTAGGAGTAATTTGCATTTTTAACAAGTAGCAAAAGAACTAGAAACTTTTTAGTACCGTTTACGTTCTGTTTAAGTCATTTTTACTTCATCGTCAGAGATCTTACCTTCACATCCATACAACTCCACCCTCATGCAAATGTTCTCATTCCACATCTTAGGAAGAAACCTCAGAAATCTGGCTGACACGTGTTTGTACAGAGAGACTGCCTTCACTGTAAGCCCATCCGAATTACCTTTAAGAGTCTGCAAAATAATTGAAAATGTGCATCAGATGGCATTTCACACGGTAGGTTGACGTGCTTAATTGCAGTGCATATGTTAAATTACATCTCCCGAAAATATCAAGACCAATAAAAGCAACTTAATTCGGAATGAAGTTGTAGTTTTAAAGTGCCTATGAAATGAAATTTTCGACCCGTTTCTTAAACTAAAAATCTCAAGTCCGTGTTCCACTGATTCATAATTTTCCAATTTAAGTTATGGTCAAGCAACGAAATGTATCTTTTTGGACGTCCAAAGTTGGTCAAAAATGAACCTTTCGTGTCCTGGGGCCTAAAACTAGTATAAAAAGAAAGATAGAATGCACGGTCACTGCAACAAACCGTTGAGAATGGCTGGATCTGGGTTTCCTGACCTAGATTAGTATTAAGTAATGCTCCACATAAGAACTATCCTTGGGCAGATTTTTTTTTTTTTTTGTTTTTGCCCAACCCCCCCCCCCCCCCCAATCACTTTTCTAATGGTCCATCCCTAATACACTGAAGCGTCTGAAAGCGACACCTTGTTATTTGCTTCTGCTTCTGTTGTTCTGCCTTAAGGATCAGTTTGCCGTTTCTTTTGTTTATTTTCCGTAAACAAACTACTTTTTAGCTATATTTTTAACAGTTTTGCTCGGTTTGAAATGTCCCCCGACGATGAATTTTGACTACCATGTTGACTGTGAAGGTCTACACAACTGCTGACGTCACAAGTCCAAATTTGCATATTTTGGCCGCGCGCTGGTTGGCCCATATGTTTGGCTCAAGTAGACCATTTTTGAGGTAAGAAAAAAATAGATTGCGCGCTTGACCATAACTTAAATAGGAAAATTATGAATCAGTTGAACATGGACTTCAATTTCTCAGTGTAAGAAACGGATCGAAAATTTCATTTCATAGGGACTTCAAGGATTTAATTTCGTATGCTTTTTATTGCTTAAATAAAAGAACCCAACAACTAATACTTAATGGCTACTTTACCGCTGCTGGCAAGCGAATGAAAGGAAGACAATATATTGCACTCTTGTCTACCCTTCAACTTGTGTATGAACAGCAGCTGTTACCAACTTGCAATGTGTGTCAGAGGCCCGTAGCTATCCAAAGTCGCGTTCTGATTGGTCATCTAGCCAGAACAATAGAAAATTTCGGGAAAAAATGTTATCGTACATGTTTTCGTAATGAATTGGTACAAGGTTGTTATGTTTCTCAGAGGGCTGAATCTCAATTTTGGTCCTTTTAAAACGAAGTGAAATGAAGTGTCCTCTTCAATGACCGAACAAGTTGGCTGCTGTAAAGGCTTCCACATGATCAACCACTGTGCCGACTGTACCGGCCGTACCAAACGTACCGGCTGTACCGACTGGACCGACTTTACCGACTGTTTTAGCTGTATCGACTGTCCCGACTGTACCAAATGGACTGACTGTACCGACTGTACAAGCTGTACCGGCTGTACAGGCTGTACTGGCTGTACCGGCTGTACCGGCTGTACCGGCTGTACCGACTGTACCAACTGTTCCGGATGTACCGACTATACTCCCCCGTAAGTACCTATTACCTACCTGTTGATTTTTTTTTTTTTTTTTTTTTTTTTTTACAGTTTAACCCTGATCAGTATGTCTACCTCTTTTGTATAAAATAAGAGGAGGTTCTTTATAGATCTTTTCTAAGCAAAGATTGTAGTTCTAATAGATGCCATTCGTCCATGAGGATATTTTTTTAAGTTAGGCAAACTTGGGTTGTACTGTGTTACTAAGAGTAATATTTACTTGCGCGCTTTTGTTTTGACTTTGAGGGCTGACGTTCGTTTTGATAACGAGACTCTCCCTTCCTAATCCAGATAGAGTCAAAAGCCCGTTAATACGGACACCAAAGGGAACACGGAAACTGTCCGTTAAGAGTTCTATTGTTAGTACAGAAAATTGGGTGTGCTCGTCGGAAATTTTCGAAAAACGCCCTAAAAGGTACCAGAATCTCACTTGATGGGCGTGGCTCAAATAGATTTTTACCCCTAAGAGGTACCAATAGGCCATTTGCACGATGACGTCATATGACTATAACTACCAATATGCTTCAGTTTTTTTTTGTTTTGTAGTGCAAATTAGGGCTATTGTTATTTAAACCGCACTGGGATTTCAAAATTTAAATAAGAAAGGAAGAACGAAATGAATTCTGGTAGTTGTAGTCAAATGACGCCATCGTGCAAAACAGCATATGGGATTGTGAAGAATTTTACATTGATAAAAATAAACGACGGCTTCATGATAGAAAAACTGAGCATTTTAAGGCCCTCGCTAAGGATAACCGCACATCAGCTATTGCTGACCATGTCAACACCACTGGACATAACATCAAGTGGGATTATTTTGATATCTTAGCGTCGGGCAAAACTGATTTCCACTGTAAAATCAAAGAAACATTGTTTATACAAGAACTGAAGTCAGCTTTTGATGCAAACGTCAGTAGCGAGAAGCTGATGCTTTATTAATTAGCTGTTTCTTTTTATAGATCAACTGTTAAGTTTTGTACTTAATCTCGGTCCCAGTTCCCTTTTACTACTATATAAGTATAGTTTTTAACACTGTAACGGTCACTTTTGAAAATGTATGTAGTAGCATACGAAACGTCAAGTTTTATCAAAAATGAATAAGTTCAATATGTTTATCACCGCGGTTTTTGTTCTATTTCTCATCAAGCTACCATGGCCCAAGAACGAAAGTCTTAGCATATGTCATATTCTGTCATTTTCCGGCTTAATACCCTAAACGGTACCGCAACAATTCTAACGTTGGCCATTTTAGATTTTAGCACGCTAAGAGGTATCAATGTACAGATTTTGACCCCTTAAATGTACGACGAGCAGCCCCATCATTTTTATACTAGAGTCCCCCACCCCCTTCCCTCCCCCCCCCCCCCCCCCCCGAAAAATTAACATATCTAATCCTACACTAAATAACTTCGACCAGACAAAAGAAAATAAAAGAACATGCCGATATGAATGGCGAAAGCAACATACTAACCGCAATGGGAAAAAGGACTAAAAGAGGTAAAATTTTATAAGAGGTTATAAGACAGACATGACCTCCAGTCGGTTGTACGCGGCATTTAAAAAATCCTTCATAACAAACTAACTGAATACCCGTTCAAAACATGAAATAGGAGCAAGGGGCATTATCTTCACGAGGTAAAAAGTCGTGTAGGCCTGCAACTCCCATATTACATACGAATCGATCGACGAAGCGATACCGAGACGACGCTAATATTGAGTCGAATCTGGAAAGTGATTAGTGCGGTACAGGTCGGTACAGTTCGGTGAGGAAATACAAAAATTGACCAATGACAGAGCCGCTTTGGAATGCTGCAGGACTACTGATGTGTGTCCGTCGCCTCTAAGATAAGAACTTTCGGTTTGATGGACAATCTTTATTCAAGAGCAATAGGTATGTCTCAGATGGTTTATGATGAAAAAAAGCCTGGCGCATGTCATGTATTTAAAAGTTAATACTTGCACCTTATCTTCATTCCGTTTGCATGATTTATCACATCAACATAAAATCAACAGGTAACATATACCAACCATTGCTTGGTCTTCATTAAGAGCCTTTCTCCAGAATATCCCGTCCGTACTGTAAGAAAGTCCGTAATGCGTCACCCAGTAGCTACTGACGGGGTGGCCCTGAGTTGCGACGCGAGAGATTGTGCCGATCCTTCCTAAATCGATTTCAAGATATTGACTGGTGTTGTTATCTCCTGCGCACCAGGCCTCTGCTCCGTTTAGACGACCTACCCAGGGTTCACTGCCTGCTCCTGCGTTACTTGAAGCGGTGAAAAACATGTCGGGTAACTTCCCGCTTTCAGTACCCAGTGGCCCCTGACAATCTGCTGTATATAGATGAAATCATTGAAAATTATGGTGGTTTGATACAGTTTTCTGGAGACCATACCAACATTTTTCAATCGGCTTTGAAGCGATCTTCTCCAAGTCAGATCAACGTGAAATTTTCACCACTAACTTGTTTTGAATTGAAGTTTGGCAAAATGTATTTTCTGGTAAAATCGATATTACCATGACAACGATAAACAAGAAACTTAGAAATCAGTCAAAGTGAAATTTAGCGCGTTTAAGATCTCGCATTGAAAATCCCACATAGACATCTTAAAATATGGTATATGGCATATATATTTTGAAAGAATAAAAAAATTCTGTATGTTTGAATTAAAATAAATCGCAAGAACATTTTAAACCGTACTTTTTGTATATAAGTAATATATGAACCAAGAGATTAACACTGGTTTCGTGAAATTACTTCCAAATCGTGTCATAATGTAGCTTCATGTTATGTTTGCACGCCAGGAAAGTTTTGTGTACTTTCTCCTTTACGATCTTGAGAACTACCATTTTTCCTAACATCGCTCCGTGTGTAATTTTTGGGTAGTTTTCGATTTCGATCGATTTTGCGAAAATCTCAGAAACGGCTCGATCGATTGTTTTAAAAAAATCACCACGTATGCTTGGTGATGTGAAAAATATTATCTCAAAGTTTCATAAGCATTGATTTATTAGAACACCTTGAAATTTAAAGATGAAGACGACGTTCAAAGTGGCCGATAGTTGGCGTTACAACTTCGGCATGGTTATTAACTTATGCTAATGATTTCAAATCAATGCGCACCACATTCCCCCATGATTAATACATTTCATTGTAATCTGCTTTGCATCTATTACACGCAAATCGTGCCTCGCGCGTGCTTTTTAAAAAAATGCACACTACATTCCTCAGTGATTAATACATCCATTGTACGCTCTATAATGCAAATTTCTTTGCAACTGTTTTCTTTTACGTTCAAAATGCCTGCTATGAAAACGTTTTTGAAACGCAAAGGGGCATCAATTGCGCAAAATAATCATAAAAAGAGACCTCAGGATGGGAATCAGGAAAGAAATCAGGACTAGCAGCAGAAAAAGCACCACCACGAGTGACAAAGGACAAAAAAATCCTTTGTAAAATAATCATTTTTTTTAAGAAAGACAACACTAAATGTTGCACCGGGCTATGTTGTTAAAAGTTTCTATCAGTCACAAATGCAATAATTCTAGGTTTTTACATGTACTCAGGAACGTTAAATAATAATAGTTATGTAATGATAGGCTTAATATAGTGTACATGATCCTAACGTTAACAAACACGCGCGAGGCACGATTTGCGTGTAATAGATGCAAAGCAGATTACAATGAAATGTATTAATCATGGAGGAATGTGGTGCACATTGATTTGAAATCATTAGCATAAGTTAACAACCATGCCGAATTTGTAACGCCAACTATCGGCCACTTTGAACGTCGTCTTCATCTATAAATTTCAAGGTGTTCTAATAAATCAATGCTAATGAAACTTTGAGATAATATTTTTCACATCATCAAGCATACGTGGTGATTTTTTTAAAACAATCGATCGAGCCGTTTCTGAGATTTTCGCAAAATCGATCGAAATCGAAAACTACCCAAAAATTACACACGGAGCGATGTTAGGAAAAATGGTAGTTCTCAAGATCGCAAAGGAGAAAGTACACAAAACTTTCCTGGCGTGCAAACATAACATGAAGCTACATTATGACACGATTTGGAAGTAATTTCACGAAACCAGTGCTAATCTCTTGGTTCATATATTACTTATATACAAAAAGTACGGTTTAAAATGTTCTTGCGATTTATTTTAATTCAAACATACAGAATTTTTTTATTCTTTCAAAATATATATGCCATATACCATATTTTAATATGTCTATGTGGGATTTTCAATGCGAGATCTTGAACGCGCTAAATTTCACTTTGACTGATTTCTAAGTTTCTTGTTTATCGTTGTCATGGTAATATCGATTTTACCAGAAAATACATTTTGCCAAACTTCAATTCAAAACAAGTTAGTGGTGAAAATTTCACGTTGATTTGACTTGGAGAAGATCGCTTCAAAGCCGATTGAAAAATGTTGGTATGGTCTCCAGAAAACTGTATCGAACCACCTTATAGCTTATATAGCTAATATAAAAAGGTATTGGAAATTAAAACAAGGGCATAAATCATATAAATACACGTGTATTTTTTGCTTAAAAAATATAGCTTATTATCTAGACAATAACAGCTGCATTCAGCAAATGAATGTACCTTTTCCACCATACACTTCGACCCTCATAGCGATGTGATTGTACCAGGTATCTGGCAAAAAGCGAATCATCAGGGCGGTGATGTTATGACGGAGATAATTCTTAACAACTGTATTCTGGTCGCTGTTTCCAATGAACACCTAAAAAGCAACACAAAAATGTAACTTTACGCCTAGGTACTTGGTGTATCCCTGATCATAACGTATGGTACCTCATGTATCCCTTATTGTAATGTATTTAGATGTAATGCAGTGTAATTTAGGGCCGGATTACAGTATCTAGGGTTGAAGCACTCATTTTAGTATTTAGGGTTAAGCATTGATTCCAGTATTTCCAGTGTATCGAAAGGGTTAGTTCTCATATATGGTCTGGGCTAGCAGCATATTGTCTTATATCCCTTAAAAATTACAATTTTCGGCAGCTAGTCCTCGGTGGTGTAGTGGATAATGTGCATGGAGTAGATCATACGGCCCGGGTTCGATTTCCCATTCTGCTGTTTTTATCTTCTTTTTCTACTGAAATAAAAACTAAGTGTTTAAATACAAAATAATAAGGGATACACCAAGTACATACCACTTTACGACATGGACGTGGTGTTACCGCATTCGCTACGAGCGAGTTCAGATCGTTTGTGAATTGTCAACAAAACTATGTTTGCGTTTGCCAAAACTTGACGAAAAACAATGGGATAACATTGATTACATAACTGTAAATTTCCGGGTATTTTTGCACTACGACGGCTTTATCTCGCAAATAAAATACCACATTGAGTAACTTTATCAATCTAGCTACCATGCTATAAAAGAGGATTGAATAACAACTTCGTTCTAATTTCACTGGATGACAGTCATAGCCACAGCACCAGCACGGCAGCTCAATAATAAGGTATGCTCTAGATTGGATATTTCTTCCGTTATGATAAAACACGACAAAAGCAAGTGACACAAACTCCGCGGTCTGGCCAGTACCTTACGCATGCGCGCAGCATATCACCCTGGCAGTGGCAGCGATGGACAGCTGTTTCGTCCTTATTAGGACTCATCATCATGGTATAGCCGTCGGATCCCTACACGACCCAAACGTCGTTTTAGGTGCCCTTTACTGCCAGGGCGGATGCAAGCATCCCTTTGAGCGCTAGCTCCACACAACACATGTGGTAGCTGGCCGTCCTCCCCCGCTTAAAGGAATGCTTGGCTATGCCATGCTGATGAGTCTCCTAATAAGAACCACCAAAACGATTAATTTCAAGAAAAGTACTGGCCAGCAATAGCTTACTGGATTGCAGTGCAGTCCTCCAACGGCATGCGGGTATCAACGGTGCCGTTGCATTTAGCCTTATTACAAACAGGCATGGAAGTTACAGCTAAAGACCTGCCAGCTCTCAAAAGGGGAAATGAAGAGGAATCGTGTGCACCATTGTACATCATGCTAAAGGATCACGAAAACCACTTTATACAGACCAAAGTGGACAAGTCTTTTACGCATACTCTTCAGCTGCTACCAGATCAACTGATCGAGGAGCCCTTGGAATCACTTCACGCGACTGAGCATGTTGTCAGGTTACAAGTTGTTTCTAGCTCGTTTACTGCAAAGCTCCGAAAGAAGTAAATACCCTCTCTCGTCAGCTCCGGCCTGCAATTTGATGTGTTTGGCATAGAAGAATGCGATTTGCCTTCGGCCGGCTCAGAACTCACAAAAGACCTCGCATCATCGCAATGAATGACATAGAAAGAGCAGTGAGGAAACTTGGTTACGGACTGTAAGAGGAGAAGAGTTCAAGAAGGTCAAATCTTCTAAATATACATATCAGCACTGCTGTTCAGGGAAAAAAATTCCTTTCCCTGCTGACAAGTAACGATCAATTCAAGGACACCATCGTTAAACATCTTAACAAACTAGAAGAAATCCTTGGCGATAGAGAATGCGAGTTCATGATGCAGCTGAGAATCAACTACGACCTCATTGAAGTAAATGAAGGCTGGTACGTTTCAATAAGCCAAAGAAAGTTTGTTTTGCACCCCATCCAAGAAAAACAACATTGGCAAGGAAACTCCCAGGGCATGCATCAAATACGACAGCACTAAAACGTCTGATCCAGGTTACTTTTAACATCTTACAGAATAGCCTCAACCCGCGAAAAATGGCGCACTTTTGCGAAAATTACGTTCGACTTCTCAGTTTCACATTCCCGAAAAAAAGAACAGCTTCGATCAGCAAAAAAGGATCTCATTAATATTAACAATCAGTTCCCTAACAAAGTGAAAAGGAACTGGTACTTAGGAACAAATGTTCCACATTGCCCCAAAAAAGGAACAGTTGCAGTAAAATGGAACTCATTAATAGGAATAAGCCGTTCCCTATTATGTATCCATCCTGGTTTTTCAGCCAAGTTGAAGTCTTTTTTTTTCGTATGAAAGGGATACTTTATTGCAACCAAGCAAGCATTACAACATAATTATTACAGTTGTTATTACAAAAATCTTATAACAGATATATAAAAATGGTACCAAAAATATATCTACAAGTTTTCTGCTTTATTTCTGTCATCAATAATGTCTTTTTTCTAAAATTTGTTTTATGAGCCGTAAGTACACAGCTAAAAATTTACCAGACAGAGGGAATCCACATTTAGTCGTAGTCATAGCTGTCTACGCGTTATTACACCGAACTCCAGACAACTCCAAGTTCAATAATTATAGAAAGTCCATATGTCTTGTTTACAGCAACAAAATGTTCATATTTGTACCTAGGTTGCGGTGTTTCCGTTCTGAGCGACTTCTGAATGTAGCGACTACAATGATAATTACCTACTCGCTACATTTCGCTTAGCTTGAATACATAAAATTTTCGGATATCTATAAAGCGGCTGACATTTTCTGTTATTGTGCTGTACCTAACGTCAGGACCCTTTTTTTAAATTCATTGTGCCCACAAGATCCTTCATAAAGACCAAGAGTTTTATGTTTCAAAGCTACATCTCACAAGCAATTTCCTGTCAATCCACAGCAAGACCTCTAAAACCCTCATGAATAAAGATAACCGCGCATCAAATGAATTTTCACGCCTACAGGTTATAACGCCTTAGTGCAAAAGTTCACGCTTTACGTGGAATAAATTAACAGTCTGAATAAAATTCCCTGGAGAATGTATGTATTTCGTTTAAGCAGTGTGATATACGGGTTAAAAACATTGCATACCGTATGATAAAAACAAAGTTCTTGCTAGTAGTCATTTAATCTCCCCTCACCTTAGCCTTGCCATCTTCAGCATATACCATCCACTCATCCCCCCACGAGCTGTAACGCAGCGTGTATGTCTTCACCCACTCTCGCGAGCGGCCACTCCCTTGCGTTGCTACAGCTGTGATTATGCTCAGTTGCCTTCCGATGGAAATTTCCAAGAACACGGTTGCGGGACGTCCGGTTGATGCCCATGAACCCAATGGGAAGTTCAGGCGTCCATTTTTACCATAATCTAGGTTCTTACGGTGAGAGGCTAATATATATTCATCCTTAATGATGGTGACATTTTCCACCCCAAAAGCATCTGATAACGCTGTGCAAGTCAAACAGCAATGAAAAATACGTAATACATACAATGCGCATGTTACTAAGGACGTTTATTATTTAGTTCTTTAAAAACTAATTGATAATTCATGAGTATATCAGCCAATCACACGACGTAAATCGATCACGTGTATGAACCTTTATACCTGGTAATCTACGGTCATTATGAAAAGCCTGGTGGCGGCTTTGATTTCAGTCACAGGGGAGTGCGGGGCTAAATGGGCAAACAATGCAATTATCGCTAAATTTTTAATGAGAATGATTTTAAAGTGACCACCGTGATATTTATATAAAAATCACACGTAATCGTGATATAAAAGTTGTGGTTACACACACCTTGGGTTTGGGGCCTTCCCGAGGGTTAATGGCTTGGGTTCGGTTTACCTCAGGTTTCATCTTACCCTTGGGGATGCGGTTACACAGTAAAAGACTCCCCACGGTAAAATATAATAAGATACAAGTTCCATGACACTGCAGTTTGGCGGGAAACGTACAGATCGACATGGATGACACGAATCGAGATCTTGTAAGCTTAATTTCAGTGATTCTCCTGCTCATTATTCGACAGTCCTCCATAAATATAACAATCCGGCAGTTTTTTGCGAGAAGTCACCGAAGAAGGCGCTTTAAGCTACACTATCTTCAAGGTTTGTCGGCGTTTTATTTACATTTACGAGCTCGTCAAGAACTTGCTCGCCGACCAAGAAGGGCTTGGGTATTTCCACGATCACAGAATTGGTTTCAGCAATTCAACTTCTAAATAACATTGCACTCGATCACTGAGGGAAAGAGAACTTTAGAGTTTCCCTGCCATGTCAACTTGTGTTACAAGAAAGCGTGCAATTAGCCAAGCGTATCAGAGGTAAACTCAGAGCGCAGGAGGCGATTTCCTGTATTAGTTACGTTCTGCATTATGATTGGCCAAGCCACCTCAGGGAACAGATAAACCGTAATTTTCAGTTCAGGAACTGTCATGGGAAGTTCTTTTGTTCTCTTTGATGTATCCATGGAAATAACCCTAAGGCAGTTTCGGTCTGGGAATAGCGGTTACACACAAAAACGTCCTTACCCGTGGGCAAATGCTATTTACCCATGGGTAAAAGGGTTAGTGTAACCACGGCTAAAGAATACTAATATGGGTAGTAATTGTTTAGGATTCTTAGTACAACAAATGGTGACTTTAATATTTTTGTTCAGTACTGTTTTACGAAATCTAGTCCTTTGCCGTTCTATTTTGAATCTTCTCAACAAAATAAACAACCAACAGTTTAATAAGTGAGCCGTTATTTGAATGACACCAGCGCCCTCGTGTAAATTGCCAGGTAAGCGACTGGTTCGCAGATGCAAGCTGCTTATTTCTGCTCGTTCTCTACCACTGAAAAAAAAAATTTTCAGACGTTTAATGTACCAAACCTGTCAACTCTGGTATAGCATTTTTCAGTAGATTATTTTCCTCAGAACTTTAAAATCCCAAAACTTTCGACAGGAGCCGGGAAGCAATGGTCACTTCGTCGAAGACTGTGTTGTATGCTAATCAGTGTACTTGTTTGTCTGGTATAGTGCAATTGTTTTAATTCCGAAGGGACACGCTTTTGAAAGAATGTTTTTGAAGTCGTTCAAAAAACTCGCAGTACGTTATTATCAGGTGTATAATACACTACTGCTCGTTTTTTAAACAGTACTTAACCCGCGGACATACACACGCAAACTTATACCCCCACCGTGGTACAAGGGCGGGTGGGGGTGGCTTGGCTGCAACCCCTCCCCTGGGTTTTAGCAGTGTTACAATATATGGGAAATATTTCAACTCTAATAGATAACATATGATGTGCTCTACAAGATTATGTAAATATTATGGGCTATGGGACTGCTGGGGGTCCGTGATGCCATCCAAAATGACCGCCAAGATGACCGCCATCTTTGATTTTTTTAAAAAAAAGGATTCAACTTCATCGGAAAAATGCGAAAATTGCAAATATTTTTGCTAGAGCTGTAAAATATGATACCGTTAATGTGGCTTGACAGCTTGCTACTTCTGACATCATATCTCGTTACCATAGCAACTGATGGTCGTCAAAGTATACCAAATGTGTGTTAAAGAGGCTGACCCACCCAGTTTGCATTGCGCGCTTCTCTTATTGTTATGATACGGTTCTATTCCATATTTGGGCAAGCATTTCACCTCTTTCACGTGTGAATTTCTCATCTGCAATACAGTATGGACTTTTGGGGGCCCTGAAAATGGCGGATGAACCAACGCAGGCGCGCAATGCAAACTGGGTGGGTCAGATTCTTTTAAGGATAAATGATTGGCTACTGAAGAATACATCTGCTGATGTAAATGATTGGCTACTGAAGAATACATCTGCTCACGATAAATGTTCTTGAACTAATCGGAGAAAAACCTTAAGAAGAAGGCACCCCCCACCCCCCCCCCCCCCCCCCCCCCCCCTCCCTCCTTGCCGTCCGGAACGCTGAATTCGTAAATTATTTTATGCATTACTTTATGGGCCATATTCGTATTCCTGATATTGAAATTAAACTAGCTTGCAATGGGTTCAGGGAAATATCAAAAATAATAATAATAATAATATTTGCATGTGAAAAGATTGCCCCCGTAGGAGCCTCGACTGCTAGTTTCAATTCAATACCGAGAATACGAATATGGTCTATTGGTCTAAGAATTGCAATAGCATTATTTCGAGTTGACGTCATGGTTGCAGCGCGCAGGACATGATGGGATCGAAATGCGGACAAACAAGAAAGCACTTTCATGTGTTTTGTCTTGTTTTCCTGTGCAATGGTGTTTTGTTGCATTCCTTTTTGTCATTCTTAAAAAATAACTAACATCGAGAAGCGGGTGAAGCAATGCGAAGCAGTCGAATCGAAATGTTTGTCCGCATTTCGATCCCATGATGCTTTGTGATAGTCTATTTTTATCATTCGGAAAAAATGCTATTGACCGATCCAGCTAGCCAGGTTGCATGATGCCACCACTATCACCTTTAATTCATTTTAGGAGTGAAAACTTCAGTAGCTGTTCATTTATTTTCTCGGACACATTTAAGCGTTAGAATTGTGTTGAATCTTTTGTTATAGCATTCTCTGTTTTTTTTTAAATTTATTTTTGTATTTTTTTCACTTTTCTAGTATATATTAGCATCCTTTAAATTAATCTTGGATAGATAGCAAACGCTTGTTCAAGATGGCGGTCTATAAATTAATGAGACATCATTTGGCGTCATCTTTGACACCTGACTACCGTATCATGCATGTACAGACATTGATGGGATATCCATTGAAGATAAACGAGATCAACGTAAAATACAGTAATTATAACACAGCAAAAATCAAAGCCGAAAAGCGTTCCAACAACCTTCCTTGTATAACTATGTGGGAGTAATACTTTGCTTGTACATCTGAGTGTTCTACCGTTTTTCTGTGTTCTATCTGCATAACTGTATTCTTCTATGCTACAAAAATATTCTAAAATACTCACCGTCACAACCAAAGGCTTCAACCCTCATGCACATATCACCACTCCACGCAGTAGGGTGAAAGCGTAAAGCCACTGCTGTGATTGGAGGATTAATTTGATGTTTCACTTCTGTCCATCGATCACTGTTTGCGATAAAAACCTAAAAATATTCCATTTCCCGATTAAGTAAGATTACTAAATTGCCGATAAACTGTGGTATGGAAGTAGTTATGCCTGGCCTTTAGCACTACGCCTCTTAATCGACGTTTAAAACGTTAACAACTGATTTGCAAACGACCATAAAAAGTGATGGATGCAGACTCCAACGTAAGGTGGGGCTGCAAACTAAATAAAGTGCCGGGACCCGGACTGAAACTATTCGAAACTGATTTTTTTTCGGCCCTTCGGCCTTATTTGTTTGCAAGATAGGAGGGAATCCATGCATGGCGTATTGGACATCACATTCTAAATTAATCATCCCGCCATTCACGCTAATGAATTGTAATAGTTGGTTAACCCACGATGTACAAGGGTAAATAAAATAATGCAATTTCACCTTCGTTATATTTGCCTCTTCGTAATAATTCCATTTCCCGCCATCCGGGCTGTATGACAGTTTATAGCTGGTCACCCACTCATTATAGTTGTGACTTCCCTGGCTCGCTACCGTGGTTATTCGTCTCTGCTTTGGACCTAAATCAACCTAAATAAAGTAGTTCTACTAAAAGTTATTATAATTTAATCCAATTCTAAGGCCCCGTCCACACGTATCCGGATATTTTTTAATCCGCAACTTTTTTGTTGCGGATTGGCCTTCCGTCCACACGTATCCGGCGAATTCGGGCAAATACGATTCGAATACGCTACGTGTGGACGCGAATATTTTCTTATCCGTAACAAAAAAAAGTTGCGGATTCAAAAATATCCGGATACGCGTGGACGGGGCCTAAATTAAATTGTCTTGTCCAGTGTATTGTTCAATAGACCTCTTTAGCTTGTATGTTTTGTTTTCCCAATGTAGGTCATTTGATGTTCTCAAGGGAATTTGTCCTTTGTCTTTTCATAAATTATGTATACATATACACGTGAAGAAAACAAAATTTATAAGAAACAGTTCTCTAGGGTAACATCACATGATCTACATTGGGAAAACAAAACGTACAAGCTAAAGAGGTCTATTGTAGTTAGCAATATCTATTTTCTTTATTTTATTCGAAACATGTTTTCTTAATTTCTCTTTAAAATTGGGAAATTATACAAAATGAAATTATGTATAGAATGGTTATACTGTACAATTGTCAGGGGATAAAAGTGGTCTAGATATAATTTACATCCCGGCCATTACGACGGGTGTAAAACTATGCAAAAAATAATCAAAAACTTTAATCTGAGGCAGAAACGTGGTAAGCTTCTGATTGAATTTATACGACAGATTTAAAGAAAAGTAATTTACAGGTAGCATTTGGACTAAAGGGCACAAGAATTCGTTTTGTGAAAACCATTAAATGACGGCCTTAAATACAAAATAGGTTTTACATCTCGTATGGCGTAAAAAAAAAAAAGCCGGAGACGGGAAAATACACTAAGTAAATGTGTTTTATGGAATTGCTGTCATAATTAATCTTCTAAATTGAGAAAGACGGATGACATGATATCTCTCAACATATCAACGGTCAATAACCTGAATATATTGATCTATGTCCAACACGGTAGAGCACCAGCTGCGTCGTGATTGGTTGTTTAACCGGCCATACCATGGATCACTCCTGCCAGGCTGCCAAGTTGTGGCAGACAAGGAGTCATCTGAGAGCTGATTGGTGGAGAGTCCCAAGGGATCTGAACAGTCTGTCATATACAAAGAGAAAATGTTTTTAATAATTTCGGAATGGAAAATTCGTTAAGAAAGGACAGTATTATTTCAACTGCGAACATATGGTAAGGCTTCAGTACGTGTTGGGATACATTACGAGAAATGCATGGATAAACCAAATAAAAGATATGACCAGTGGCCAATATCCTATTTAAGGGGGTAGGGGCGTATAAAGAAGGATAACCTGGAGTGAAGATAGTTATTATAATTTATAATAAACATATAAATACACAAATTCAAATATAAATATAAATTATATGTAAATTGAAATGCAAATGTATCTTTAAATATAAATTATATATTAATTAATTTATAAAGTGAATTATGTAACAAAACAAGAAGGCAAAAGTAATTACCCTGAGATGACACAAGGATCGTGCTGGTCTAAAACATAACACAAGAATACGTAAGGTGAAGAGTAAATAAAAAACATTCTACATTGTACTATCATCAAGGTGAGCATTTCTTGAAAAAACTAGGTGAGGAAACCGTTTCAATTTTTATTGTGATAGATGCCTGGGTTGAGCATTGAATAGTTCGATCGTGCAATTTTATAATTCCTTCTTAATTTCATAGTTATTGAAACATTTTTGGTAATTAAAGTATACATCTATGTTTAAATACTCTTGGCTACAATGCTGTTGGAAAAGAACTATTGTTTTCCAGACAAACGGCAGTACCAGTTTAGCGATACTTAACCTTTCAATAAACTGAATATGAGAGCTTAGTCGGGCTCTAAGTAGCCTGCGTGGCAGGCGTTCTAAGGGGAAGGGGAAGGGGGAAAATTCGGGCGCGCGAGAACGCGAAGGGCGCGCGAGGGAGGGGGGAAGGGAACGCCTGCAATGACGCCATTGTTTTACCCGTCTTTTCCGGTCAGATTCTGAGCGTAAAAAACGCGATTGGTTAGAATTTGATATGTGTCAATCGCCTACTTAACACCTTGTTCCGATTGGTTGATAATCAACATCACGCTATTTGAATAACTTGATCGATCTTTCAAGCATGCATACTCCGCCAAATATAAATATGGCTGAAGAAGTGGGAAGAGATTTCGAGTTTGTTTTACGGGAATTATTGTTAGAATTGGAAACTTAAAGGCCTCATGTTCAACTTGAAAGAAGAACAAAAGACAGCAGTGAAACAACTGTACGAAGAAAAAGACCTGGTGGCGGTTTTACTGACTGGTTTCGGCAAAAGTCTCATCTTCCATAGATAGTAAGACAGCCTAAACACGACTCCCACTCGTCGCAGAAAAGTATTTTTAAAGCCTAAAGTATAATTTAAGATTTCCCAGTAAGACTGCAGAGAGAATTGCGCATTAAGATCATAGTTATGAATTTGTTCTCTTTGATGATATTGACCTTTTGATCTCGGCGGATTGTCTTTCAAATTGATAGGAGGATTTCGTGCTGTCCAGAGCCGTTAAAATTATTTTATTTCTTTATGCCGTTGTTCGGTGCTGGCTCTATTGGCATTCATTACGGTTTCTTTGGCTACGTTTTGTTGCAAGATGAATACTTATCGGCTAAAGTTTTTTTATCGCTTTTAAGTGCCAGGACCGTTAAATTTCTCAGGGCCGTGATTTAATGTCTATAAAAAGTCTGCGGTGTGCAAGACTTGCGACTTGCGGAAAAGTGTTTCCGGCATCACGGATTTTGGCGTCTTAGATCAGAGTCTCAAAAAGCCGTAGTCTACAATTCCACTGCATTGAAATCATGAATTCTTGTAATAATTTTTAACTCCTTAGTTAGTTCTGTAGTTGAGGAGTGTCTTAGTGGAGCTAGAATAAACCTCCGTTGTTTAGTAACAGCGTTTGATTTGGCATCCAACAGTTACTCTGCAGCATGGTTGCGAAGAGCCAAGGCAGTTTTTTTTATAATAATTCCAGATACATTTCTTAGCCACTCAGCGCATACAACACCAAATGATTTGTTCTTCAGCGATCGCTTGAACCAATTTACGCAGGATTTTGTATTGCCGTATTCAACCTTCAAACTCGTTTAACAGACTCGACACACATCGTTGCAATTGTTTTCCTTTTTCGGGCGAACGCATTTAGGCTTTACAATATTACCACCATCAGCCATGCGATTTTGTTTTTCTGTCAAAAAAAGGGAAAGAAACCTGAGAACGTGCTTTGCGGGAGATTTTCCCGCGAACGTCTTCGATTGGATGTTATTTAAAAGCCATACATTTCACAGTCTGCATTATTTGACAGCCAGACATTTCACAGTTAGTAGGCGGGTTGGAGAAAACAATGGCGTCATTGCAGGCGTTCCCTTCCCCCCTCCCTCGCGCGCCCTTCGCGTTCTCGCACGCCCGAATTTACCCCCTTCCCCTTCCCCTTAGAACGCCTGCCACGCAGGCTAGGCTCTAAGTAAAATGCTTAATTATTAATTAAATTTAACTGTTCCATTAAATTTAGCAGCGACAAAATGAAATCTATATTCGCATTTTCTTTAGTCGATTAAAATGTTTCCGACAAAAAAGTACTGCTAACTATAAATATATGGAATTCATATTACGTTTATTTTCCAACGAAATAGTTAACAAAATTGACATCTTACAAAGAAATATTCTGCTTACTTCAAGATGCAAATTAAATGCTAAACATGCATTTCGAAGATAGGCTGATAAGTACATTTTTAAACCTGTTCTCCGCGTAGAAACGTGCTCTACGAATTGAACGCCGAAACATAAGGGGATTTTACTTTCTCCTCTTCTAGACTTTAAAAAAAATGTCTGGGACAAAGTGAAGTGTCAAGTTCAGCAAGCAAGTGAAGATAATAGCATTGCCCTGTTAAAGTTTTATCACGGAATTTTTAAGAGAGAATCAGAAAAAAACAAATTGAAGTACTTACCAAGCCCATCAGCAACAAATACGGGATATTTGTATCCATGTGAGCACTTTCAACCGAGATGAAGACACTTTGATTTAGTGTAATTTGCTTCCATTTTATTATAAATCCAAGGTGATACCATGGATTTTGGTCAATCTATGTTCCTTCAGTTATGCTTGGGTATAATTAATTGATAAGATTGTCTAAGGTTTATTTTTACTTAGAAGAATCGATTAATAAAGTAAAATCAAAACAAACAAAACATAATAAATAAAACAATAAAAAGACTGCCCCGTTCTATTGTGTAGAAACCGTTGAATAGGGCAGGTGCTGCTTAATATATTGCGAAGTTAACTATATACATTTGTTTTGCTTTCACTAAAGGGAATAAGGTATGATCTTTCATATAAAGTCAAAAAATGGAACATTAAAAATGATAGCAGCAGCTTTAGGAAATAAAAATACATTCCATCATAGACAGAAAAAAGAATGTATTAAAATAATCAACGGTCTATAAATGTAAACACCCTTTCCAACTGTGTGTTATCTGTCACAACTTAATTTGAGCGAGTGAGCGTCCCGCCCTGAATGCATGTATTACTAATTTTTATGAGAGGTAAACAGAGCCATAAGTGGTAGATGGTAATGTTATCACACAAGGTTCTTGTAGCTTCCACTGTATACAGCTATTCAAATTAACGTTGTTGGATGAAATTAAAGCTCAAAGCTACAAGCCAAGATTAAGTTGGGAGCGGCGCAAATGAAACGTTTTTCCCGCTCGTCGCATCGCTCATTCGCGCCGCTCCCAACTAATTGCATGCCTGAAACAGGCGCTCGGTTTACTCGTTTGGTCTTGACTTGTAGGCTTGAGCTTTGAGCTATGAGCTTTCACCCGACATTTTTAATTTAAATAGCTGTATATCGTTTTTATTTACGTTAAAAGAAGTTTTTTTTTTGGCTTTTTTTGAGAGCAGCACCAGGGATAAGGTGTTGCAGAGATTGACAAATGAAACGACTGGGTAAAATTTTGAAGACAAACGATCTTCATAAAGAACAAAAGAACTTTGTATGCGTCCGCCATTTTGATGAAGCACTTTGGACCACCAACATGGCGGCCAAATTTGCATTTGAAATACAGAAAGACTTTCTTTATAATTGTTTCTGTTCAGTTCAAAGATTGAAATGACCTCCGATTTGCATCGTTGCTTTAGAAAAGTCTACAAACCGAGTAAATATATTTGTTTTTGTTTCGCAGATGGAGACGTATATCTCCAAAGCAATGTTATATATCGGCATGAAACTTGATTAAGTCAGGAGTACCATAGCAGCAAGTACCCCTATAGTCATTTATGATTAATTGATATTGATAATTAAGGCAATTCCCTCGAAATGGCAGTTGTTAAACATTTTTTTTTTCAAAATCCCCCGATTACTCCCCAAAATGCATTGTCTCAAAACATGCAAAACAGAACATAGTTCTCCGTGCTTGCTTAAAACAAAAGATGGACGTAACTTACTTTCCCATATATCTGTACTATCGATTAATCGCCTGATTATTTGATCGGTTAAAGTTATTATACTTCACGTTATGTCGCAGATATAATGCATCGACGACTAACTCGTTGTTTTTTTTTTTTTTTTTATTATTTAAGGTCCTAATTTTATGCCCGCGGGTAATGGAAACCTACTTTTACTATAGCATACTATAGTGTTAAAACTGTCGTACAAGTTTCTTCTACATGCGCTGAGTGCAATCTCAACTTGGATTAAATCCACTTCTTCTGGTAGGCATCTTTTTAGACTAAAGCCCGGCCAGCAAAGAAGACAAAATACCCCCGGAGAAGGGGGGTCTTGGAGGGTTGAATACTCTCATATAATAGTTACGAGACTTTAACTAGTCAAAAGGAACCGACCTTTCTTAATACGGGCGTAATTCCGCTCATTTGTACCCCTTAGTAGTACCAAAAAATAAAACAATCATTTTCACTGACATTTTCTTGTTCGAAAAAGCTTCTCTCGTCGTAGTATTGTTATCATTTGAGCTTTTGAGATTTTGAAATTTGAAAGCAACGACCTAGCTTTCCATAACATAAAAAAAAAATATGATGCAAGATAAATTGTCAGATGAATGTTTTTAAAAATAATTACTCAAACTACCCGTGTGAGAAATAGATGGACGACTGAGATGAATTATGTTGATGCCAAGGGGATATTGGCTATATAAACCTTAGAATTATCATGACATGTAGAGTGAGACGTTATTATTATTATTATTATTATTATTATTATTATTATTATTATTATTATTATTATTATTATTATTATTATTATTATTATTATTATTATTATTTATTTATTTTTTTTTTTTGGGGGGGGGGGGGCAGTATCGTAGCTTGTAATAAAAATAAACATCTCCACGGTATGGCCAGTACGTCAAGAATACGCAAAGCCATATCACACCAAAAGTGGCAGCCACAGACAGCTTTCTTGTCCTTAGTTAGTATTTACCTGCATGGCATGTGAGCGGGACTCGAAAACCGCCGCGTATCATCCGCCGTTGACTAACGAAGCAAATGCATTTAAGCACACCTTTATTCGTCAGTTCCACATTATCTATGCAGTAGCTGTTGGATATAAACACGGTACGCGGTACATGGTATAGACCATTTCGAAAACACTAACGTGCCCAATAAAAACCGCTTTCCAACCTCCAGCGAGAACGGCAGATAGACACGACCACTTTGATATTCACAAAAAGAAATTAAGATCAATTATTTAATAAATTAGATTGTACCACTACATATACAAAATCTTTTATTTTCTACGTTTACATCGTCAAAATTTAACTTCAATTTCATACCGCAATTGCAATGTGACATTTCAATTCTGATCTTTACTACTAATACTAGCCTAATAATAAAAAATACGGTCTACTAAATACAGTTTGATGATAACCAAACCGCCCAATTGAAAGCTTTGAAATTCCGTCCATAGCCTCATGTTAACATTTCTGGAACACCTCATAAGATCAGTTGTTTTTATAGCAAGTACTAAACTTTGGTAAACCTTTTTGAACGCCATATTTCTTTGCGCTCGCGTTTTAAACCTCGAACGTACAAGGGGGTAGGGAGAGAGAGGGGCGGGTGTAGCGGAAACCACTCCTTCTCAACGTTTTTGGTAGTTTCTTGGTGTTATGGATGGTGTGATCACCAAATGACGCAAAACAAAAGATTCGAAAGACACAAAACAATACCCACACCACAACACAAAAGCTAACCAATAATGGCTTCCGCAACACCAAGAAACACCCACGTTTTTGGAAAGCGAGTAGGTATGTAAGTAAGTTCTAGAGCGGGAGGGTTATGCATACAGTAGCTGTTTGTTTTTCTTCTTTTGGACACATTGTGATGTAATTGTTTTTGTACGACTTGTTCCGTGTTTTGCAAATAATCGTTGTTAATTCGACATCTGTAATCTACATGTATTTTAGCGTCCTAATTTATTGATTTTGATAAATTTTTAATCATTAAAGGTGTTTTCCTTTGAAATCCTGAAATCCAATATGACGTATCCAACATGGGTCTAGCACATTAATGACGCTATATGACGTTATCATAGACACGTGATCACTTGAAAAACAATCCATTCACAACAGAACAATCTAAAAGCATTGCATGATAACCCTTGTAAGTCCGAGGGTTTTAAAAGTTTGCCTAAATCTTCAAGTTTCAAATTTTCCATAACGGTTATTCTAAACCGCTATACAAACAAATGAAAACAACACAGAAATTCACTGACCTGAACTTTTCTTCTAGCAGAGACATAACGCTCATGCACGTTAACTGGTAAGTTTTGCTGATTTAAAGGTGTTCTTTCCAGTAATGCGAATGGTTTCTCTATTTGAACCGAAATTTTATATTTAGAGAAACTGCGAGGTGGTCTACTCACGTTGGAGAGCGTTTCGTGTTAAGTAGAGAAAAATCGCTAGTGTAGGTTCGGTATTTTTTGTATTTTGCATGAAACGATATTAGTCAGGCGTTCCGACCGAGAAGAACTGGACCTTGCGCTGACCTAACCAGAAAAAGCATGTGACTCCCAGAGTAGTTTTACTGAGCCAAATGCATGCAGAACCGTTATGAAAAAAGAAAACGATTTAAAACAGTAAAGAAATACAATGTGAAGGAAACCAAACCCTTGCAGAATTTTGGTGCAACATTTGCTCATAATGTTTTGTTAAAGGCCCACCTTCACCCAAAATGCCGTGCGCGCCGTGATCACTTTCTGTGCTGAATTTCATGCAACACGAAATTCACGCTTGAATGCGTGCAACCAATCGGATCACGCGTATGAACAATGGAGCATTTCAAAACAAAACAAACGACTGCAACGTCTTTTGGGCGAAGGTGGGCCTTTAAGTGGCATTTGAAATATTTTCTGCGGCATTAAATACCTTGTAATTGTTTTTCAATGGATAAAGATAACAAAACACGTTTATAAGCAAACGAATCCTCGTGCAATTCATTTGAGTTGCATATGTAGTAAATACTGGAGATTTCATCTCCAATCAGCAGTGGATTTATTGACGAACATTATATATTAAGAAACTAGGCAAATACTTTCATATCACTGTTTGAGGATTAATGGAACGACACTAGTAAAACTGTTATACAGCTGAATCACTAAGCTGATGAATCTTTCAAATGAAAGTATCTAGACACGATGCGATGTATTATTGTTTCTCCCCCAGCGGTAAGCATCAGCTTGCATATAACCGAACCGTACCGATCCAAGGAGAAAAAGAAATGATCCCAATTCCTTTAAAACGATGGGAATTATCCCTAAGCAAAAGATTGCTTTACATCTACATAATCCGACTCATTCTTTAGCAGCTCTTTTTTCATTTATTCGGATCAATTTTCGAGAGAGTACACGCAAACTTTCAGAGGCTTTTTTACTTCCGTTAATGTATCAGATTACGAGAATTCTGCGGCTGCATGCACGAAGTGCTATGAGAGATTTTATCAGGCCCTATTTTAGCGTGCGAGTACGCTGTTAAAATTCAGGCAGATCTCAAATTAAGTTGTTGTGGTAATCCAACGAAGGACACTACTCTTGACTCAGCAGAATAAGCACAATTTATAACTACGGCAAACTCAACGTCCTTAATAAAACGGAGCCCTTCAACTAGAATATTGCAATTATTGAATTTTGTTCGCCCTATGATTTAGTGTGAAAAACTATTTCCAAAACTCGACACTCGTATTTTATCGGGGTAGCTTAACGCTTTGAAACAAGAAAAGAAGTCTGCCATTTGTTTATCATTGTTGATATCCCGATGATACACGCGTTCTAGTCTTGGAAATATTACGTAAAAATGTTCAGTACAATTTATGGTTTACCAAATATGTTTAAAAAAATAAAGCGTTCCTTTGTATAGGCATCTACAACTTGTATATCAAAGTCCCATACAATCAAACTAGTCGTGTTTTGAAGACGGAAGCCGATTGATATTCGTCAAGATGCCCTCAGTCATTTAATCATTTTTACACCCGTCTTAAATAACCACCTTCGAGGAAACCCATTAAAAAAGTTAAAGAAATCATTAAAAAGTATGTAACCGTGTAATATTACTGAAGGCTGGTTAACACGAACGACGCAAATGCAAGCGCAAGCAAACACACGTGAACTGCCATAATGCAAACGCAAACGCAACCACCGGCGGAAGAAATGCAAGTTTGTTTTCATTACTATGTGCTTGCGTTTGCATTTCACATGTATTAACCGGGGCAACTTGAACGCAAGGTGAAAAAATTTTCGTTCTATACCTCCACGGTTGAAGTTGAAACAAGGATAGCATCAGCTGCCATCTTAGAATCTTCGCCATCTTCCTCTGCTATCTTAGGATAGTCAAATGGGCGTGCGCATTGCATGCCTTTGTGTCGACGAGTGAACCATGTCACGGCGGTTTTATGTTTTTTGTCTCAGACTGTGCTAGAATTAAAATTGAGCACCATACTTCAACAGGAAACGCTTATAGAACACCAAGAACAAGATATCAAGTAAATTAGTAAATTACTGTAGAAAGAATAAACCATAATCAGTTTTTAGCAAATTTTGTAAAACACTGTCACATTTTTTTCAATTTGCAATCCATTTTCATCTTGACCATCTGTAGTCAGACACACTTGTTTAGTTTCATTATACTCGTAAAGCCATTTTAAACAAAACTGGACCATTATTTTTTGCGTTTTCACTGATATAAATATGTCTGTTAGCTTTTTGAAAAAAAAAAAATTAAATTGGTTACATTTCCCCTTTAAGATGGTTCCAAGTTGTTGTTGTTGTTGTTGTTGTTGTTGTTTTTTTTTTGGGGGGGGGGGGGGGTCACACTTCCCATTTTGAATGCGCTTATACATAATCTTACTTTAGCTCAATGGATCAGAATTTTATACCAGATGTTATGCTCGGACGAAAGTTTTGGATGACGTTCTTTTTATGCTAATCAGTGTTTCCATAGCAACGGTAAACAAATGTGACGAAAAAATGTTTTTCCTAAATATCTTTTGATTTTGGGGCTGACCGCGGCAAGCGAATAAATCTATAATCTACAAAGTGTAGCACACTAAATGGAAAAATTTCAAACAAATTAAATTGTTCAATTTTGAATAAATCGCTGAAACATTTTTAACACGAGTTTTTCTCATGTTTACAATAAAAGTGGTCAAAACATTCCACAGGTCTCACAAATTATCATTAAATTACCACAGAAAGTTTCCTCAGACTTAAATTATTACTCCCTGCAAATAGCTCTCAGTGACTAAAGAGATCGAGCTTTTCATCCAAATGCAGTTTTTCTTGACGTTTTCACTCTTTTTAAACTGCATTTGAATGATAAGCTCGATCACTTTATTGCCGAGGCATTGGTCAGAGCTATTTGAAGAGAGTGATAATTTAAATCTGAAAAAACATTCTGTGGTAATTTAATGATAATTTGTGAGATTTATGGAATGTTTTGACCGTTTATAATTCAATGTTTCAGCGAATTATTCAAAATCGCAGAGTCTAATTTGTTTAAAATTGTCCCATTTAGTGCGCTACACTGTGTACTTTATAGCGCATTTATTCGTTTGTCGCGGGTAGCCCCAAAATCGAAAGATATTTAGTATAAACTATTTTTTTTTTTGCCATATTGTTTACCGTTACTGTGGAAAGGCTGATTAGCATAAAAAGAGCATCATCCAAAACTTTCATCCAAGCCTAACATCTGGTATGAAATTCATTGATCTAAAGTAAGATTATGTATAAGCGCATTCAAAAAGGAAAGTGTGACACCACCCCCCCCCCCCCCCCCCCCCCCAAAAAAAAAAAAAAAAATACTTGGAGCCACCCTAAGGTGATTGAAACCACCTCGCGGAAAACTGACAGAAATGGAGGTTGACCATTTGTGTATAAAAGCTATGCATAGTCATCCCTAATGGAAATGTCGAACGATACTCTGACTCTGTGACAGAGGTAAGCTGATAAAAACTCCTTGAATTCCTTGTGTGCTTCTATTTCACTGAACGTAGAATGGGAGGCCCAAAGCTCGGCAAAATCTAGCTCTGATTCACCAACTTCTTTTTCCAACTTCACCAACGCCTTGATCTTTTTGTTGAGTAATTTTCGTTGCTCCTTGAGAAGATTGCAATTTTCTTGGACGCTCCTTCTTCCTTTCGCTGGTTTCTTCTTTTCTTTGGTTTTCCTCCAAATTTCGTCCCCTGCTTGAAATTCCGATCCACCTCCGAGAAGAGATTTCAGATAACAGAGCAAGAACCCGGCCATTTCAAACTCACCAGAATTCCCATCGATTTCAGAATTAACGTCACTGTAGGTATCCATGATGACAGCCATAAACATGTTTAGCAAAAAAAACTGCATGGTGAGCATAAATAAGGTGAAGAACAATGGTCCAAGAATACGATCTGCGTGGGTCAGGTCAAAAAAATACGCTTTCCCTAGAGTCATAGCCAGCGAAGTCTCAAACGTCGTTATGAAGTCGGCCATACCTTCTACCTTGTTGCCAAAGACAACATAGGCAAAGATGTTAAACGCAAAAATTATGATCAAGACTTCCATGCCCAACGGTAAGAGACCTTTGCCGGCTATAGAAATTGTGTGTCCAAGTACTGCAATGTTCCGGATGAAACTCAAAAGTTGCAAAAATTTCAGCGTTGCGATAAAAACAATGGAGGCTATAACATACGTGCTCAGTTCATCCCCTTTTATAGCATAATGAAAACTTATGAAGATGAATGGATTTTCTTGCACTTTGTTGATAGTCCATTTTGTGTTTGCCATACGGGCGATATACAATCCGACAGCAGTGAAACACAGCACCATCTGAGCAACATCCAGAACGTTCCAGGTATTTTTGAAGAAAGCTCTTCCTTGCTTGCATATTTTTTTGCATGTTACGTAGGACACTATAATCACAATCACAACAACGATAAACTCGCAGGCTGCAACAGCAGCGCTGAGGGAACCAACGTGCTGGTACAAACGGAACGTGTCCACTCTTAAAAACGTTGTAGCTGCACCAGTTCCCGTGAACTCTACCAGATACGTGACACTACTGAAAAGGTTGGCTGGGGCGTTAAACACTGTCAGCTCGACAAAGACTGCACGGCTGTACTTATCAATCCAGTTGTAGAACTGTAAATCGCGTATCACATTCTTGGCTTGCTCCATGAAGTAGCCTAAGTCGGCTGTAAATCCTCCTCCACCGTAAATGGCTTTACTTCCCCAGAAAGGTACTCCGTTCAATTGCATAGTTGTCTGGTATCGCCAAGGAATCGGACATGAGGAAATCTTCAGGCCGGTTGTTTTTACCCACCCAGGTAAGAAGAATCCTTTCTCCTCCCCAAGCATCGAATACGAATCGTCACAGCTCATATTGAAGTCTTGCGAATAGTCACCTTTGCATACACCTTGGGATTAAGAACAATGAACGTTTTTTTGACGTTATAGTTAAATTAACGCCAAATGGCGGATAAAATGTATGGAAAGACACAAAAACCGGTGCTGGGCTAGATGCACGTTTTATAACAGTTCTGTATTAACCCTATTCGGCCTGGGGGAAGAAGGGGTGTACAAAGTGCCCGCGCTAACTTTCAGCATTCATAACTTGTTTTAATATAAATTCAAATGCCAAAAATGCAAATTTATCTGGCAATAATTTGGTATGATACTATATTAATCACGTGTCTTGATGTCCCATGGCAAAACGTGTTGAAGGCCATGTTGAAAGTGGCATTTTTTACATTTCAATGAAAATGAACCACGTTTATCGTTGTTACTTTTACATTTTATATCATTTAGCGTTTCTTCATTAGTTTTCATTCACTTTGAGTCAATTTGGACGGTTTTATGAGGATTAGGAGAAATCCAATATGGCGGCTGTGTAAAACTAATTATATAATTAATACGTCATCGTCCCATTTTACGGAACGTAAATGAAACAGTTTTGGACGTGCTATTTACCCTCCAGATTTCACTGTCATAGCTTTAAAGCCCTTTATGTTGTGTTATAGAAAGTCACGGCTTTAATGCTCTCTTCATGTATATATATTTTTCAAAAAATTCATTTTTTTTTTACTTTTAAATGGAATAAAAACCTACGTTTGTCTTTATAGATTTTACGTTTTTGTCCCATTTAAGCATTCTTTTTTGGCTTTGAGTACTTTGGATCAATTTGGACAGTTTTTAAGAGGTTTTGAAAAAGTCCAGAAATCTAAGATGGCGGATCCAAAATGGCGGCTGTGCAGAAATAGTTACGCAATTCCTATGTCATAGGAAGTCAATTTGCATTGTACGGGCCGCAAAGGAGACAGTTTCATACGTAACATGTTCCCTCTAGGTTTCATTGTCATAGCCTTGACGCTCTTGAAGTTACGAAAGGGAGTTACAAACTAAAGACTAATTTTCCTTTCTTGCAATTTTGGTCCATGAGATTTTCTGCTAATAATGATGACAATATCTTTATGCTTTTTTCTATCGGTTGTCACAGCTTCTACAGCGAACGGCAAATATTTTGCAATAATTGACCGTAAGGTTTTATAATTTCTAGCTTCCTCCAGAAAAATTTGTAGAAATGTTTAGGGTTAACATTTTGCAAGGAAATCAAAGGGCTCTTAAAGGGACACTGTCACCTATTTTTAGTATCACTTTGAAAAGCCAAAAAAGATATTCGTTTTAATGGAAATCTTAAAATAATGTTCCAGTTTTGTTAACAAATACTCTAACAGTGCACAGAAACTGGTATTCGTTATCTTTGGCTGCGGATGGCGAGGATGGAAATGGATTGCAACTTGAAAAAAATGGCCAATTTTTTCAAGTTCCTCCCAAGAGTCGTGGAAAAATCGCAGAAAAACGTATTATGGTTTGTTCTTTCTTGAAGAAATCACTTGATATTATGTTCTTGGTGTTCTAAAAGCAATTTTATGTTTGAGCAAAGGTACTTTCTCATATATTTAGTGTATTTTGACCAAAACATAACAAAATCTGCGTGACAATGCCCCTTTAAGAACCATCTCGCGAATACGAAACAATACAAAAAGGAAGTCAAATAATTGAAGAGTAAAACATTTAAAACTACCAAAACATCAGCGTGACATAATATATGCAGTGTGTGAAACGAGACTGTCTAGACAACCGAATAAGGTAATACCATGGGGAATTAAAGTACAGCAGTTTAAAATGATGGAACGAGCGAATCTGTTCCCCTATACTATATCTTGCTCTTAGCTTCGCGTATTCACGAGGTAAAAATATGTTGTTGTTGTAGTTGTTTTTTTTTCTCACGCATTGTATTTTTTTTTTGTAAATTACTGAAATAGTGTAATAAATTAAAAAATATATATATATGAAAATCTGTAGTCATCTACATCTTCATCTACAAATTTAATTACATAGATGTGTTCAGTCCGACGATTTTGCCAATTTCATGCAATTTCGTATATTAAACTACATTGCTCTGATCTACAGCTATTTCAATTAACGTTGTCGGATGAAATCTTAAAGCCAAGACCGCAAAGTAGTATGGGTTAGGGTTAAAGCCATTGCATAAAAATCCCATACAACCTTGCGGTCCTGGCCTTTCGCCTTTTTCATCCGACAACGTTAACTGAAATAGCTGTATTTTGAAAGGTATACTGTAAGGTACGTTTGTATGTCTCACAATTTATAAAGCCGCTTAGAAAAATTCACCGAAAAAATGCGAGAAAATCCGTTGTTAATATTGGCGTTTTGGCCTTTGCTGAAGTCATAACAATCAGGGAAAACCTACATTATGATGAGAGCGCGCATACATTATCTAAAGCTTACGTCCTCAGCACTCACTCACCTATAAAATTATTGGGAGTCACCTCGAAATAGTATTTTTTTTTTTGTACTCGCAACCTGCTTCATTTTTGTGCAATGTATATTTTGGTACAGCGAAGGATGTGTAAATTGGATTGCCCCTTAAGCAATTTTGAAATTTTGTGTTAAAAATCGTATGTAACAAAGAAAATGTTGCTGAGCTCATGGATTTATCCGAGAATTCTTTGTTAAGTTAAAATTTCTTAAAGGTGCATTCACACGACAAACTTAAATGGCTGTTTCCCTAAAGGTAAAAGGTAAAGTCGCACTCGGGCCACGATGGCCCACACGGCCGGAGCTTAACCCGGTTTCCGTGGCATGAAGCAACTAGGAATATTGCTACTCCCCCCTGGATGGGATGCTAGTCCATCGCAGGGTTACCCCCAGCATTTTGTCGCCGGTACCCATTTATACACCTGGGTGGAGAGAGACAGTGTGGAGTAAAGTTTCGTATCGAAGGAAACAACACGACGCAGAGACCAGGCTCGAACCACCGACCTTCAGGTCCGACGCGCTAACCACTAGACCCTCGTAATCAAAATTAGTCATGAAACAGATTTTCTTCAAATCTTGATGCGAATTACACTTTGCCTAGTAACTTTTAAAATACATTTCGTTTGGTCTCAAAATGTTTTCTTCAGCAATTTACAGAGGTCTCCTGGGGACCAAATTTGAAAAATACAAAATTTCCCTAACTTTGGCAACTTCTCAAAACAGGTAAAATGGGTTCACAAAAATTCATCTAAACCAAAAGTGGATCGTCGTACAGCAATTTACTTGAAGTCATAGAACAATTAAGACTTAATCTTACATATGATGAAAAAACATTGTGTGGCCAGTTGGTTTAAAGACCATGAAGTCGTTTTGAAATACCGGTATTTACGAATTATGCAAATTAGGAGCCTTAACCTTAGCCTGCAAATACAGAGCAAATGTGACCCGAACAATGATGTTCCCTATCAGAGAAACACAAAAATAGTTTCAAACTAAAGCAGAATACACAGTTATACTAGTATACATCAGTATACAGCTGTATTGAAATTGTTGATAGCCTTCAAAGTGCCCATTAACTGTCCTCGATGCGCACAAAATCCTGCAAAATACTGCTTCGTTCAATGACCGCTAATTTTGCTTGAGAAGTAACTTTACAAAAGCGTCTTCATCTGTGATTATTAATCTGAGAATAAAGCATCAAAAACAAGACATAATGCGTATATTGTTAATTCAGAGCTTACTGCCTTGAACTGAAATTAGTGACTGCCATCTGGTGTATGCTTTCATTTGTACTTGCGGCCTTTTCCAAACCCAGTCGCTCGTCATTCGTTATAATTTGATCCATGCCTATTAGAGTGCATTGAGGAAGCCTAGAAGCGTCAATTTGTTTGAGTTAGGGTAAATACTTGAATCAAAACACTCATTTCCTTCACACTTTCGCCATGGTAGTTCGCCATGGTACATGTATGTTATCAAGATGGTAACCGCTGACCAGACAAACATAAACATATGCACGGCTCTAATTACAAATGGCGAGTGTTTGTTTTTATGCCGACAACACTGCGGGGATTCACGTAGTATAATTTGCATAATTCGTAAATATCGGTATTTCAAAGCGACTTCATGGTCTTAAAACCAACTGGCCACACAATTTTTTTCATGATATTTAAGATTAAGTCTTAATTGTTCTTGGACTGCAAGGAAATTGCTTTACGACGATCCACTTTTGGTTTAGATGAATTTTTGTGAACCCATTTTTTCCTGTTTTATTACAAGCTGTATAAGTAGGTTGACAGAAGTTAATGGGCCCCCCTGTAAATTGCTGAAGAAAACATTTTGAGACCAAACTAAATGTGTTTTTAAAGTAACTAGACAAAGTGTAATTCACATGCAAGATTTGAACAAAATCTGTTTTATGACTAATTTTGATTATGAGGTTCTTAGGGAGACAGTCACTTAAGTTGGCGTGTAAACGTGACATCAATAATGGACAAACATTTTGGCAAAATGTTGGCGACAAAAAGAACCTGGCTCTTTTCTTGCCAACTATTTTGCCAACGTTTTTGAGTTGGCAAACTCGCGTTTGATGTGTAAGCTTGTTCACAGGCTCCTCGCTCTTCCTCCTCCAGAAGAGAGAGCCCAGGACCGAAATAGAGGTGTGTGTATGTTTGTGGTGTGAAAACACGAGATTGCTAACGTTTTGGAGTTTGTCGACACGAGTTTGCCAAATTTAGTTTGTTGCTTAAAGGTGCGTTAAGTACTCGAAGGGGACCCTTTTATATCGTCGCTCGATGCTTTTAAAAGCTAACCCCATTAAATGTACTTTGATGACGTCATGGAAAGGCGTTAACAAAGAGAATGCATTGAATAGACGAAACAGATGAATTTCAATACACAAAGAAATGCGTTTCCTTTGTTATGCTTGATGTATAAGTGTACGTACCTGGTTTGGTTCTGAGTTGTCGTATACGTGGCATACCAATAATGTACAAAGACTTCTCGTCTGTGAAGCCTTCCAGTGGGTCTTCGTCTCCATTATACCACTCTTTACTGAAAACAAATGGAAGTAAACCATCTTCCACAAAAGACCAAACGCTCTTGATGTCGTTTGCCTGAAAACAACAGTCAATAGCATATCTCATATTTTATCTATTTTTTTTTTTTTTAAATGGAGAGAAAGAGTGTGATTTATGAGGATATACAACACCAACAAGAAAGTATAAATACGCAGTTTAGCAAAATTCGATATGTTGGAAAAACCTTGATGAAGGAACTCTCATAACTGAATTTTTGACATAAAAATATTAAAAAAACCGGGCATCCAAACTTTCACGACGATGTTCAGTCGTAAATTTAAATTTTTCACTTTTAAATAGCCTTTCTCTATTGTGTTCCGCTCACCAAGTTACGGCTTCCAATCTAGTGGCTCTGTGGTCTACGAAATGACTTCATTTGTTGCCATGGTGGTTTTGGAAGGCGATGAAGTTAACAAAAGATAAAAATAAGTAAACAGTCGATTTCTCGTGGATCAATGTAAGGCAGTCGTTTCTTTGTTTGTTTTAAGCCAATAAGCCTTGCTTTATTGTTCTGTCTTGCTAGTAGATTAAAAACTACAGACAAATTTAAGGAGAACTGAGAAGTCCTTACCTCTGTGCCAAACACATTTCTCAGGAAGTTACTCTGAGAGAATGCATCAGGATCCCGGGCAGAATAGCTTATCATCAGTAACGATAATAAAAATAACAGATGAAACATGCTTTCTTTCAAAATTGTAAAAGCTTTCCTTTCATTCAGTTTGTATTTTCTTGCTTTTTCAACAAGAGCCTCGTCTGGCGGTTCAAACATTTCAATTGTTTGTTTTATCGCTTCTTCCGGGTCAAATGGTTCTGGACTGCAATCTTCGCCACTTGTCTTACTAGAAGAACTTTTTTTTTCTGTGAAATCACTTGGCAGTTTCTTTAAAATTAATGAGATTATCACTGCTGCGAGAAAAATCTTCAAGGGTTGTGTGACGAACGCGTCCTGAAAGAAAGAGATTAACATGGAGGAAAGCCACTTGTTGGAAATTTCTTTTCCCCACGCCATACTGTAGAACAAGGTGAAAGTCGCTGCAGTCATTGTTGTTAAAAAGCATATTGAATACGTTATGTAAATAAACCAGTGTGGCAAGCATGGACTCGAGCCTTTCTCCTTGGACTTTTCAGCTTGGTCATCTTTAACTGGTAGGATATCGCTGGCACCGACTGAGTTTTTATTGGGAGTACACGCCCTTGTGTATTTTGAACACACTGGTACTCTTGGTTTAATATTTCGAAAAAGCTGCAAGACGAGAATGTTAAGTGGAAGAGCAATTAAACTGCTCTGAATTCCAATAATTATCTGTTTGAGGCTGAAGGACAGGGGTCCGAGGGTCACGGTTGACTCATCCGGCTCGTTGCCAATGTTATAAAACATGGCATTCGTTATCATGGCGCTAAACAGAAGTGAAATACAGCATGTCAGTCGTTGAACACGTGTGAAGTTACTTTTAGATGGTTTTCCAACTACCGAGATCCACAGGTGTCCATCAAACATGTCCTTCGATGTCTTTGTTCGAAAAAGAATTCCAAAACTGGTGAGTTTCTTTGTATCACTTACTTCCAAAACACGACTGACCGCGCCGTCGCCTTTCTCAACGGCAAACCAGCGGTCGCATGCAAAAATGTACTGTTCTTCTGTCTGTACATCCCGTATAATGACGTAACTGAGATACCATGATGAGTTAATACCCGACAAGTCGTGCCACACCTTAAGGTACAGTAGTTTTCCTAGACTTTGGGGTAACGACACAATAAATTCGTTGGTAGAGCCTCTGGTGAACAGAGTTTTATTTTGAGCTTTAAGAGCTATTGGACAGCTTTGTCCTTGCTCACCAATCATCAGTATGAAGACGTTTGCAGTTGTACCAGAACCCCGCCAAGGACCAGTTTGAACTATCACTTCGTAGCTGTTTTGAATTCCACCACCTCCTGTATTAATCATCGTGGGTATTCCCTGAAATTCAACAACACAAAGTTGATTCATTTTGTAAAATTAAGCATGAGTTATTAACATGATCGCTTTTTTTTTTGTTTCTCTCACGATTGAGACACTTCTGAAGTGAATCGTGGCACTTCGATCGCTTACTGTTAGTATTCACCAGCAGATATTTCATTGGAACAAGGAAGGAAGGAAGGAAGGAAGGAAGGAATGAACAGTTTCTTATCTTACGTATGGGGGAATAGTCTCTAGTCGCAATAAAGAAAAACGAAAACACCAATCACATACAAACGCCAGTGAAAGCATAACTTAGAGTGACAGGCAACAAGTCCACTCAATCGCCTGATAAGATTTCTGAATATTTCCGTCCATTTTCGAAAATTTTCGATCCGAGTGTATTGTGCAGTTAAATGTAGTGCAAACTTAATTCAACTTACAATTGTTTCATCGCGTTTGTCCATTCTTCTTAACCACACCACCATCAAAATATAGATGGCAAATGCTGTGACAATGGTAGCTAGAACAGCTATGTTGTCTGATAAATTCTTGAAGCCCTCGAATACTTTATCAAAGTCGATTGGATTCGGAGCGACGACGAATCCTCCACCAAACGATGTCAGATGGTTACAAAGACAGTGGGCACGCTCCACTCGGGTTTTACTTCCAACCTAGATGCATATTAATACCGTGTGTTATTAACCCTATTTATTGATCACGTGACTTAATGTTTCCATGGCAACAAGATTTTGACAGCCATGTTTTTTGAAATTTGGACATTTTTATCCTTTGAATGAAGAAAAACAATGTTTATTGGTATAACTTTTATATTTTTACGTCATTTAGCTTTTATTTATTGGTTTTGATTAATTTTGAGACAATTTGGACAGTTTTAAGAGGTTTTAAAAAATTCCGAAATCCAAGATGGCGGATCCAAGATGGCGGCCGTACAACAAATTACCTAATAACTACGTCATATGACGTCATCATTCCATTGTGCGGACAGCAAAGGAGACAGTTTTGGACGTACTATGTACCCTCTTGGTTCCATTATCATAGCCTTAATTTTCTTGAAGTCACATATGCATTGTGACTAAATCAAAATAACTGTATTCGCTGCATCTTCTTTGCAAACAAAAGTGAAAGTCCCACAATATACTTTACACTATTAGAAATCTTAAAGTTAGATAACATTTTTAAATTAAAAATTGGCATTCTTGTGCATAAAATACAATATAAAAAAAAGGATACACCTCGTGTTCTCTATGATTTAACTCAACTGGCTTCGGCTGTTCATAATTACAATACTAGATATGCCACTAATCTAAACATGTATAGACCATTTTCCAGAACTAATTATGGCCTAGCCAGGTTTAGCGTAGTGGCATCACAGATCTGGGAAACAATACCGATGAAAATTAAGTGTCTCCCTTTTAATAGTTTTAAAAAAGAATACAAACTCTTTCTATTTGATAGTCAAGCATGTTAAACAACTCTAATTTATTATTTAGTTCTATTTATTTAATTACTTAATTTAAATAGTTATTATAACAACTAGTTATTAAAAGTATTTTATAATCTCCACCCACTTGTAACTGCTCTGTGGTAGTAGCCAACTCGAAAGCTTGGCTCCTTTGGCTACTACACACTCTTCTTTTGTTATGTTTAATTCAATGTCTAGTTAGCTCTGTTCTTACTTTTTTTTTTTATTTCCTTAATGTTGGTTTATTGTAATAATTGAATAAGTGTGAATAAAAAAAATAATAAAAAATTAACTTGTGTCCTCCCCCCCCCCCCCCCCCCCCTGCACCCAAGGCTCAGGAACTCAAAAAATGCCCATGTTGTTGTCAACAGGATCTTTATGACAAATGATCACTGTATTTGCCTAAACGTGCAACAAAGATCAATTCAATATTTTAACAGAAGCAGCTCAGTCATGGTTTATGTAGCATTGGGAGAGTTTAACGATTATAATTAATTAACATAAAGTCAATGCAGTGCAGTTTTTTTTAGGGCAGTTTGTTCGGGAACTTCATATATAGTGCTACAACGTTATCCGTGATCGGAATCTTTTATGACGCGAGTTGTATTTGTATTTGACCTACTCAATGGATCTGGGGAATACAGTCAAAGTAGTATTCCTCGTGTAACAAATTTGTTAGTCACGCTCTTCAAGTAAGTAAGACAGTAAGTATGGCATCGACGCTATAGACAAAAGTTTGTGCTAAATTGCGCTGTCTAAAATAACCGACATACTTGACGAAAAGCAAGATTTCAACCACTCGATCCTATTTTACAGATTTTGGCTTACCTTACAACCTTTGGATGTCCAATTCTCGTTTTTCTCGTCCCAATACATGCACGGAGAGGAGAAGCTGAGGAGAGTATAATTGACGTCACTTCCAGCGTTGTACTCGGGTATTTGCGTTTTGTATTCACCCTGGCCCTGAGGTGTTGGAGAAGGTCTTGGTGGCGGATCCTTGTACTCTATACAAGAACGTCTCACCCGCGTACCTTCCCAACAAGATCTCCGCTCACGAGAATGCGAACCATTGGCCTTGTAGCTTGCGATGCCCATGTAATATTCACCAGAGAGAGATATCAAAGATGAGTTAATAAATACTATGTATGGATCGCAAGGCTCGTCATTATCAAGAAACTTGCAAGGCGAGAAGTCTGGTAAATCCATAACATATTTATCCCTTCCGAGTTTTGGTCTCTCTCCCTGACGCCAATAAATTTTAAAAACTGAGTTAATGTCAGGCACAATCCGAAAGCTCATTGGTTCTCCAACATTCTCCACGTCGAACTTATGATAACGCATACTGCCGTTTGCTCCTTTCATAAAGTTTTCTGCCGGTCTGGGCAGGGTCTCGACGTCGCGAGTTATGAACAGGTTGATGTCCTTATGAAGAGAACTTATATTTAATGCATCATGACTGTCGTCTTTGAGGACAACGGACAAAATGTGTGAAGAGACGTTCACCGCTGACATGTCCCACGTAAATGGATTATCTTGGAAAACAACTACCTGTCAATAAAATGAACGTGCAACAATTAAGTTTGCAAAAAAAAATCAGACTCTAAGAGACATCTCGTTAGTACAAACCAACATAAGGTTAATTTTAGTTGTTTTTGATGTTTTGTAATTAAGTTTCAAGCTTTGAGCAGTCCCTTAACTTCTAAAAATTATCTATTGTTTCAGCCATTAAGGCAGTACACCATACAAAAAAATCGTGAAATCCGCAGTTAACTTGCCATTTTAGTTCCATTTGCAGTTTACCTTAAATAAACGTATTCGTATGATCCGAGCCCACGAGACCAAGCGCTTTCTTATAGGCTACACATTTAAAACATAAATCGTCCTGTAGCTTTTGTTCAAGTATTAACTAGTTTCAACTATATGTACTTGAAAATGAAGACGTTATTAAACTGGCTTGGCTGGTGTTTTCCGACGCTCATAAAACAATTACATTGTAAAACCGCACGGAGAAACCGTCTTTGATCTGAGGCAAATCCCTTCCAAAACGACTAAAGAAAGACACGGACAGTGTATATCCTTTAACGTAACCTTCACCCTGACACGTTATACAGTGTACTAGCAAAGTAGCCCGACGCAGGCAAAAGATGAAATTTCAGCAGTAAGATTACATGGTCTAATTATGTAAGGATCCTCTCAAGTTCTCCCTCTTGTTTGCACCAGTTTACGTATCCCGGTAAAAAGTCTTATTTATTTTCAATCGCGTGCTACTTGATGAATACAACAATTAAAGAAAGATTTAATACTCGACGTTTCTCAGTCGTCATTACGCCATTATCAAGAGTAATGAAAATTGTACAGAGCGAATATTTAAGTAGGTTAGAGCTAAAATTTACATAGATGGCTATACAAACACTTTATAATATAGGCTCAGAAAATTTGGGAAATTTGATTGGCTGATGACAGAACTATTCTGACGTAATAGTGGTATTTCAAAGTATTTCAGCAATGACGCAGTGGTATAACACGGTTGCTATGACCACCAAGCGACGTGTTTACATTTTTTTGTCTTTTCAAAAAAATGGCGGACAGATTTCCTGAAGTTTCGAGTGACGAAATTGAACAACTGGCTAAAAAAGCGAAAAACAAAAATACGACAAAAACCACAAATACGTGGGTCAATGTGTGGAAAACGTGGGCTAACAGGAAGGGCCGAGAAGACGACATTTTGAAGTACGAAGCCCAAGAATTGGACGCGACTCTCGCTGTTTTCTTTGCTGAAGTGCGAAAAACGATGGCTCTGAAAATGAGTCTGACAGCCTACGAGTTATGCTGTCGGCCCTAGATAGACATCTCAGGGAAAACGAGATCAAACATTGCATAGCGAGGATCGAGATTTTGTGAAATGCAGACAAGTTTTTGAAGGAAAAGCGAGGGGACTTCGCGAACAGGGCTTCGGGAAAAGGCCAAATGCAACAAAAGCGCTCACCTTTGAAGACGAAGAACAACTGTGGCAGAAGCGTGTCCTGGGTGACCACAGCCCAAAAGCTCTTCTTTGAACCACTTTCACAACTGCCAGGTGACAATAAAGTACAGCGCCGGAGCCGATGCCACCGTTGGAATTGTACAGAAAAACAGTTAAAAACGAAGTGAAATAAGCTCTAGTTTCAGCCCTTTCTTTGATTCTCCGTCTTGACACGCCGATTCACATGTATTACGGTTCATTTTTGGCGGTAGGAAGGCTGTAAAAACTTTTAGAGACGACTTTCAACTTCTTGGCAAACTAAATTTAGCTCTGTTTTTGACAAGAACAGTGCGCAACCGTGAAGCGCTGTCATTCATTCAATGTGAAATGTTCCCACTATATGGCGCGGTGTTCATTTGACCGTAACGAAATAAAAGACACTTTTGAAAAAATTTCTGAGCCTATTTTATAAACAAATAATTGGATGAGTTGTACGTGATATTACCAAATATCACTATTACTAAATATCACTACAACTCATCCTATTACCTATACTTATCGCGAACTTAGTCAGTTTGCACGATGGCGTCATTTGACTACAACTACCAGAATCCTTCAGTTTTTTGTCTTGTAGTGCAAATTCGGGCTATTGTTTATTGTTTTTGTTTTTTGTTTATTGTTTTTGTTTTTTTTGTTTTTGTTGTTGTTTATTGTTTATTGTTAATGTGTTATTGTAATATGGCCAATAAAATAAAAAAAAATAAAATAAAATAAACCTCACTGGGATTACAAAATTTAAATAAAAAAGGAAAAACGAAATGAATTCTGGTAGTTGTAGTCAAATTACGTCATCGTGAAAATGGCCTATTGAGTCAGTTTGCACGTTCAGCTCTAATTTGAGTTTGTTTATGAATAGCATCTCTTTAATGAGACAATCAAATTTGTTGGTTCATTTAGCAAGCAAGTGAAACTGTTCTAAAACACGCTGTGGTATTTGACCATTGTGTTCTTTCTGGCAGTGTTTGTAAATGGAGGACGACTTTCTTTAACTTTTTTAACTGCGCATTGGTTGTTGACAATAGAGGGCTAAGGCCCGGTTCAAACGTCGAACTTCACATGTGCCGAATCTAATGCAAATGACCAAGAACAATAGATTTTGCTCATTTTCATTAGATTCGACACATATGAAGTTCGACGTTTGACCCGGCCCTTAGCTTCTTTCATATTGAGATCCTCATTGAGCTTCCGACTTGTAATTACAAATATAGGTTGGATGGCGGTTCTTACTTTTAAACTTAGATTACTAAGTTGCTGTTTCACAACGTTCGCTGAACTCTGATCTTTAAACGTAGGATGATTCTAACAATGTTCGTTTTGTCTTGTGGCGATGGATAGGGCTGTTGGTCAGATAACTTAGTGTCGATGAGCTTTTTGATGGCCGTTTTGATCAAGTTCCGTGGGTATTTAATCAAATTTAAGCTTACAAAACACTTCTCTCAGCCGGTCACATTCTTCATGAAAATGTGACCAATCAGAAGATAATCGTTATGTCCGATCTAGCATGGTGTTAATTAGGCTTCGTTTGTACCGATAATCTACGTGGCTTTGGTAGTGCAGTACTTTACGCTCTTGAGTACATCAATAGACGGGGTCCTAAACCGCCTAGAGCACTTATGAAGGCTATCGACGAGCCAAAAAGGCGAGATGACATTGTAATTACAAAACCGGACAAAAGATCTGGAATTGTTGTTATGGATAAATCGGAATAGGCGCCTGTTATCTGAAGTGTCTATCAACTACACCACCAAATTTAGATCCGTCGATCTAGAAAGGCCCAAAACTAGAGGTAGGCAACCAACCTACTACCACCCCGTCTTACAAAAAGAAATAGAGATCGACAGCCTCTTATATAGGATATTACCTAAGCCGATCTCTTTAAATACAAAAAAACCTAAGCCGATCGCCTATTCTCTTCGCCCTATAGGTTCTGGACTGGCGCACTAAAAGGGACTGCCAAAGACTCACAAAGAACGTCTGGCCATGCGGCCCATACTATCTGCTACTCATACATATAACAATACTCCAGCAAAGTGGCTTGAAGATAAGCTGAACCCTTTATCGTATAATCAATGTATGGTACATCACATCAAGCCCACCAATACAGGCCTCCTACTGCACTACCAAAGCCACGTAGATAACTGGTACAAACAAAGTCTAATTAACACCATGCTAGACCGGGCATACCGATTGTCTTCTGATTGGGCACAATTCCACGAAGAATGTGACCGGCTGAGAGAAGTGTTTTACTTAAATACCCACGGAACTTGATTAACAAGGCTATCAAAAAGCTCATCGACACTAAGTTATCTGGTCAACAGCCTTATCCATCGTTACAAGATCAAACGAACATTGTTAAAGTAATCCTACCGTTTAAAGATCAGAGTTCAGCGAACGTTGTGAAACATTAACTTAGTAATCTAAGTTAAAAAGTAAGAATCGCCATCCAACCTATATTGTGAGTCGGAAGCTCAATGAAGATCTCAAGGTGAAGCTAAGCCCTCTATTGTCAACAACCAATGCGTAGTTTATAAGTTTAAATGTAACCTGTGTGATGCAGGATATGTGGCCTATCGCACCCATTGGCACTTGCGTCAGCGTGTGGACGGGCACAAAAGAACGTCGTCCTCCATTTACAGACACTACCAGAAATAACACAATGGTCAAATACCACAGCGTGTTTAAGAACAGTTTCACGTGCTTGCTAAACGAACCAGCAAATTTGAATGCCTCATTAAAGAGAGGTTAGTCATACGCAAACTCAAATCAGAACTGAACGGGCAAACTGACTCAGTTCGCGCTAAAGTGTTTGTATTGCCATCTATGTAAATTTTAGCTCTAGCCTACTTAAATATTCGCTCAGTAAAATTTTCATTACTCTTGGTAAAGGCGTCACGACGACACCGAAACGTCGAGTATTAAATCTTTCTTTAATTTTTGCATGTCTTTACTTTAGCAAATCTCGTTTGATCAAAAGTTCCATTGATGAATATTTCATTAAAAAAATATTAGAAACAGTGCATTTTTTCGACACAAATTACGACGGATAACGGTTAAAACGCCCAACTCTGAACTGAATCGCGTTAACTTTTTTTCGCATTTATTATAGCATTGTTTGTTTTTTTCTTATTTTTGCAAAACAAGGAGTGTCAGGGGGATTTGATGTCATCTTAACAAATTATGTTTTGGTATTAACAGAAACCGAAACATAATGGTCCCGTCGTGTGATAAATCGCCACCCTAGTGTACCAATCTTTCGATGAGTGTTTCTAGTAATAGACGTACTGGGTATGACATTTGTATGGATTGTACCTTGAGAAGTACAGCAAAATTAAAGTACAGCAAATCTGGCAAATATTCAACCAATAGGTTTGAGTAATCATATGAGTGATGACTAAAACGTTACCCTCTAATAAAGAGGTACTTTTGTATATCAAAAATGACTGCATCATTCTGATAAACGGTGAAGTAGGGTGGATTTTGTACCACCCGCAAAGCTTAAACTTTGGTTGCCTGTTAATAATACCAAAATGTCTTTATACATCTGTTTAACGAGGAAGTGTCACAGGGATTTGCCGTCATTTCAAAAACCAAAGAATGTTTTTGTATTAACAGAAACCGTAAAAAAAATCGTCTGGTTTTACGATAAATTATCACCCTAATTGTGATAAAACTGTCGATGAATGTCTCTAGTAATAGACGGACTGGGTCTGTATGGTTGCAACTTGAAAAAAGTTAGTCTAACATTTTTCCAGTTCCCACATTTTAGTATTAAGATCTGTTAAATAAGTGAAAGTATTGCAGCTTGGTTTTGACCAAAAACGGTCCCTTAAATAAAGTAACATTCTCTTACCTGGACATCTAAATTTTCGCCGGCCGACACTCCGTCAAGTAATTCAGTGAAGTCAGGAAACTGTACCGATACTTTTCCATTGCCAACAGCAAGCTCTCCTTTAGTATCAGACTGCACCTTTTTAAGAACCAGTGACACATGTGGACTAGAAATAATAATCGGCTCTTCGCCAACAACAGCCAGGAAACTCATCGTGTCAGTTATGTTGCCGAGTAATGCCATGCTCTCCAAAACAATGGCCCTTGCCTGAGAAAGAATTTTGTAACGTCAACTAAAGTACTTCTCAAACGAATTTATATTTAATGAAGAGAAAAAAGGGAATCACTACCATGAAAAAGGTTTCGAAATTTGTTTTAAGCTTTGCCATAAAAAGAACAGTTTTGGCGCACCCTTACTGTCGACAACCTATCCTAGGCCTATACTTACTAAACACTGGTTTTTCATTCTATATTTTAAAATTGCGCAGAGTAATTTTTTGATTTTTCAGTTTCCTGGCAGAAAAGCGGACAGAGAACAATTGTTTATTAATGAACGTTGAAATTGGCCAACGCTGAAAGAGATCGGCGTTTTTTTTTTTTCTTGACGCTTCTCGTTTCGACTCGTAGCTACATTCTTTTCCCGCTTAAATTAATTTCAGTAACTTGTTTGGGTGGAAAAGAGTATTAACTTGTGCAGTTGAAAATATAGTTTTCCAGTTGGCTTCAAAACTTAATTGGTAAAAGCATTGCACCGCGGCTTCGCATTGTCAAGGGTTCCGGCAAATGCCTTTCAAGCCTGAATTCCGTCATACCTTCTAATGACAACTTCTGAAATTGCTACCATCATTAAGAAGTGATTTCACTTGTACAATTTCGCATCCGATATGTACATGGGATAATCATTTATTTTAATTATTTTACTTCTAATGTGACCAGTGTAGTTAACAGACCACTTTTATTATCTTACCTTATCTTTAGTACCGTTAACAGGCAAGTGGTTATCCTTGGAAGCTCGGTCCCCGTACACTCTGGCCGAGTCACTGGATGCTCTGATGATGCTCACCAAGCCCGTCTTTACTATCACTGCTGTTTCGTTAATCACGCTGGTAGGGGCAGCTCTGTCATTTCGTGTACTACTGATTATGCCTGTCATTTCTTTGAAAGATTTCAAGCACTTCTCCTGAAAAAGCAAACGACGTTAAGCTAAATAGTACAATATTATACAATACAACACTTATTGTCACTCCCTTTTGGGATTTGATTTGTAAGTGTGGTGGTTGGGACGAGAAAATCTAAAACTGTCGTCATGCCCTAATGGCAAGGACCGTCACGTGCACAGCGGAAGTTGAAAAAAAGGTACTTCATAACCATTTCTAGTAATTTCCAGTCCTTGCACTTGGATGGATCAATACAACCACTCTTTATCAGTTAGTTCTTCAATAATGGTATCAAACAAATGCCCAGTCATTGTTAAATACGTTATGGTCATGATGTAGCATGTTAAGGTGGCTCCGTTGTTCTTTCGGGCGCACTCTTCTATAACATGCTTTGGGTCATCGCTTTTTTGGCCCAAAAGCGATGGCTATAAAACTTTGCGAAAAGTGACAGCTATTATTTAACAATAATATGATAGAATTCGATTTAACTGGGAACAAATATTTTCAGTGATATTTAAAAATTTTAAGTGAACCCTTTTTTAACAAAATCGCACCTTGTGAAAAATTATCGTTATAATTTTGTTAAATGTCTGGAATCAGCTTACACTAGCTTAATGCGCACCTTTACTAAGTTTCTGCAAAATCGTTGGAGCAGAAGTGCGGAAGTATAAGGCTATCAAAAGTTAGCCCTAAAATTCTCTTGAAATTTTAAAGATCAATTGAACCAAAAATTAATTAGTTTTTCGTTTATCCATTTAAACGTTAAAAGAAAGCATAATAAAGCAAACTTAAGCAAAAATTTTCCTTCCTGAGCCTTTAAGAAAATTACATAGCTAAAAGTGCGAAGATTTCCGAAGGCTTCACGAAAACGTTTCTGAAATGGCCGCGCGCTTCAAGTGGTAAGATTGGTAAAGATTGTGACGTCACTATTGATTGGCCAACCTTATTCCCAGTCTCTTCTCTCCTGGAAAATACTGTGTATTCTCATTGGCTCATGGTACTCTAGCTTGTGTATATTCTAAAAACTTAAAGATTTCCGCTGTTTTCGCATTAAAAATGGCCGAGGAGCTTCAACCTGTGTTATGGTAGGAATAGAAGAGCTTCGAGCGATGTAATCTTGCTTCAAGATACTTCTCATCTGTCTGTATAATATATATTTTTAAAGTAAATATTTTTCAAACCACCTCACAAGGTAATAGTTTAGTCAGGTTACCATTCCATGTCTGTCAATCATCTCCGCTTATGCGGTAACTTTTGTGAAGGTAAACTGTTAAATTCATAGTGACGGCTTTAAATTTCGAATAGAGAAAACTAAGGAAATTAACCGTCGTGTGTTCACGTTATCTACAAAAACTTAGAACATTTCACGTTGTTGTTTTGCATGAAACGGCAATAAATGTACCAAAATATAAAACGCAAGTAGGCAGTGTTTTCGCTCATTAAACCTATTGTTTTCACCTTCAAACTTTGACTGTTTTAAGGTGGTCAATATTGACGTCACTTTCCGACATTTTTCCGATCGCTTTATACTACGATTATAAAGGCCAAAAAGTTTCATTTTTAAACTTCCAATATCTTTGCGATGCCAAGTCCAATTAGTTTCAAACTTCACAATATGTTTATATGGTACCCACTAAACGTATTGCACAAATATTAGACTAAAAGAAAAGATGTGTCATTTTTGGTCCATTTGCCCTTTAAATATTTGATGCTCTTTGAAAAAACAATCTACGAACCCAAATTTTTACATTTTTCAACTTCCAATATCTTTGCGATGCCAAGTCCAATTAGTTTCAAACTTCACCATATGTTTATATGGTACCCTTTAAACGTACTGTACCAATATAAGACTAAAAGAAAAAAAGTCTAATTTTTGGTTCATTTGACCTTTAAATATTTGATGCTCTTTGACAAAACAATCTACGAACCCAAATGTCTGGGAGAAGCCTTCCCAATGCTAATTGCTAAATTTGAATTCTAAGCCGATTGCAAATGGTGCGAACCGTTAAAATGCACTCACTAGTTCTGTAAACTTTATAAAATTCTCCCAAACCTGCTCAAATTTCAAATGCTGCGTTTTCCAACATTTTTCGAAAAATTAACCAGCAGTTTGGTGTCAAGCTCGTTTCACATGAATTTCAAGGTACTGCAATACTTTTGCATTTATTCGTTTTCTGCTTAGAAGGGTTTTCAATTGAAGGAATAATTGTTGAGATTATAAGCTACTTCTTATCTGAACTCAGGCATAGCTGACAAGCAGTTTTGTTTATGAATACGAAATGAGCACGCGTGGAATTTATTCTTAGAATTGGAAATGAAATTTTCGACCCGTTTTTATACTAAAAACTTGAAGTCCATCTTCCACTGATTCATAATTTTCCAATTTAAGTTATGGTCAAGCAACGAAAAGCATTTTTTTGGACGTCCACGGTTGGTCAAAAATAAACTTTCCGTGTCCTTGGGCCTGAAATTACATGTAGTATAAAAAGAAACACAGAATGCACGATCACTGCAACAAACCGTTGAAATGGCCGGATCTGGCTTTCCAGACCTAGATCAGTATTAATACTTGAAGTGAAACAAAAGAAAGGGCAAATTGATCCTTAATACGGCGAAAGACAGAAGCAGAAGCAAATAACATGGTGACGTCATTAGTTGTGAAAAATGCCAAAAATGCGGTATCGGTTTCAGACGCTTCAGTATTTCTCGTAAATAAACCACTTTTTTAGCAATATTTTTGCAGTTTTGCTCAGTTGAAAATGTCCTCAAACGATAAATTTTGACTACGACGGTCTGTACAACTGTTGATGTCACAACTCCTAATTTGCTTATTTTGGCCGCGCGCTGGTTGTCCCACATTTTTGGCTCAAATAGGCCAACTTTGAGGTAAGAAAAAATAGATTGCGTGTTGATTTCAGAAATGTAACACAAATAAAACAACAAAACTTTTCAATGGTTGTGATTTTGTTCAAAAACTTGGGTTCACTTAAGCTCGATTAAAACTAAAAAAGATCTTTTTTACAGTTGAATCAAATTCTATCATATTGCTAGAATATTATCATTGCTAGTTTTATAGCCATCGCTTTAGGGCCGAAAAAGGTATTTCCCAAGGTTTGTCATAGACGAGTGCGTCCGAAGTAACAACGGAGCCACCTTAAGTGCTTCTTACTAAAAAAAACGAGCCTTCAATTTTCGAAAATTTAAGGTGGCTCTGAACCCCGACAAATTTGTTTTATCTTTTAAAAACGAATAAAAAATAGGGTAACTGAGCTCGTTTTTCAGCTACAAACACTCAAAAGCCAAAATTAAGGGCGTTTTTAACTTGTTCACCAATGACTAGGCATAAAGAATAGTAGCACTGATTCATCAAAATGTTAGTTGTATTCATCCATCAAAGTACGTATAAGTGATGGAAACTATTGGGAGCCACCGAATAAAAGCCCAGGTGCAACATTCAGAGCATGAAATTTCTAAATTTCACTGTATGTCCACCCATGATCTAACTTACTAGGTACAATGATAATTTAGTGCTTTGGGATGAACACAATCTGCATCTTCATTACACGCAAGGTTAGAGCGATGTCCCTGCCTTGAGAAAGGAATGATCCAAGGGAAATTAGGAGTTTAAAAAGGCAACCAAGCAAGCTTAAGTTCTTACCTGCACATCTATGGAAACTTCCTCTTTAACAACGATAATTTCATCCAGGGCCGATCCTATCTGTTTGACATCAAACAGAGACGACGCATTTTTTGATGTGAGAATTGTTGCAAGGTCTGTTCGCATCTGCCAAAATGAAAACAAAAATAGACTTCATTTGATAGCAACATTTTTCAGAAAAGTGGTTTCGTATTCAACTAAATAAATCATCAACACCGAAGTTAGAAAGAACATCTTTATTTCTGCAAGAGTTTCAATTTGACAATTGGCTGCCAAGATGATTGCCTGCCAAAAGGTGCGCTTTCAAAAGCTTTCGGGACCTAAAGCTTATTATTCGAAATTTAACAAAAACATATCCAGCTTCAAAATTGTCATTTACTGTGCTTTACTTTTCAACTGTTCCAGAATACGTAAATTCATGACAAAATACAACCAAAATACACAAAATGTTTTAGGTTAAAGGAGACAGTTTCCCGGCTAATATTTCGTGTTTTCACGATTATGACCCTTGCTTTAAGCTTGCTTTGGCTTTGGTTATGTGCTGTCCTGTTTCCGTAGGGCTTTGGCTGGAGTCTCGGGGTCCTATAATTTTGCATTTTATAGACCCAAACACAAACAAACGATTTTGACCCTTGCTTTAAGCTTGCTTCATTATCTTGAAATAGGAATACAAAATCGCAGGGTAAATCATTTTATTCAATTAAGTTGTTTATTTGGTGGCATTTGGCGGTATAACATGTAAATTTGGAAAGCGAAATGTTGTTTGTTCGGTGGGACAGTGTCCATTTAATATACCTGTTGTCTGTTTGCCATTCCTGCTGTTCCATTCTGCAGGGCATAAGCATTCAGAACCGACACAATTGCATTAACCTCACGAGTAGCCTCCTGTGTCTTGCCTACCAGCAGAAAGAGCGGCAGTGAATCGTTGATAAAGTTTTGAAACTCTAACAACGTTTCTTCTTGTTTGTTTTCGCTCAGAAGAACCTTAAACCGAAAGAGAAAAAACTTGTCAGCGGTCATGTTAACCGATAGTGTAGCAGCTCTCAGAAACCTTTATTTTCATTGGCCTTGTAAAACACCGCTATTGCTATTGCTATTGCTTTTAGTGCTAGGAGTGTTATTGTTATTGTTGTATTGTTCCATAGAAAGGTATCGAATCAATGGTGTGAGACCCTATGAGAGCTGCTTCATCGCCCATGTTAACGGGGTTACACTGCACTTTTGACAGCCATTGAAGTAGTTTACCAATTTATCAACCTCGTTCCCAGGGCCTCCTTCGCTTTCAAAGTGGCGGGGCGGACGTTGAAACCCCTCAACAAGACTGACAAAATACTCCGAGAATGCAATCATGGAGCAATTTCTCACGTAACACAATGAATAAATGATTTTCGGATATTTCTGCGATTGGCAATCTAAAACCGTTGTTCAAACGAAATGAAGACATTTGACTCATGTTTTACGCTACGAAATACTGGGGACGAGGTTGCCATTGTCTAGCAATGACATTTGATTCCATTAATCACACGATACCTGAACATCGACTCCGGTTGTGTTGTATGTTCCGTGAGCATCAAATATCTTGACCTTAAAATCCAGCGTAAAATTAGCTTCGGCATCACCAACAGGAAGGCTGGTAGAAAAAACGGGCGATGTCCCATGATGCAGCAGAAATACGACTCCGTAGCGGGACTGATACTGAAACTCATATGAAAGTGGAAGATCTTTATCAACCCATCCTTCACACATAAAGTTGAAAACCGTTTCGTCGGAAAAGCCTATTTGTTTGTCTACGCTGCATGTCCCATGCCGTGGAGGAATGTTGACGGTTAAGACACTCTCACTGTAGCCATCGCTTCTTCCATGCATCATGCCTATAACGGATACTTTGTAAGAACCTCCAGGATGAAGAGTGTTCTTCCGCAGATATAGCTGATTGATTTTTGTGACATTTGTGGTTTTGAATTCTTTCCAAACAAAATTGTCCCCTTGTACAATTTTCTCGTACACATGCCACTGGTATTGTGCACTGCTAACGGCTCCTGATTCTGTGGTGTCAATATTGGCCTCCAGCAGAAGACTCTCTGGTGGATTAATTGTCGCACCACAGTTTTGTTTACATCTGTCCACAAAAAATGGTACGTTTAGGTCACTGAGCAACAATAATTAAGTTCCAGCTATTGACAACAAGGCTTCAATAGCTAAGATTACTAAAGTAACGATAACAATGGGTCCATTGCAAGAGTTAAACATGTCACCTACCTCTGGTAAAATTATGGGCTATAACTAAAAGAATGCCAGAAATAAAAGGAGCATAATAAAATGAGCTAGATTACCAATTTCGCAACGCTTGATATTTTAAAGCAATTTGAATCGTTAAAAAACTGTAGCATCTGTAAGGAAAATGTTGCAGCACATAATTTTAGCAAGAAGAAGGTCACGTGAATAAACTATTTTAAGGGCCTGCTACTAAACCAAGTTGTGTCATAATAGTTACCACAGTAAAACAACTCAGCAGGCGTCATAGCCACGTTGGCTCGGCTCTCCCTATCATTGCAAAACCTTTGGTAAAGTCAGATTTTTTTCCCAGTCACTCGTGTACATAATCTGCTTTTAGACTGTCGCCAAACTGGTTGTTTTTCTGCTACCTAAATGCACGTAAATGGCAATTGCATAGAAACAGAGTTATCCATTTCGTATACTGAATACTATAAAAGGTATTCAATTTTCAAAGAACCTGAAGAAACTAATGAGAAGTCAAGGACCTAACTTTGAGTTATTTCAGTGGAAATCGAAGGTAAAGAGAAGGTCCGAAATATGCATGCTTATATCTTTGAAAATACTAAGTTTGTAAATGATCATCATAGTAGCTTACAATATCCTAACAATATATCTTTCTTACCTAATCTTGATGACTGGTGGGTCTCCATCAACAATATTTATCACTTGGGTGGAGTGAGCGATTCGAAAATGATTGTTCACTGTTTTGGCCACAAACAGCACAATCGCGTACGAAGAATACGGTTCAAGATTACCAGTATGTATTCCAATAGAAGATCCACCTTTCATCAAAATCCCTCTTCTGGAGGTATTGCAGAAGATCGTTGCATTAAAAATGGGCGCGATGGAAAGGACTGCTTCACTATTCAATGATTCTAATTCTTTTGGAAACTCCCAGGACGCATTTTGGCAGAGCCAGTAGTATGAAAAACCAGGTTGAATCTCGTCAGGATCACGAGAGCCAGAGCCATCAAAGGTGCACGGTTTATCAAAAGCTCTCTGGATGAGACTCCCTCCATCGATAGAAGGAATCAGTGGATTACCTCGTATTTCAAAGTAGCCCTTCTCAACGCTATACACCTCATCCTGCCCAACCATACTGACATTACACGTAACTAAATAGACACCATACGTCAAGGTGCGTTCCCGTATGGTTAGATCCTCGAGTTTTCTGTTACCTGGGTTAAGATTAATGTCGTCGCCAAGTTTACTATTAGAGGATGGCGACACAAGTGAAGCAGTCCATGTTATGTCACTTTGATCAGTTGCTCTGCAATCAATTTCAATCAAGACGTTGAAACGAAGTGTCTGCAATGGCGTAAACACTGGGCGAGAATTCATGTCTTTTATAAACCCCGGCACTGTTATTGTGGGAAAATTACATGGTATCTTCACCACAACCGCCCTGTCGTGTAAGTCGTAAAATGAAATTAAGTTCCATGCTTTTAAACTGACATCATAACGACCTAATGAGGAGTAGTTGTACTCAAAGGAGAAAACATTTTCCTCTAAGTTTCTGAATTGGATTGACATATTCTCATAGCTGCAATCAGCGTGGCCATATCCTAAGACAGTTCCGTCGCCAAGATCAAGAATATAACAAGAATTCGTCCCCTTATTCTCAGTGGAGACAGTGAACGTTATTGACTGGTCAATCGGTGTGGGACAATTATTGGAGAAAGACAGGTTTTTTATTGGCTGTTGTATTGTCACTAACGTTGTTTGAATGGCATAGCCAAAGTTGTTGGAGCAGTTCACAATAACGTTGAATAACCCAGTAGTTTCGTACACATGATGGATGGTAGAACTGTTCTGAAAAGAGGTTGTTTGGTCAAAATTTCCATCTCCAAAATCCCAGAAACACCGATAAGGAGATCCTTCAGTAACATTCAGGGTTAAAACCGCTGGTTCAGTTACGTTGGATGCTGGAATGTCCAGAGTAACATTTCCAATTGGGGAGATTTTGTGTATGTTGACAGTTCTCCTAATCAAAAACGTACTAACGTTATTGTACACGACAACAGTAATATTTCTTTCACCACTTTCCTGATACCGATAAAATAATTCTGTCGAGGATTGCGTGAAATTGGATCCGTCACCCATAATGAACAACAACTCTGCATTTGAACCATGCAATATCTGTAGAGTTATGTTTAGCTGATCTTTCTGGTAGATTAAATGAAAAGGACCATGATTCTGAATGAGAAGGCAAGAAACATTGATTGGGATTTCCACGATGACACTTCTAACCACCGTGACGTTGCTTAGCTCATTTACTGCCGATATTATCACGGAAAAAAATCCTGGTGATTTATAAGTATGAGAATTGTTCCCTTCAAAAATCCCTGAAACTTCAGCAAGAGCTACGTAATCTGTTGTATTATCTCCATAATCGATGGTTATGCGAACAATTGTGCCCAAGTCAAGCTCCCAGTTAATGAACAACTCATCTCCTAGGATGATTGCTTTACTGATTTTAGTCACTTCAAAACCTTTAACAGGATCCTGAACATTAATAAGGTATCTTGTGATAGAATGATTCTGTAGTTGTAAAAGCACTTCAAATAGTCCAGTAGTATTGTAAGTGTGTTCAATGGCACAAAGGGAGGTGTTTATGATGTTGCAGTCCCCGAAGTCCAGACGCATTTCATTTCCAGTGCAATTATTGATCTTTATGACAACCGAAGTGTTTCTTTCGGCAACAGATGGAACTTCCATATTGATTGCTGAAATATACAACAGAGCAAGAAGATAGAGCGACGTACCAGTTAGGACAATTCTACCGCCGATCCTCTCGATTTCATTTTCATCGCGTAAAGGTCGGGTATTTGGTACATAAGTGTTAAATGGGGACATTGGAAGCTATTACGAAAACCACCAATCCAAAAAAATGCAACCCAATGACTGGCTTTTGAAAGACGCTTTAAATCTAGAAAACTGTTAACTATCTCACCTGGACAGAGACCTGTGTTACATGCTTCCACCTCGTAATCATGTCCAAGGAGTGAGCAATCTTTTCCGCCGTCTTCTGGCTCAGGGTCTGCGCAACTGCGCTCTCTAAACCGAACGCCACCAGCGCAAGAGGCACTACACGCTGACCAAACCGACCATGCTGTATATCCTCCATCAACAACTTCGGCTTAAAATTATACAAAAAAAAGAAGCAATCAAAAACCAGGTACCATTTGATTTAGAAAATGATTTTCAAAATGGTCGTCACCAACATCAGTCGTTTTACGGCTTTCCATTCTGGACGATCAGGAGAAAAAGTGCAATATAAATAAAGTTGTGGTTCAATTAATTAATTGGTGTACACTTTTATTATTCATCCTAAGAACTACTAAAGGATTGTACTAATGTGAACTAATTTCACGGTCCTAGACTGCATTACTTAGCAGTTCACTGTCCCCTATTAAAGGACTGGCACCTCATTCATTACACGACATCATATAACTCTCCTGCCTATTCAAATTATTGTACCTTGCCTATTAAAATCTGTTTATTTTTTGTTATAGTTGTGTCCAATTAAGTACCCATGGATCCTCACTAAGAATCGGCCATACATAAACCCTAGGGGGAAACTCTCATATAAAATTGGCAGAGGTGATTATTGGAAATTTTGAAAGGAAACCCTAAGTGGTATTACATGTAGAAACCTGTTTTATGAGAATGGCTCACACGCGTACATATTATTTTTTACCCCTAAGCATACCTGTCAGCATATTGGTATGGCTTAAACCCCCAAAAGACATACCAAAACCCTATCCCCCGGGAAATAAATCTTAGATGTCATGCATGCGTGTTGACTGTTGTGTTGTGTTTTCCCAGCACTGTTTACACGAATGCCTAGATCAAGCAACCAGTTCATCTTCGTATTGTTCGTTCGATCTCGCCAATAACAACCATTTCTTCTCCTGATATCTTTTCTTGTTCCATGTACAATCGTTTGCAAAATATATACCTTCGACCACCCTATATTTTAATTGACTTTTTAACAATTTTCAGTCTACATTGCTGATGTTCGCTTCCCCCGGGCCCCCAATAACAATGTTGGATCTAAACTTTGGAACCCAAATCAATCTTCATGCGGTTGGCAAGTCCCCGGTATCTCCAATCACCACCCAACATTGATATAGGGGGTGGGAAGGGGGGAGGGGGTTAATGCAGTACAAAATTAATCAAAATTTAGTCAAGTGGTCGAAGGTTTTTGATAACGATTGCAATCGTTTGCAAAATACCTTCGACCACCCTATATTTTAATTGACTTTTTAACAATTTTCAGTCTACATTGCTGATGTTCGCTTCCCCCGGGCCCCCAATAACAATGTTGGATCTAAACTTTGGAACCCAAATCAATCTTCATGCGGTTGGCAAGCCCCCGGTATTTCCAATCACCACCCAACATTGATATAGGGGGTGGGAAGGGGGGAGGGGGTTAATGCAGTACAATTATTATGCAGTACAAGTACGTATTATTCGTTCGATCTCGCCAATAACAACCATTTCTTCTCCTGATATCTTTTCTTGTTCCATGTAGCTTTCAGACAATTCCTACGTCGACAAATTCTTCAAATCGCTCAACATTGAGGATTTGAGGGCAAAAAACATGTACACGAAATATCATCACAATAGCTTGTTTGGGATAAACACTATATCCCAGTCACCGAAACACTTCTGAGGCTAAAACGCTCGTAATTTGAAGGAGAAAAAAGGTTTTTTAGACATTTCAAGCACCTTAAAAGCTTGAAGTTGTTTTTATACATATTGAACTCCAAGAAACCAAACTCTTGAATATTATGAATTATATTATACGAATGCCTGCGAGGTTGTAAGTGACCTTTCTATCAAAATTAAAACAAATTTGCTTATCAATTGTGGGTCGTGCATGAGAGAGATGCATTCTATCTAAAATTCGTTTACGTTTTATTTTCAGTCGTCAACTGACAACAAAAAGCAAGAAGGCGAAGAACGTTTTCAAGATGAATCGCGGCCCACCTTTACATCCAAAAACTTCCACTCTCATGCAAATGTCACCATGCCATGATCTCGCGACAAATCTGAGGTAACGCATCTTTTCCGGAACGTCAAACCTGTGTGTGACTGCAGTGAATTGGTCATGGTTTCCAGTGAAAACCTAGTGGTTGATAATAAATAATGCTGTTACTTCTTATGTTTTAGATATTTGGCACTAGCTTACAATAATGATTCACTCGTGAACTTTGAAAACTCGAGCACGCGAATCGCAACGTTTCAGCTATCTGATAGTATTCGTGTGTGTATTGATCAGTCACTTGCACGTGATTTGAATTTGCGTTTATACGCTGAACATCTTATGTTTGTGTTTAAATCGCACATATTAACCTTGTGTGTGACTACAGTGAATTGGTTATGGTTTCCAGTGAAAACCTAGTGGTTGATAATAAATAAAGCTGTTACTTCTTATGCTTTAGATATTTGGCACTAGCTTACAATAATGATTCACTCGTGGACTTTGAAAACTCGAGCACGCGAATCGCAACGTTTCAGCCATCTGATAGTATTCGTGTATGTATTGATCAGTCACTTGCACGTGAATTTGAATTTGCGTTTATACGCTGAACATCTTATATTTGTGTTTAAATCGCACATATTAACCTCGATTAATGGTATGTGGGAATGGTTCTACAAGTCAGGTTACTCCAGCATTTTGTCACGCGCTTTTTTCTTCACCTGTGCGGAGTAAAGTGTAAGAAGATGCGCACGTGCAGAGACCAAGTGTCAAACCACCCACTGATACTTACAGATCTAACAACATTACCAGCTGAAAATGATTCTTCTGAGCTAGAATTAAAACTTTGTACCTTGGTCGTTCCATTGACTGTATATGGAAGTGAAGCTCCGATTGTATAGAGTCGGTGCAATAACGTATACTCTGTAACCCAGTTTCCACCCAGCCCGTGTTGTCCTTGGGTTGATATTGCAGTCACGTAATATTTGTGCCCCAGATCGATCTCAAGGTATTCTCCTATCGCGTTATCTTCCGCACACCAGGCTCCACTACCGACCACGCGGTTCAGCCGCGCCGCCCATGGCTCACTTGCCAATTTGTTGCTGGACGCAGAAAAGGAGCCATCCAGCAGTCCATAATTATTCGCACCAAGAGGGGAGCCGCAAACTGTAAAGATTTTTTAAAACATGTTTATAATGAGATACTCTCTAAATTGAGTGACTATTTTATCTGCAGACTAGACTATCGAAGTATTGACTCTTTAACGGTAACCTCCATTGTCAGAACAGACTGACGTCAAATTGTTGGAAATAAAGTCGAAATTTAAAATTTAAAGAAGCAGGTGCAAATATAATTTTAGTGTACAAAAAATGGATATAAATATCGCCTAGTTTCGCATTTAAATTTCCCGCGCGCCGCCATTTTGAATATTTATGACATGTTACGGTTGCCGCTATTGTTAAGGGTTAACACTCGTTAACATCTCTCAAACGGACCTTGGAAACCTTATGAGGTTTTACACAACGTAGTATTTTTAATCGTTATACCGTAGTACTAACGTAAACGAGAACAGAACCCCATTTTATTGGGCAGAGAACTGAGAGAACAGAGATCCGGCTAAGCAAAGAGTAACGTTTTGGGGTTTAGCATTGATCTACAGTGTTTAGGGTTAAGCACTGATTTGAAAACGGTTAGCTTTCATTTATTGTTATGGTTAACTCTATCAATATGTTAAAAATTACATCTCCCGGCAGCTAATCCACGTTGGTATAGTGGATAAGGATATTAGTTATGAAGCAAACGACTCGGGTTCGAGGCATACACTTTACTCATCTTTTTTTCTAATTTTACTCTAAGTGTGAAATAGGTTTTACTTCATGTAATTTAAAGTGAAAAGGAAAGGTCCGTTTGAGAGATGTTAACGAGTGTTAACCATTGTTAAGAATCGAAGTTCTTTTGTATGCAGCAAGTGGACAACCGTAACACGTCATAAATATTCAAAATGGCGGCGCGCGTGAAATTTAAAAGCGAAAATGGCGATATTCATATCCATTTTTTTGTACACTAAAATTATATTTGCAACTGTTTTTTAAAAGTTTCTGATTTAGACTTTATTTCCAACAATTTAACATCAATTTGTTATAACAATGGAGGTTCCCTTTAACAGTCATTGGATGTTAAATTTTTCTAGCATTTGTTTATGTGAATTATAGCCGTTCATAGTGAGCCTGAAACTATAATGTTTAACTTTTGGGCAGTCCTTTTATGTGGCACTGTTTAAATTATGTTCTACGAAGTAGGTATAACATTTACGCCTGTAAAAGATATCAAGCAGTGCATAACGTTTCGATGGAGCTGTTTTTTTGTTGCCTGGTCTCTGCCGTCGTGTTGTTTTCTTAGACAAGAAACTTTATTCCACACTGTCTCTCTCCACCCAGGTGTATAAATGGGTACCGGCGACAAAATGCTGGGGGTAACCCTGCGATGGACTAGCATCCCATCCAGGGGGGGGGGGGGGGGGGGGAGTATCAATATTCCTAGTTGCTTCATGCTACGGAAACCGGGTTAAGCTCCGGCCGTGTGGACCATCGTGGCCCGAGTGCGACTTTACTTTACAGCGGATAAAAACCTTGAGTGTCAACTGAGCCCTTGATCATGAGTTTTTAACTTTCGTGTGGTGCTGTTTATGGTATGAATAATATATAGGTTGACCATTCGATTTCGTACCTTGATAACCATACAGCTCAACTTTCATGCACACGTGATTAAACCATGTGACAGGAAGAAATCTGACGTAACGAGCTTTAATTTCTTCTCTCGGTTTCTGTTTCATTATACCACAGTCATTCGTGTTTCCAAGGAATACCTAAAATAAATAAGCGTGTAACAAAATAAGGGTTGAGGTTATATGCAAGTTATAGGAGGTTTTTGCCCAAATAGCAATTATGCGTGTTCATTGGTCTCATCTTTTTCGGGTTTGATCCAGCATTCATTTTAACAATTAAAGTTAAAAGTAATACATCCATTTAATAAGAGGAATAACTATCCTTTGTTAACGATAGTATTTTTTTTGGTTGTTTTTTTAGTCCCATCATTCCGGGCTTACGATTCTGAGTCATGTCATATGATTTTACAAAATTAGTTTTGAATCAGTGCCACTGCAATGTTTTAGCGTGATCTTTGCTGTAAAAACTGGTTCTACATTTTGCATCAGTATATGGACTCCTCAGGTATTACTACTCTTTTGAAAGCTTATTCCAGGACTTTCTTTTAGTATAAGTCGTTAAAGGTGAGTATGTGGCCATTTGAATTGAGCTATGGAGCTTTTTCCAGCTAAACTTTAAACTTCTTTGTTCTTGGCATGGAAAGGCATGGAAGTGTTAAACAACAAAGCACTGATTGCATTACCCTGGCTTCTTCATCTTCTCTGAAGATATCCCACGTAGAACCATCCAAGCTGTAGGACAAATTATACCGCATTACCCAGCAGCTTTCTTCGCTCCCGCCGTGTCTACCTTGCGTGGCTACATGTGTGATATTATGATTGTTTCCCAGATCAATCTGTAAGTACTGTTCACTGGTGTCTTCTCCCGCGCGCCAAGCGTCGCTTTGGTATCCTACATCTAAGCGGGCCCTCCATGGTTCACTACCAGGCCCAGCGTGACTGAACGCTGTCATGGCTGAATCGTTAAGTTTTACTTTCTGAATTCCTAGAGGTACACTGCGACCTTAAAACAACCACAATGTTTTAAATTGTATGCACATTACCTTCATTAGTATTAAGTGATGTATTTTTTTTATTATTATTGTCATTACCCTTTCGGTTAAATGAAAGTCAAAACGCATTTACAAGAAGCTTTAATCCTTACATTAGCAAAGTCAAGCGTTGATTACAGTTATTGCTTTTATATCAATGGCGACATTTACACCAAGCAGTTGTCCTGCGACGAGTTTTCTTTCTCAGCGGTTTACGAAAGGACACTGATATATGTTTTGGTTTCAGAAGCTATTGATGGGGGGCGGTACGCAGCTCTTACAAGGTCTTCTCTGATTAGCTGAGAAAACAATAGAACAAACAACACAACAATGGCTAACAATAGACCCTAGACATAAAAACAATAGAGCTGCGTGGTATACAGGTCCAATGAAATTAGAGGTTGAAAAGAGCTGCGTGGCTACTGATTGATGGTGGAAGGGTAAAGCACACATCTTGTTTTTATGTTATATTTACGGACATGGAAGTATTGTCTTTTAGATTTTGTAATCTTTTCATTGCGAGGAAATAAGAAAGATAAATGAATAAATGAATGAATGACCTGTATAGCGTACATATCACTCATGCTTTAAATACACTGAGAATAAGATCAGACATCAGATCATGAAGGCGACTCAGGCCACCGCTATCGATCCATTGTTAATCGCATCTCCTCCACCCCACCAAAGTAAACAAAATATCGTGCTGAGGTTGGTCATAGCCAGGGACTGCTATTTTTACGGGGACATCCAAGCCATGTGAAGTCCAACCATTTGCAGATGCCACAGCAAAGACAGCGCCTTCGTCTTCAGTTATTTTAAAGGAGCTATGTCATGGTGATTTTGAGGTTTTCCGGTCAAAACTACCCCAAATTAAAACTAAATACCTTTGTCGTACAAGATATACTTAAAGAACACAAACAGGAAGATATCAAGTGAATTTTAGAAGAGAAAAGAAACCATAATCAGAGTTTTAGCGAATTTTCTAAGACACAAGCGATAAACTTGAAAAAATTGGCCCATTTTTTTTCAAGATACAATCCATTTCCATCCTGGCCATCTGCAGCTCTAGTCACTTATTTTTACTCTTAGAGCACTAGTAGAATAATTTTAAACAAACTGGATTCTCATTTTTGGAATTTCTCTGAAATAAAGATGTATTTTGGCTTCTTAAAGTAACGCTAAAAATGGTGACATAGCCCGTCTAAGACCCTGTTTCAAATCCCGGCTTGAGCAATACTCAAAGACCTCGCGCTCTGCAGATTGGCGCTCTACCAACTGAGCTACTGGCCAGGCAGTGGTGATGCGCCTAGTTAGGTTTTAGCTACTTATACCTACTTGTACTGCGCAAATCCATACGCATGCAGATATGACCAGACCAACTGACTGGGTGGATCCTGATAAATTGAGCAAAAACTTGCTTTGTGAAATGTTGGGTGGCAATAGAGAAGCTGTTGTTATTTCCTTGAAACACCTATACGAAGACAGCAAAATTCCAGAAATTGTGGTTAAAATGCAAATGACACAGTCTGCTCCGACTACAACATTTCTGAACATTTCTGCCTTTTCAGGAAGACCACTTATTTTATGTTAAACCGGCTGGACTCGATTTTTTTAGTATAGATATGCGGGAGATTAAGATCATTAAGCTTTGACTGAGAGGTCAATACCACTGAATTGATAAAATGTGCAATATTTTCATTATTATTAGAATATTTTACTTTACTTTACCTTTAAAGAAGAATTTTCTTTATACTGTATCCACGGTCCACCAGCATTTGCATAAGAAACGGTGAAGTTCTCCACCCAGGAATCTTCGTCAACAGCGCCTTGCGTGACAATTTCTGTCACGTAACTGCTTCGCTTCAAGTCGATTTCAAGATATTGCATGTCGTCGTAGAATTCAGAACACCAGGTCTTGTTACCGCTAAGTATGCTGTCCTGTGCGGTCAGTGGATATCGGGAGCTTGAAGAACTGAACGAAATGTTGCCTGCCACTAGAAACTCGCCCACTGAATGTTTGTGGGTGAGGAAGAAAGGAAGTGTCATTAATACTGCTTTTGTGGACAATGAAAGTATTAAACACGAAGTTACGGTATGAAAGGAGTCTGGCCTGGCCATTGTCACCTCCAGTCGTCAATCAACCACTGAAGCATTAACGACTGACAACAAACATGCGTCATTACTAAGACCATTGCTAACACAATTCGGAAAAACTTGATCAAAGTTATATCAGAAGTCTTTATGAACTTCTATTTCTTTTTTTACTTAGTTAAAATCGTGGTTTAATTAGATTTTTGAAGCAAATTATATTTGTAGGACTCGCAAGTTAACTACGCTTTGTGACTGAAAGACGCCTTAAGGAGGCTCGAAAGAGTTTCTTACAACTTATGTGTCAGAACAATTAAACATTAAAATTTTATGGTTTTAGTCTCTCAAACAAATTATAGATAAGCTTATGACAGGGTTGTTAAAGTTTCTTTCAAGACTATTTATGACGTCATATATGTTATCATGGTAACAATAACCCGTCAAAGACATACCCTCAAAAGTCAGTTTTTTAAAATCTATTTTTAAAACTAACTCGGTGACCTATGTTTTTTTTATAAGCGTTTTTAAAAGTTTGCAATATTCTTCACTTCCTGTGTAAATTTGAAAAAAATCTGTATTGTGGAAATCGAGATAAAAGGCCTTTTAAAGGTTTAAAAAAATTCCACTCTATATTTTTTTTCCAAAATGTCTCAAATGTTAGATAAAGTTGAATGGTACTTGCATGAAAAATTTCAACATAGGTCACAGAGCAAATGTTTGAGATAAAGAGGAATATTTCATGCACGGTTTATTTCCGGTTCGCGCGATTTTACGCAGTATTTTCATTACCGGTGTGCTGCGCGCGCTACTTTTTGATTGGAAAATCAGCTGATGCATGCGTCAATGCATGACGAGTGCACGTCGCGCGCGCACGCAGCTGAAAACTCTTTCTAGCCTCCTTAATTTGCACTTCACACTCGAACCAATGACCTTCAGGTTGAAATTCAAACGCGCTTATCGCTACACTCCCACGCCTCCACTCCACCGCGGTCAAACGTCCGAGGCGTTTTTCGTTCTATTTAGTGGGATTTTATTGAATATTAAATGGAAATATGGGCAAGGATGTATAAAAAAAATTATTTGACGTTACTATCTTTTAATTTTTTTCAAAATGATGAGCTTTTTACCGTTTAAAACTGACAAAAACTCTTTGCGCCTGATCGAAATTGTGTTGGCAAATGGCGCCGACAATTCTGCAGTTCACAGTTTTTAAACGCTTAGAACTTTTTTGGTAAAATTTCAAAACGTTTGGCAAATTGACAGTGTATTGGCAATATTTCAAACTTTAAACGGTGAAAATGACAACCTTAACTTTTAAGTACTTTGCTTAACCTTTGCAAAATTTTCTCGTTTGACTGCGGTTAACGCTTCCACAATGTACTAACTTGGCATGGATACATGCATAATGTAGACGTCACGAATGCAAAGCGTGCAAAGGTTGCAAATACATGTATAAATATTTTTAAGTACCTTTAATATAAATACTCGGGTGAATTTAGAGATTCCGCTGCTCTGATTGGTGGAGGCTTACGTATTATGTCGCTATAATCACCTCGCGCGAGGTGATTATAGCCAGAAGGGCAATTTTTTTTTTTTTTTTAAGTGGCCGCCTCGCGATTTGTGGATTCTTCCGAGGAAGAAATAATTGCTATGAAAAAAATGTAATTCCGAAAAGTAATAATGATGCAAATAAGTTCGGGGTAACACATCTAAAATGTTTCGGATGTCGATAAGCGCGATTGAAGGCAGTTTTTACAACAGGACAAGTTTGTTATTGTTGCTTTGCAATGACGCGTGAAAATGTAAAAAAAAATAATAAATTACATTTTTTTACATTTCTTGCTCGGTTATTTTTTCTCTCTGATAATCACCTGAGTATTTATAATAAAATAGTTCGCCTTAGGCTCAGTAGATATCTGGGAAATATTCACCCGATATCCACTGAGCCTGAGGCGAATAATGTTCTCCCTGATAATCACTTGAGTATTTATTCTAAAACAATTATTCTCCTCAGGCTCAGTGGATATCTGGTGAATATTCCCCTCAACATCGTCTCTGGTAATATTCACTTCGCGTTTGCCTTCGGCGAGTAAGGGTTCTACATAACGGTTAATGGGCAAATATAAAAAAGCTAGCGTGATTCTCTGACGGTCCGAGGTCGCTCGCACTCGGTCCGAGGTCGCTCGCACTCGCTCTATCCTTTCTCCTTATGATGTTCTTTGTTTGAGGTCTTGCTCTTGACGTCATCTTATCGTTGAATATTTCAATTAATTTTGAATGGTTGTTAGTCGTTTTATTTCCATTTGAAACTTCAAAAATAGAACTGTGCGTACTCTTATTACTCATGCGCAAAGCGCAAGAGTTAAAAAATAGGCTTCGTTTTTCTCATTTTTTTTTTGTATCACGATTTTGCATGCAAATTTATGCACGCATATTTTAGTGTATGCGAACGCGCCCCTACCTTCCTTAGAAAGTTATTTTTGTCTCCTATTGTTATAAAAGGTTTCAAGATGGTTAAACCAATCAGAATCCGTCTACTTTGCACACATTTGGGTTTTAGGGGGGACTAGAGGTAACCGGTTTGTCAATCGGAGAATGATCGCTTCTGTACTCCACACTTCAATTTTTCAGACGTTCATTTTCCATTACCAGAATGTAAACACGCCTTTTGAGACTTCGAAATGGAAAGAAAAAGTCCTTATGACGATTTGTATGCCCTTGAAGTGGCGGTTAGAGAGCTGAAAGCGATGGAATCTTACTGTGAGAATCAGCATCCATTTATCACAAAGCGGGACCAGACATATCTTCCTTCAGAATTCATACTCAAGCGCGAGCGGCAGATTTTACTAAGAATTTTCAAGCATTCCTGGAAAACCACGGTAAAGAAAATAACATTTTTGAATGTCCATTTACTTTGTAAGAAACATTCCATAGACTGTTTATTTGTCTTATCAGTGCTTTTTGAGAAATATTTAGAAAACTCGGCCACACGAGAAATTCTTCGACATGTGCTAAACAAATTTGCTTGCGTAGCCGACAGTTTCCTCGATGTGATAATTTAACACGTTTTGCTCTTGAGGCTAAACTAATAGATACTTGATAAAACTTCCAACTTAGAGAATTCGTTGTCCTTTTTCCTGTGTAAAGGCAAATTGCGATAAAACTTGTTCGAATGTTTTCTTCGTATAGCCAATAATCACGGTAATGGCACGCTAGTAAATATAATTAAGTTAAATAGCGCTTTCTGAAATAAAGTTTGCTTTCAAGGTTTTTTGATTCGTGAAAACACTATGTGAATCATCTTTACGGAAAAGAATGGCATTCTATACACAGGAAAAGTCGGAAATTTTAGAAAACACTAGATATAATGACGCAGGTTGCTGAATTTAAATTTTATTTTGTGATGTTTATAATATAATTCGCAGACGCTAGCGCTTCGCGCCGCAATTAGGATAAATAAATCGCCAAGTCTTCAAGAAGCAGAAAATCACTGAATTCTGATAAGCGTTAAACTCTTATTCAACGGAAAGACATTTTCATTCAAGGAAACACGAGTTTCATTAAAAAGTTTTGACCTTTAGAACAAATATTTTGGATTCATGAACATGAAAAAACAGCGCGCGATCGAATTACATTTCACACGAAATGTGCATGAAACGAAGTGTATTTGCGACAACACTTTAAAGAAACTGTGAAGCCTGGCAAAATCAAAGCCGTTATTTAAGGAACCACCTTTATAGAAATATTTCATTTCGATTTGGTCTTGAAATTATCACGTTTTTTTTTTTTTTTTCATGATGCATCCGCAATATTTATTTTTAAAATGTTTCACCAATCTATAGCACTCATCACCGCAGTTTTGACATTATAAAAGCAGAATCTCCTTAATCCGATTACATTTTTTTTCATTACCTGTAAATTTAGGGCTTCCAAAACCGCGCAGGAGAAGGAGTCTCTGGGTTTGGAAATCCAGGCTTGAGGCGGGGTCTAGCGGGCCAGGAAATAAATACGGGCGGAGGGGAGCGGAAGGGGTCAAACAATCTTGCCATCAGTAGGGGGAGGGTGGATTTTTTTTCTGGAATAACCCAATGAAATAGAAATAATTCACGGACGTTTGGGTAGTATTACACTAGCGTGAGTTTGATCAGGAATCAACAAATTAGCTATTCAAAGCGAGTACAGAAAAATTGGTAGTTTCAATCAACATGTCTTGAGTGATGGTGCAATGTGTGTCACGCAAAATTTGTTACAGGGAGGGGTGCGTGACCCGTTTAAAATAAACCATAAAACTTTCTTATGCAAGCGCATGCGTATAGGCTACTGGTAGCCTCTTGTTGGTAGAAAAATCTGAGAATCTAAGAACCGGAGGGTGCTTACCATTTAGCCATAATTTCCGAAAATTTCGTTGGAAAGAGAATTGTAAGGTCATTTTTCGGAAATTCCATCCGAAATTTGTGGAATAGCTTCTGAGGTATTCCTCTTTTACCGTTTGGAACTGAACTTTCGAAAATTTCTTACCATTTGTCCCGTTTCGCAATGGAACATTGGAAATTTCCGAAAAATTCAAATCGCTAAATCGAGTTAACGGCCTGGTTACGAGGATGAGGAAATGGAAAATTTAAATGGTAAGTGCAGTCTCATCGGTTGGTCGATAAATTTGGAAAATCGCTAACCATTATGTAACGGTCACCCCAACCGTTTTTTTTTTTTCCTACAAATGGTAAGCACTCTTTTAAACAAAGAAAAAGTGGGCCTGCAAAATGTTCAGTATCCCTTAATTTTTTTATACCACCATTTTGAACTTCACTGACAGCAGTCATATGTATTGTAATTTTGTTTCGTTCTTACCTCTGTCTCTCGGTCCATAAATTTCAACTCTGAGCGCAGGTAAATAAAAACTTCTTACAACTCGTGTGACGTGAAATTTGACATAGCGTGTGTAAAATGCCCGGATGAAGGCGTATCGTACAGGAAGGTGTTGCTCGCCCCATGTTTGGCCGTTAAAATCCTACATGGTGCACGAAAAAATGTTAATTAGTCATTCTTTTTAAGAAGGAAGTCTGCTTCTTTTTTTTGTACGGAAAAGGAAGAGTTTAAAAGAAGCTGTACAAAACGGAAAATTGATGGCCCGGTATCCATCAACTGAACGAATGAATAAATGAATGAATGAATGCACGAATGAATGACTTATTATGGACGTGCAAAACAATGGATGACTAGCCACTTATTCCCCCCGCCCCCCCAAAAAACGTGGCACGTGCACTTGAATGGGTTATGTACTTTTCTTTTATTCCCTAACGGTCTTGATCAGCAAAAATCCTAAACTTATTGCTAGTTCAGTTCCTCACTAAAATGTTGTTACAGATATCATTAATTTGTACCGCGACTTCGTGATTTCGCATCTTTCAATTCAGTCTGTATGATCATACTCGTGTTTAAATGAATTGGACTGCCGCTACGCGGTCATCCGATCTCGTTGATCAATCGTATTATTCCAAGCCTACTCACTCAGTTTTATCAATACCAGATAATAAGCATACCTTGGGGTTTTTTCCATCTTTATAGTAATACCATTCCGCACCATCATCACTGAATGATAGCTGATATTCCAATACGTATCCTTTCATTCCGACTACGTCACAGCCCTGCGTCGCGACTCCAGTTACCAACACTAAGCTTTCGCCCAAGTCCACCTGAAGGAAGTTTTCAGCTTCGGGAAATACCCAGCAGCCTACACTGCTATGTAACCTCGCCATCCACGGTCCATATGTTTCGTGCATGTCTGAGGCTATGATGTTGCTGTCAGTTATCTTGTAATCACTCATTCCCAACGGTGTTAAGCTGCTTTCGCTGAATACTAAAAAATTACATATAATTATATATATATACCTAATTGCAATAACTTTTTCACAGAAAAAGTTAAAATGTAAAAACGAAAAATGTAAATCAAAGGGCTCTTAAAGCCATCTCGTTAATGCGTTAGAACGTGAGGTTAACAAAAAAGAAGGACCTTGATTGGGGGGGGGGGGGGGGGGGGGGGGTAAAATCGAATGTTCAATCTTTCCGAAGAGTACATACGCGACAAAAATTTTATTAACAAGGCAATAATGTCATTTTATTCCGCGAGACATTTAGTTATTGAAGCAACGGACGAACAGGGATGAAGCTCACTTTACAGTAGAACAGAAAGTGGAGTCTTGCTAAATAAAGAACGTAAGGGCTACGGTATGAAGGCTTTAAAATTCATTTGCCGGTGACTGCAGAAGTGGTTAGAACAAGTGGAGGCTCATCAACGGTTTTTGACTGTGAAATGAGTGGTTGTAAGTGAATGTTATAAATAGCATTGTTGTGATCATCTACTGGTGCATTTGTAGGACATAAATAGGAAATAATCATAGGATAATTTTTTTTCTTTTGATTTTACATTAAGAACTCTTCGATTTAAAATGCCAATATCATGTTAAGTATGTTTTCCCTTTCTCATGCGATTAAGTAGCTCTGCAAATTTTTTGGCATCTTTTTGTCTCATTATTTCTAAATTCAAACATGGTTGAAACTGGAAAACTTGAATGTCGTGTGTAAAATGTATTGCCTCTAATATGGAAAGCAGCTTTCCCAGTTGGAGCTGTTTTCAAAACTTTAATATCATCTGGATTTTCTCCTGCAATACTATTGAAATATTTGACTGATGAGTGCTTCATATGGCAATGATTCAATATTCCAAAACCGACAACAAAAGCCAAATCCATACTCTTGCATAATCAAGCCGAAAGTTTTTTAGTTAGCTTAATCGGCAAAATCTTACCTTTCTAACATACTATTACATAATCATGACACCTCAACATTTAATACCCATTTAAAATTGAAATAACTCTTTCATAAATCAAACCGTAATAGCAATGATTCAGTATTCCAATGACTACTAAAAAAGGGACATTAACGTTAATTGTGCGCAAAAGTAAATCCATTGTATAATGCAATCAAATAAGGCCCCTCCACATATGCCGAATCTAATATAAATGAACAACAACAACATATTTTGCCAGGAGCCATAGTCACCGAAAGAAACCGTGAACGTTGGCCCCACGCATGCAAAGCCATATTAAAGACGTCTTGAGCTATTTTTCGCAGAAATTGCGCCACCATTGACGCAATGAGAGCGCCGGCACCTACTACCTTACAATATTTGGCGAGAATACTTCGTATTTAGATGCAACCGTTCCAGTTTCTTTGCAATTTGGTTGGACCACATTTAGTACAACAAGACACAAATATGCGACGAGAGAGGCATGAAAATAGAACGCTTTTTTTTTCCAATTTGACAGCCTTGTCTGATAAATGACCACAACTGGCTTCTCATTGGCTAAAATTAATTGCCAAATCGCTTAAGCTACCTGCTTTCGTGCCTTAAATTTAACGAGAGTTCAATTCAATTGAGCTGACTCGCTTTAATGACTTAAAGCGAGTTGAAAAGCAACTCTTTTCACGAAATTTCCGGTTGTCACTCGCTAATCGACCACATCTGGTACAACAAGACTCAAATATGCGACGAGAAAGGCATGAAAATAGAACGCGTGCTTTATCTCCGATTTGACAGCCTTGTCGGATAAATGACCACAACTGGCTTCTCATTGGCTAAAATTAATTGCCGACTCGCTTTCCTGCCTTAACTTTAAGCAACTTTTCACGAGATGTCCGGTTGTCACTCGCTAAGCGACTTCCCTTTAATATATTTTAAAACATCGATCATATAATGGGCTATACGGGGATGCTCCGCCCGAAAGGGGTACCTTTTTGAGGCTGGAGGTATATGAAAGGGTAGGGATTTAACGAGTTGAAGTATATGAAAGGGTAGGGATTTCACGAAGAATCAGGAAAAGGCAGCGTAAACACGAGTTGAAGTACAACAAAAGTAGGGAAAACCGCCATCTAAGTGTTATAAAAAGCGCCTTTCAAAATATATCAAACAGACGCACATAAAGGTTATATGAAAGGGGTACCATTTTCAATGAAAGGTATATGAAAGGGGTACCTTTTCTGTTAAAAACGGTGTATGAAAGGGTAAGGGTTTGGACCCTGGGGCGGAGCATCCCCGTACAAAGAAGCAAGGGCTGACAACTGCGTAGAAAAAGTAACGCAACAATGGCATGATTGAGACCAAACCGAAAGTTTAAATGCAACTGCGGATAGGTATTTTGCCGTTATTGCGGATCGTCAGCACAGTGTAGCAACAAGTTCGAGTAACTAACCTGACTGAGTTAGCACTTTCAAAAATGTCCACTTGGTTTTAAACTCCGGATATGACCCTGTCCACGTGTACAGCTTATGCCATACACAATGAACAAAACAGTTGAGAAAATCATGCCACTGTTGCAAAACTATCTGCCAGAGAGAACATGGCCAAACCATGTGAAAAAACTGACGCAACATAACGGATGTTTCTACGTAGCGCGCCTCTCAAAAACCATCATTTAGTCTCCCGATCACCGTCGAAACCCGGGGGGGGACTCCCATATGAAAGGGGCGGGGATGCTCGTCGTCTCGCTTAGGGGTGTAAATTTCATATCCAAAACATCATCACCAATATTTGGGTATAGGGGTGCCGCTGAGGGTCTGAGACCCTGACCCTGTTTAGGACAAAAAAGAAACGAAAATACCTACCCTGTGTAGAACAACACCCTCTATTTTAGGACCCTGTCTAGGACACGACTCGTGCGTGGTTATTAATCTGAGCTTTAAAAAAATAGTAGACGGATCTGAAACGAAAACGACTTCACTTTCGCATGAATATGCTAATCACGACAAGGGAAGTCACCACAAGCACTACGTTAACAGGAACCATACCCTGTTTAGGACAGACTCGCGTTAAATTATATACTCTGTTCAGGACAAAAATGCCAAAAACCATACCCTGTCCAGCGGCACGTCCCCGTATAGGTCATATAAGGTAGTACCCCCCCCCCCCCCCCCCCGCGCCGGGTCACGCTCATACAAATCCTTTGAGCGGACAGCAAACTTTGTCTGAGTCACGCACCCCTTCTTTCACAAAATACTAAATAAGCTTATAACATGTGAGCCATAGCATCTTTAACAAATGCATTACTGCATCCTTGACATGACCTCGGTCAAAGTGATTGTTGACATAAAGATCATGTTCTATTTTTCATTTAATTAAAATTGAAGTTTTCTAGCCTGTGTCATTCAAAATTGATTATGCTTTTAACAACAAATCTTATCACTGAAAGAACAATGAACGATAGAAGAAAATCACGTTTCATTAATGTTTCATGTACAATGTAATTGCTCATCTCAAATTCTCTCTTCTCACTCTTCGGGGCGTTATGTTATCCCATAAATCATCCTTTTTTCCCAACAGACTAGAGATCCCAACGGCAAATGTCTACCCTTGATTATTGGAAACGGTCCCATCATCGGTCCCATCATCGTTGAAATATCAGATTGCAAATGATCAATATGATCCAACAAAATTGAGGGAATACTTTCCCAAATTCTGCATGTATTACAAAGCAGAAAGTTTTCCACTAATTTAGGCTGCTCTATCTAGTGTAGAAACTCTCTTCTCTGCAGAATCGAGACATCTTTGTTCTCGCGCTTCGCGCTCGTGTCTCGCGCTACGCGCTCACGCCCCAAAACCCGCTTGAGCGCCCCCGACCGAGAAGAATGGCTCGTTTTAGGCGTATTTGTCTCATTCAATACAGGCCGTAAAAATCACTTCAGGCCGGATTCTCGCTATGTCATTCCGGCTATAATTTTTCGTACGGGTTTCACCCTTTTTAATCTATGAATACCAGCTACGAAAAGCGCGTGAAGCATTTCTCATAGACAAAGCAAAGACGTTAGAACCACTTGGAATCAACAGACGCGACGAACTTCATTAACTTTCTCATCACTAGTCAGTTTAGTTTATCACCCGTCAAACCCTTCACCAATCATATTCATTGTTTTTGTTATTCTTTAGTTTTTTCAAAACCACTTGTATAACGGTTTTACAGTTGTAATCATTTATAGTGCTAGCCCTTGAAGAAGCTTTGTTTTGCAAAGCGAAATATTGGGCACTATTATATTCCACTTTTATTTTATTTTATTTGCTTCTGCTTTTGCTTCTGTTTTTCAGCCGTAAGGATCAGTTTGCCGTTTTTTTTTTCCTTCACTCACTATAGAAATAGGTCAGTGTCTTTAAAAACCTCTTAAACGCTCACAAGACAATTCACCCTTGACGCTTTCCTCCCACACCGCTATAAACGAATACCCTTTACACAAACAACCTTTTAATCCATTTATTAGCCTACGCACATCCGAATTTACTTCTCCTACACCACATATTACCTTATCTACTCTCAAATCTCCATAACTTGCGATATAGATCGTGTTTTGATTGGTTATTTCCAAATAACTGCGGTCAGTTAATATTGGTGGGAGTTGGTGGGCGGAAGAGCCAGAACAATGGAGTGTCTACAGGCGCTTATTTTTTTTTCCTCCCCTCGTCTCGCGCTTCGCGCTCGTGTCGCGCTTCGCGCGAAATGCTTCGCTCGCCCCGCTTGGCTCATAAAGCGCCTGTCATGCAGGCTAGGGTCTATTAAGTCACGATTTACTAACACGGATCAATCTCTGACACACAACGTCAAGGAATTATCCGCCTGCTTTACAAGAAGAACGACAAGTTAGACTTGAAAAACGGGCAACCAATTTCTCTGTTAAACACAGATTATAAAATTTGTACTAAAGTAATCAAACATGCGGGATTCCTGACCGCAGTATTTTTAAAAACCTTTTTCTGGTCGGGTGTGACGGAAGGTTTTGCCGGTGTCGGACTAAGGAAAGCCTTTAGGGGAATCGGCGCTTGATAACGGGGGAAAACTAACTCAAATGGGCAACTCGCTTGCAAAGGAGAGCCGTCTCTCTCGGTAGGTACGGGATCAAACCACGAACTGGTACGCAACAGGAAGGCGATCAAGAAACCTGACTTGCGGTTCCAACAGCGTTTATTCCTGACTTGTGACTTTACGATGTAATCCAACGATGTAATCAAACGATGTAATCCAACTAACAATTGCAAACTAGGTTCTTATATACGTAAGGTACAAGTGTTCAACACAAAGGAACATAATGAAAGTGTCAAGCGAAATTCTTTAAGCTCAGCAAAAGTAAATTTCAAAATATATTTTTAACCCAAGTGTCCATTGTTCATAAAACTATTTTTAAAAGTAATCTACATTTGAAAACCCTAAAACAAAGAAGTAGCAGAAAAGCCAAGTCAGCAAGCGGCTTTTTAAGCACGTAATGGTGTCGTATCAATAGATTTGCAAGGTCGGCAAATAACTTGTACGGCACGTACTAGCGATGTACCATTATCGAGTTATTCACCTACAACAAAAGCTACTAAATTTAACTTCGATGAGTCAGCTAAACTATTCATACTGAAAAAAACAAAATGACACCATTACTTGCCAAGTCGTTGATTAGTTAAATAAAACCGAAAAAACACCGTGAGTGCCGGACGAGACTAATTTAGAACAGTAATAACAACTATTGTGTGTACAGCTTGATACGTGAAAAATCAGCTAGACATGATAAATTTACTAACAAGGTGTCAACTTGAATAGTGGAACGAACCTAATTAAGAACGATAAATTAACTCAAGGTAAACTATTGTTCAGAAGGTAGTACATTTTAGTATGAATGAAAGCACGACCTGGTACAGTAACTGAATGCTTTTCTAAGAGGTTAAAACAATTAAGTTTGATTGTCAAAAACAAAACCCTGTTGACTTTTAGAAGATTAAATTTCGATGAATAGCACAAAAGCTTATAATAAAAGCGAATTTCATACTAAGCAAAACCTTTCACAGCTGAATGTGGAGTAAACCAAGCTGAATTGATCCATAGGAACGTTTTAACAGTGAACTCTCATAACTCTTAACTCTCATATAACAGTGAACTCTCATAACTCCGAGGCGACCGACACAACAGTCTTTTGTATTCCCGATTCAACTCCAGACATGTCCTCAAAAGAACCAGAGACTGTTATCATAATACTGTTACGTTTTTACAACAACGTACAATAATTCACTCACTAGTTTTCTCGTTGTTTATGTTCATATTTGCGCCAGAACAGCAACCATAACTATAGGAATTACACAAACCTCCGCCGGTCAGGAAGTAAAATTGCAGTTGTGCACCGGCGGTAGCTAAATCAACAAAACTATGACGTCTTTCCCATACTATTGCACAATCAAACCGTAATAGCAATGAATAGAAAAAACGCAAAGTTCATGCTATTTTGCTCTGCCATACCGCTCATATTAAAACACAAACTTTCCTGTCCCATTTAACTTTCTTAAAACGTCTCCATTAGTAAAATACACCGTGAAATTCTCAAACTACGTTTCCCAAGAAAACGCATTTGACCTATTTTTACCCTTTTAACTTTACGACAAATGATAGGTAACGTGAGATATCGAAATTTAAGAAGGATAAATACCTTTGCGGTAACGTAATGTGAGATATGACAAGTTCATGACAAGTTCTGACATCCCAATACCCTAGGGAAATTAACAATAGGTCCGGGGGTGCTCCCCAAAAATTTTAGCTGCAGTATGTGACGCCCTTCTTGAAATCCTAACCGGTTTAACCAACCATATCTTCAATGCCCTAATATAGCTTCTATAAAGAAGAAGGAAGAAACCCCCCGGATAAAAGTCCACAAAATTTTGTTAACAACTTTTGTCCCTTTTTTCGTGACTGACTCCGAAATCTCGCTTAATGCGCATGCGCATTAACGAGATAAAAAGCAATAGGAATTAATTAGACATACAAAATACATTTTCGCCGGATTTTAATAATTCCCAAAGCATGCACAAGAACTGAACTATGTTTAAAAACAGGTTTTTGCACTTTTCATTTTTCGTAGTGCAACTGCGCACATGTATCAGTTATGCTCAGAGAATGACATCAACCGGGTAGCAACATATTTCCAACAAGGACGGTTACCATATCATTTCAACCTTTCAAATAACAATAGCCGCTGCACGCTAAAGCTAATAAACTCCTATTTGTTTGTTTGTTTGTTTGTTTTTTTCATTTTTCATTTTACATTTTTCATTTTTCTACGACAACGTAATGGACTTATTGCAATTAGGTGTATATCGTAAATAACAGTAAAATTCCGACTGAACTTTAACCGGCGTCATGGGAAACACAAATTGACAGACACGCCTCCTCGCAAAGTTGAGCATGATCAAATGTTATCTTGTTGCTCCGTGTTACCACAGGAGGGTAATGTTAGTTACAAAATACTTCACTTTATTGCTTCACACGTACATGTATTCGTAGTTACGAAAATAATTATAGCGGAGCACTTGCCAGGCCGAAGGCCTGGCTGCGCAGCTCCATACTCATAGAACCTACGCCGTGATTTTTCATGGTCATGGCTAGCGGAATGTTTCGCGGGCGCGTGTCCGTCCGTCCGCCCGCCGGCCGCCCGCCGTGTTGGAACAACATCCGGGATCTTGAAAGCAAGGCTTTGTTTTTCGCGCGGCCACACAGCCGTGAGCTCGGTAAACACTTTAGTTGTTTTCTTGTGCCTAGCGGAGAATTAAACTCGTTATTTTCCTGCATTTTTTCGCGGTTTGCTACTCAAGACAGGGATACTAATTAAGGTATACTCAGAAGCCGCTTTAGTGGAAAAAGACGAGCTTTCAGGGATAAAATCTTGCTTCGAGGAACTTCATGTATTACATTTTTATCAATGCGGGAGATGATTTCAGAACCAGAAGCGGAGATTTGAATTTCCAAGCAAGCGAGGAACTTAAAGGTAAAACAGATTACAGTTTTCGATGAGAATTTATGTTGATATCAATCTGTGAGTGACTTGTTATTAGTGTTATTGTTAGTTTTGGCGAATTGATTTTAAAACGTGCCTATCTCTTGAATTTCATCGAAGAAAGCTTGAACTCGATGAGCTATAATTACATGGTACGCGTTTTGCTTTTAAACGTAAACTAATGGAGATTTGAATAAATTTTTTCGAAAGAAGATTGTGTTGTCCATTTTTATGTGTTTGTTCATTTATTAGATAGATTGAAAAGCGATTTTATGTAAACAAAACAAGACTTGATTTTATAGTACAGTTCTATCTTCACTCGCATCGCCTTATGCAAATATGTTTGTGTATTTTTGCAATTTTTGATTTTCAAATCAGTTTCTCGGGCAATTTTTGACAAACATAAACTGTATTTTATTCGGAAACTGGTGGTACTATTTAATCTAGACAGAGAAAAGTTGTTTTTGTGAACTTTTGTACGGTCTATAAAAATGTACTGTGCAAAAATTGAAAATAGCCCCTTCGTCAATCTTAATTCTTGTGCTTCCAACCTTTCACCTTAGTTAAGTTTCACCTTAGTTAAGCTTGTTCGAAGTGCGACGCTGTTAGGCTTGGGCTATCTATATGTATTAAGAATTAGCTGGTGATATCGTTGGGTGCTCACGGCAAGGCGCGTCGCACTGTAAATTCTATCACGAAGTGAAGCAGGCGAAACTGTTATTGTTCATAGGAAGCGAAAAGTTTGCGTTATCGCAAGTTCGGGTTATCGAGAATCTACTGTAAATGATAAGAGAATGTCGGGCTCTCTCAGTAGCGTCGTAGTTTTATAACTTCATTTTCAACCCGTGAATACGCGCAAGCGTAATGAACGGGTTATCAGTAACGGTGGCTAATTCACTCACTCATACTCACTCACTTACTCCTTCCATTAACTGCAAACGTAGTGACGAATGCGTTTCGTAACAAGAACAACGTGAATCCAGCGATAACAATAACTAATTTGTTGTAAACGAATATCAATAACAATAAGCTTAAAGATGTTTCGCATTTTGAGTCTTAAATGCAACATTAAAATCGATCTAAAAGGATTTTCCAATAGAGACACGCGTTTTGATGCGTATCTACTTTGAAATAAAAAAAAAAATTAGTATTAAGTGAGCATGTGTTCCTCGACGGTCTAGACCGAGGGCACAATAGAATGTCTAGCGCCGGGTTTCACTCGGGAGGCCCTAGTTCAATTCACGCTTAGCACCTTTTTTTCTTTCTCTCGGACTGGACATTACGAAAGTGATTTCCTTTTTTTTGCGTTCGTCAAAAATCCTTACGTTTAATTTAAAAAAAAATATCGAACCGTGTAAGTGTGAAAACACAGCATTTCTTACTCACGAGTTGGATCTTAGGAGCCTTTCATTCTTCGCTGTGTTATTCGAGATAGGTGCTCATGAATACAGCGTTAACCACTATCAGGCCAAACGAAACATTTGTGGACTATCAGACTGTTGCTGTTACTGTTACTTTGTGCTACTACTAGGCTCGAGCAAAGCAAATCAAAGTGGAAATGGATTGGCCACACGCTAAGTAAGCCACAGGACAGTGCCTCCAGGCAGGGCTCTTCTAGAATCCAGCGGGGAAACAAAGGTAGAGGAGGTCTTCATAACCTGCATTACCCGGGGCTGAGTTGACAGGAAATCATTAGACTCGCCAAGGTCATTACGGGTAGCAAAAACAAGGTAGCTGTCCTTTGCTTCGACAAGGGGCCATGGGGCTAAGAAAACCGTGAGCATATCGCATTATTCTAATAAACGCCTGGGGAGTTTATTTCATTTCTCTGCAAAGGCTACTGTTTGAAAGATAACTTAATACTACCATAAAACGTAAAACTAGTTTAAGTCATGCGCTGTATAGATTTCTTTGCATTGCTCATATTTTCAAGCAGGATTTGGGGGGTGGGATTTTGGGCGTTTATTATAGACAGTGCGTTTATTACAAAAAATAAGGAACATGTATCGCAAATCAATTTCCTACCTTTGCATCCATACAACTCAATCCTAACGCATGCGTGAATATGCCACTTGGTAGGATGTACGCGGATATGCCTTACATTTGTGATATTTTTCAATTCGTTTCTGACAACCGAAAATCCATCAGTATTCGCAGGGAATATCTAAAATGTAACAATAATAAAACGAATTCAAAAATTCAGGATTGCCAAAACAAGATGGAGATCGAGACAGTAAATTATCAGATTAACCAGACCAAAGTGGATAAAAGTAACCGATAGCATTATATTACGTATTTTATGCCAAACTCTTTATTCGCTCTTTAAATTTTACTTTTTTTAAATCGTCGCTCTTAGTTCATTAGAACTTAATTTTAGCTCAAGTTAGACTATATTTTAAGGTGATGAAGTAAAGAGAAGGCGAAGGCCTGGCGAGAGAGTTCATCCTCCAATAAAACGCGCCGAATATCAATGGCTCATCTCAAATTATTTAAAATGAACAAAGTACAGCAAATCTGAATTGGTTAATTTCTTGCTCTTGGTGTTGTAGTAGCTAACAGCTAAAGGTATTGTAGCATGGTTTTAATCAAAAAACGGTCTGTATGACACTAAGCCTATAAATAAAGCATGCTTTGATCGCCTCTTGTAGAGATTGAAAGGAATTACCAACCTTTACAGAGCCACTCTCGTTATATGATATCCACGAAGAGTATTCTCCCCGGAAATCAAATGTGAATTCCTCCACCCAAGCGCTATTGTTTGTTTCGCTGTGAAATCCTTGAGTAGCAATAAACCGCAGTTTGTGAGTTCCTCCAAGGTCAACCTAAACGTAAATCAATATTTCTGGTTAACAACATCTAGAGAAAACATTAGAGCTTCTATCTACCCTTTTCGGACAAGCGTGCTCCACGGCGTATAAATTCGCATTCGAATAACCATAACCAGTCAATAACCAGTGATATGACCTATCAAATCATGATACCAGCTTCTAGTAACACGGATTATTATACATTGGTGTCACTAGTTCGATTTTGATGGGCTATTAGCACGCAGCTAATTATTGCTTGCTGTTTCTGTTACGTCATACCTACAGACAATGAATTTTATATATGTAGAAGTGACGTCATACCTACAGACAATAGTTTGTCTGCTGTGCATTGATCACTTTTTTGTGCGCGCTCTTGTCTTTACAAGTGCAGCTCAGGAATATGCATAATAAAACGATTATTGGATTCGGTTTTCGCACGATAGCGATAATTATCAAGGTCTCAGTTTGTGTTATCCGCCTCAGCCTTCGGCTTCGGCAGAAAACACAAACTTTGGCCTTGATAATTATCGCTATCATGCTCAACCTCATCCAATCATTGTTAATTGGCGGTATCAAAAGAATGTCTACAGGCTCCGCCGCCCACTTACCCTTCCCAGACTGTGCTCGGTTCGCTCGCTGCTCGCAGCTCGCCGATTTTCTATTACACACTAACCCGTAAAAGAAGCCTGTTGAACGGCTAGTTGCGTTATGCATAGACAAAGCTATCAAAAATTAGTTTTTAGATGTTTATCCCAGTTCATTTCTGGACGTTTGGTTGGTTTACGGACAAACTTACGGGAACTAAATTGTCATGCGCAGTATACGAACCCCCAGATCTACCAACATTTGCAATTGTCAAAGAGGTGAGTCGGGGCTGGGCTAAGTTATGGCAATATGGTTAACCTGTAAGAAGGGCTGAGTATCATTTTCCCCTGAGCACCAGGCCTCTCTGCTGTTAAGTCGTGCCATCCACGGGCACGTGCGCGAGGACTTGTAACTAGAGGCAGTGAAGGCAGGGTTTTTTATACTCCAACGTTCAAATCCAAGTTCATCTGAGCAAACTGGAAAATAAAAGATTAAGTTAAAAAAAGTGGTGCTACATCGGCGAATTTTAATTTGGTACCAACTGTTTTGACTATTAAATTGGCCACCCTAAAAAGATTGAAAAACTGACATTTCAATCGTTAGTGATTAAATTCGCTCAAGCAAGGGCTGACGCTGAAAACGTCAATTTTTTTAATCTGTTTTGCGGTACTCGATTTATTTAATTAATACAGTTGCTATTAAATATTAGTGGAAAATAGGGAACAGGATATATTCATCACGTAAAACAACCTTTTTAGGCGCGCGGTTAAAACAAATGCTATGGTTTCTACAATATCTGCATTCAATGAGAGTTACAGATTTGGAATTTGCTTATATATATGTCGACATGGCGTTATAGACTGCACGAAAACGACTGCAAATATGTGAGCATATTACACGAGTAACTGAAAAATGTTATATATATATATATATATATATATATATATATATATATATATATATATATATATATATATATATATATATATATATATATATATATATCAGGAGCCATATAATCGGGGATGCAAAAATTGCGCCATCGCATATGACACGCGCGTGTGTGTGCGTGGACGTCGTGTTCGAGAAATTCAAAAGTATGGCCTCCGAATTTATACTTTTAGGTTGCATTTTTCTCCTTAGTGAGCGCTTTACAGATGAATCCCACAAAGAACACGAAACATTCAATGCTAGTTCCGGGAACGTTTGAATCAAGACATATATCACATGACCCACACGAAAAGACCCAAAAATCGCTTGAGTTGAGTGAATGAAATAAGCGAATGATACAAGTTGTTGTTCCTGGTTTTCATTTTGGATGAGATCAGGAAATGGGTTTTTAGTTTACAAACAAAACAATTGGCGTATTCATCATGCAGCTACACGACTTTTTATATGGAAATGGAATTGCTCTTTTCTTTTGTGTAACAGGATGTAAATTTAGCTTTGTTAAAAGCTGTTAAAACATTTCTTCAATTAAGTTTATTCTTGATGTTCCGTGAGAAACCCGGCGGGATGAATTCAAGGTTTGAATTTTCATCATCGAGTTTTAATATTTGGATTGCTTTTAAACTTACAGCTTGTTAGGACTGGCATCAGTGTCACTTTAAAATAAGGTAAATATATCAATCCAGTCTTGTCATGATTATTGTTTTATTGGTTCATTTTTTTTTTTTTCATTTGTGACACCTGTGACGCGAGAAAGCGCAGTTTTTGGCCAGTGATGAACCGCATTTTGAATGTGTTCAGTTTCATTTGCCGGTTTTCGTTATGTTTGTTAGCCGTTTCAATTTTTATTTTTGTAGCCAGGCTGGTGTTAATTGTTGAAGTTTATAATAGAAACTATTTGGTTGGATTACGGTAAAGATCGACTTGCAGCTACTTAAATGAGTTAAGATATAAAAAAAGATTACGTCCTGGACTAGCTAAGAAGAAAATCAACAGTTATACTCCACTTCTTTTTGGTGTGAACTTTCAATACATCTTCGCGTACCATGTTTGAATCCGTGATCGGTTCACTTAACTTATAAAAATTAACGTCATTGAAACATTAGTTTACTTCTCCAATTCAATGAAAAGAATTCCTGAGAATCGTTATATTTGCATCAATAGTAAACTTTCGGTCAGTGAACTATGTCTTCTACTTCTTAAATTAATAAACGCGAGCAAGTAGTAAGGGTAATTATGTATGTTTCAGCGGATTTTAGCGAACTTGCGCCGGTTGTTTGTGCAAGCCGTGTTGAGAAAATTTATGATAGAACATCTGCTTGAATGGAACCGACCTCAAACCAGCCTGTTCAGGGACTGGCAAGCCAATTCCATTAGAAGTATTTTAGAGCATTTTTGGCTTGAAAGAAAAATCGTAAACTGAGTCAGTTATAAGAGGGCTAAGAATACCTTTTTTAATGCACAATGCCATCTTGTAAATAGTTTTAAAGCCTAGCACTTTTGAACAATTTTGTGAATTTTAACTAGTGATAAGTTTTCAATTGTAAATATTTTCGTTATTATTATTATAGTTTATATTTGTTTTATTATTTTAAATATTATAGGACATAATTCAGCCTATTGGCTGCAACGTTTTATATAAATAAACTATCTATCTATCTTATCAGTATTTTCATTTGCGGAAAATAAAAACAATTAAGCGCTAAATTTCGTTAAGCCATAAAAGTGTTTCTGTCGGGAAAGTCGTCTGGGCGACTAAAGTAAACACGTAAATGACTTTTTCGATAAGCTGCATGTTCTGTTAAAAAAATATGGTTCATCTAACGCCAGTGTCTATTCTATCGATTCCCGTACGGTAGATAAGAATTTTTTGTCGTTTTCTTTAAACTCCTAGCGTCGAAGGCAAAATTTCATTTGCAATCAACAAGCCAAACGACATCTACTTTTTTCCATAAAAACGCAATTTGTGCTAAAAATAACATGGGTTTGAGTGGGCCCCACGCTTACAGTCTGGGGGCCCAACAGTCATCCAACGTTTTCTTGTGCGGAAAATGTTGGGAGTGTTTGAACAGGTCGTCCAAGATTGTTAGATATGTTGAAAAATATTGGAAGTTTGTTGAAAGCGTGTTCCAACAATTCCCTTGCTCGTTTACCAGTCTTATGCTGTTATATAAATTAATATAAAATTTTTAGCTTTTTCAGTGAAAAAGGAACCTAAATGCTGAATTTAATGGTAGTGGCATTTAAAAATAATACATCATAAAGGTGTTTACTAAAGAAAATAAATTGTTTATTTTAAAATACCTTTATCGCAGCCATAAAGTTCCAGTTTCAAGGTTCGTCGTCCCGCCCAATGTTGCGGCCTGAACTTTATAAATCTTGCCTCTAGTTTCTGTTCCGTGGCGATTCTCAATACTCTATTCCTCATTTCAAGCCCCTTGATATTCTAAGATTAAGAAATTAACACTTGTTTATTGTATACAACCTTCCAAGTTGTTATTTAACCCTATTTTGCCTGTTTTTTTTTTTTTGAGTTCCTGAGCAGAGGGTATATAGCACGTCCACAACTGTCTCCTTTGCGTTCCTTAGAATGAAATGATGACGTCAAATGACGTAGTTATTACGTAATTAATTAAATGTCTGCCATCTTGGACTTCTAAATTTTTCAAAACCTCTTTAAGGCAGTTTTCATTATTTATGGGGGGGGGGCTGACAAATGGGGAAACTTAACGTTTGGAACTTTTTGTACCCCCTCGATGATCAAGGATAACTTTTTTTGCCTCTCCCAGCGAGAAAATAAAAACTTTAAACCCCTTATTGTAATGCATGACGCATTTATTATAAAACCACACTCCCATCCTCCACTTTTATAGCGTTTTACTCGCCTGCCTTGAGCTTGAGCGTGGCAAATATACTTTGTATTTTTAATAATTCGGCTATCCACACAGCTGTTACTCTCAGACGATAAAAGATCCACCGTGACAAAGGCTTTCTATAGCATTACCATGGTCAAAATTGTATGCCCAATCATCAGTAGCCTCGAGTATTAATGAAGTAACTGTAGAGTGAAGAGATTTAAAGCCCGACTGGTGGCTAGAGAGGAAATTATAATCCATGAGAAAACCAAAGACCTGATCGTAAATAATTCTTTCGAAGACCTTTGCCACCACTGGGATAATAGAGATGGGGCGTTTAATAAGTCAGCGTGATCCCCTTGTTTGAATATCATCGGCATCACTTTCGAACACTTCTATTCTTAGGGGGAAAGTGCAATTTGTGAATTTAATTACACACAAGTTATGTTTTGACAAGTATATTCTGTACATAATCTTGACACAGAGATCAATAATATTATCTATTTTATTTTACTCTTTAAAATTTATAGACTTTTAGGGTAGCATCGTTGTATATTATGGTTTGATTTAATACTGTGTTGCACGAAGGATATAAACCATCAAACTTTTTTGTCTCCCCCCCCCCCTCTTCCCCAGAGTAAAACTTTTCTGGCCCCCCTATATAGCGGGGTTAAACTTCGTTTGCCCCCCCTCCCATTTGCCAGCCTCTTCCTCCCCCCCCCCCCCCCCCTTAAAATGAACACTCCCTAAAAAGCGTCCAAATTGACTCATAATTAATCACAACCAATAAATGCACTGCATGACGTAAAAATGTAAGTTATACCAATAAACATTATTTTTTCTTCATTCAAAGGTAAAAATATGCAAATTACAAAAATATGGCTTCAAAATCTTGTTGCTATGGAAACATCAAGTCACGTGATCATAAAATGTCATATCAAATATTGTTGCCACATAAATATTAGGAAAAGACATACAGTTAATTGTTAAATGTCGTTTGAATCACAGGAAAAAATACCAGGTTCCCATTTTTGGATATTTTAGAGTATTTAAAAAATACCCATATAAATCCCAAATTTGGAAGAGTGAGACAAGTCCCAACCAGGAAACGTGGTTGGGAATTCCCAGGTTGGGACTTGGCTCACTTTGCCAAATTTGGGAATTTTGTTAGTGTTCTGTGAATACCCTAAAAAAATCCCAAAATGGGAATCAGGTATTTTTTCCTGTGAATACATATTAAGGAAGTTATGAATGTTGAAAGTTAGGGTGTTTCTTTGTGTTGGGGAAGCCATTGTTGGTTAGCTTTTGTGTTGTGGTGTGGGTATTGTTCAGTGTCTTTTGAATCTTTTGTTTTACGTCATTTGGTGATCACACCATCCGCGACACCAAGAAACTACCGAAAGTTAGTGCTGGCACTTTGTGAAAACTTGAGGATGTGGACACACTCCAGAAAGCCTGCTTGTTGGGCACAGCAAGAATATTAAGTAACAATCCGTGAAAGAAGTAGGAAATTCTCTATTGTTCCGCTGCATTTCGCTTTCCCCACATAAGAATGTTTAGATTTTCGTACTGAGAATACGTCAACCTATGGACAACATGGTTTTGAAATAAAATTTACTGAAACTTTATTTTAAAGCGATGTTTCTTTTCTGTTACAAGATTTCATCCAATCGTGAGACTCCAAAACAATGGCCAAGAAAGACTTCTAATTTTCCATGTTCCCCACACATTAAAAATCACAATAGTTTTCACTAAAAGGGAATCAATTAGTAAACAAGAGATAAATAAATGCGCTGCCTGATGAAGTTATGGCAGATTTTCATGTTTTAGCCAATGAGGTGGACGGTTTCAACAATAGCACAATTTACACCTTTATGCATTCCGTGCATTTTGGTTGCCAACTTCTTACACGGATTGTTACTTAAGAAGAACTTTAGACATCTAAGGCTATGGGAAAATAGCCTGATGATCTAGGAACATGTGACCACCAATACAACTAATGGTGTAATAAAAAAAAAAAAAATAATAATAATAATAATAATAATAATAACAATAATAATAAAGTCTCTAATAAAAGAGGGTTGCACGAAATAGCAAAGCTAATAAGCTTGTGGCCCTCTATAAAACTACTCTAATTTACAAAAAAATGGCATTTTTTTTTTCATTTATTCTTGCCACAAGTTTACGTAAAAGGGACTTAATTCATGCTTGTGTGAAATCACTTACCTCTCCGACTCCGCGAGGTTTGTAATTCTTCCAAGACTCATTACTGTTCATTCTGTAGTCCAGTAAGAAAAAGGTCGACCGGGCTACCATATCGGAAGTACCCTGGATCTCTAAATACGAAACAACCTTCGGCTCTCCAAGGTCAATTTCAAGATATTCAGTCGATGAAGCAGTCCCGGGCTCCCAACCAGTCCCAGGCCCGAGGCGAGCGCGCCATGGCTCTCTGCCAACTTTGAAAGAGGAAGCGCGGATGTTGGAGTCTGGAATTAGACCGCTAACCATCCCTAGTGGCTCAGCACACGCTGTAAAACATTACGTGTATAAAGGCATAAGCTAATGTCTAATGTACTTCAAACTGCTAATAGTAAAACTCAACAAAGTAGCAGCATACAGCAGAAAAAGAACGATTATTCGAATTGGCTTAATCTGCTTGCATGTATGAACATTTGGTTTCATCAATTGAGTTGAGAAGGTAAATTGTCCACCGTTAAAACATTCAAGAGTTGACGTTTTGAGCGCAAGCTCTTGGTTAAAGCGAATCCAATTCGCTCCGGACGAAAGGCTATGCGCTCGAAGCCAAAAAAGCAAATCAAAGACACGGCTATTCAGTAACCTTAGACAGTTTTGTTTTGCAGTTAATTTATTTGTCACTTACAAAAAAAGGGAAATAAAGGAAAACTGCTACTGAATATCATTTGAATGCGCCCCTTACGTACGACGAGTGAATTCCTCGTTAAATTTCACGCGAAAAATCAATATCGTCCAAATCGCGAAGCGATGAGGGCGATATCGGTTTTTCAAGTGAAATTTAACGTGGAATTCACGAGTCTGGCAATGATTTTTTTTCTTGAATCGCATATAATGTCAAAGAAAAACAACGTTTCCTACTATGGCAAGCCAAATGGTGCAAAATTCAAGCGTGAGTATTTCAATCAAAATGAACAAATAAGATCACATTCTATCAGAAAACTCAGTTAAAATCAACAAGCACGATCACATTTAACGAAAAAACTCAATCAGTTTCAGCAGTTACGACCACGTTCAATAGAAAAACAATGCAAGTTCAATAATTCCGATCACCGTAAACGATCTTGAAATAAATTCACATTCAACAATATGAATCAATCACTTTCATGGTAAACAAGGCCGATCACATTCAAGGGGTTAAAAAATCGATCAACAATGTAAAAATTCTGTCAACAAATCCCATGAAACCTTGCAGCTGATATGAAATGCACCATGGGTAAAAAGAGAGCTCACACGAGGAATTTACCAAGATGGCGGGAATTAGCCTCGAAGAGCAAGTAAAATCGGCGGTGAGATCTGTTGTGAGAGAGGAACTATCCGCTCAGACCGGTCGATCGCGTCCTGGAACCCAACTTTTAGTGGATAGGACCCGGCAACTTATCAGTGCTTCAGCTTCCTCAGCTTCTCGAAGCTTAAATGCAGCTCTAAACAACGACGCCCGCAGTGGAGATTCCAGTGAAAGAGACACAGTGCTACACCAAACTAAGTGGCCAAACAGTGTTCCATCTCATAGTCTTCGCTTTAAAAAGAAAGGTAAGCCGTCTGCGTCAACAACGAAAGTGAAAGTCGTTCCTAAGAGTGTATACCTTTTGCAAGAACCCGGTCTTGATGATGATGAAGAATATGGATTGATTGACAACATGATCGTGCTTAAAGGTCAGTGTGATTTACATCCCGAATACACTGAAGAAGAGATACGGTCGGAGTTGGTTTCCTTGTTCAAGACAAAGCTACCCCTCATAACAAACAGGGACTTTGACTTTGTTAGAAGGGAGAGAAATACAATTTCTGTGCCAGTTGTAAAAGAGAATCACAAGTGGGACTTCAAGCATGTTAAACATCTTTGTGGAACAGGGCGGCTGTATGTGAGATTGAATTTATCCCAGGACACCCTAGTCACTAGTGATGATGAAAATGACAGTGAATGTAAAAAGAGTGAAGGATCATCAATGGAAACCTCTATTAAAGAATCAGATGTCCAGCCTGGTACTTCAGGAGGTATTGAGGTGGGTGGGTTTGCTGAAGCAGGCCCTTCCAGTTCATCTCAAGTGCCTTATCAAGACCCCCAATTATTAATAGATGTTGGTGTTGAGTCTTTGTCATCCATTTTTACAAGTGCAAGCAGAGAAACTGTAAGGGAATCCCTCCTTACTTACAAAAACATTGAACTGGCTGCAGAAGCCCTTAGTGAAAGCACAGCCAAGAAGGAGGTCAAAGATGAAGATGTGCACCAAATTCTGAACAGGTTGAAACTGTCCATGAAACCTTATATGTATTCAGAAAAACTGAAAGTTGATAAAGAAGATTTAGTCATGGACTTCTTTCACTTTTACAAGTGCACTGATTTTGATCCACTGATACCTGTTAAAGTACAAATAAAGGGTGAGCCAGCGGTAGATACAGGGGGCGTGCTGCGACAAGCATTTACGGATGTTTTTGCAGAAATTACCAGTGTTTCGTCATGTCTTCGACTATTTAGAGGTGCATATAGAAGACTCACTCCTGTGTACAGTAGTGAACATGTTTTGACGGGTGTATTTGAAGTCTTAGGGAAGATGATAGCTCACAGCCTAGTACAAGGTGGACCTGGCTTTCCTTTCCTTGCCCCTGGGATCTACTGGTACATAGCTACTGGAGATTTGGCTGAAGCAGTTGGAAGGTCCTCATTTGTGGACATAGGCGATAGTGAACTTGCGTGCTTCGTTGAAAGGGTAACATTTTCATACATTCTTGTCTCAGAAATAATATATTGTAATCTCTGTGTCTAGAAAAGTTACAGTAACATGGGTTAATTTAAATTTTAAAAAAATATTTTGTGAAAACAGCTATTGTTTCTGAAGCTTTTTCACTCCTTCCAAATTTTATTTTTGTGAGTGTTACTTTAGCTTAATGGAAACATGACAAAATATAGGTAAGAGAAAAACATATATATATGAGGTTGTGGGGTGGTAGGTGTTAACTATTTTGCATGTTTAAAATTAAATTTACAACCCAACTCACCCTTTCATGACATTTTAGAAAAGTGTTATTTATGACGCGATGTCATCATCACTCAGTAAAATTGTTGTTGTTTTGGCATATTTTGATTTGTGGTTTTTCTAACAAAATCTAAATAATTGAAGATAGTGCGAACATCGCAGTTATACAGCAACAGAAGGAATTGCAGTTAGAGCCTAAAAATCAATTTCAGGCCTCAATGGGATTCGAACCCATAACCGATTATGTGATGATCACATTCCATTTTGACTTTACTTCCTTATGCACATTATCATAAAATCTTAATTTTAGATCAAAGATGGTACTGCTGATGACATCATGGAAATATCTAAAGATGACAGCTTTTTGAGGTTCATGCTTGAATGTGGACAAACTAGAAACCTAACAGTGAGTTCAGTTATTTGTATTCTATTTGCTGTGTTTCACACCTGGGAGTTTCTCCACATAACATTTTTCCCCTTTAATAATATCATAGATTTATAATAAACCTATCTACCAGAGTGAATAGCACCATTGAAGATATTATTTTATACCAGTATAGGTATCATTTAAAATTAAGCAGAGTCTTATTCAGCATTAATGTTACCAGAGGAGAACTGATGAATTTATAGCATACATTTGCACCTGATCATGGTCAATTACTTCAAATGTCAAATTACATGATTTCCTTATTCTCATCCAAAGAAAATTTCTGTGCATGCAAGGATAATGTTTCTCTTTTTGGTGTTTTCAGGAACAGAACAAAGGAGAAGTTGTACAGTGCCTTGTTTTACATGATACCATATTGAAACACAAAGCTCTCCTCGACCAGCTTAGAAAGGGTTTGTCAATCCTTGGCGTGCAAAATGAGCTTGAGAGAGCACCTGCCAAATTTGAGCATTTCTTTGTTCACAGTAACAATGAAGTATCAGCAGCCTATGTAAAGGCCTTGCTAAAACCTGCTACTTCTAATGATGCTCAAGGAAATAATGTTTTGCAAATGCTATATTCGTTCATACAGAATTCATCTAAAGATGATCTGTTAGATTTCCTGTGTTTTACTACTGGATCAAGATCCAGCACTGCCGTTTTTGTACCCGGGTCAATCACAGTCTCAGTGGGAAACACTGAAGGTATTTTTGCTTCAACATGTACCCTAGAACTAAAACTCCCATGTGGATTTTCATCCTACTCCCAATTTGAAAGCTCCCTTAGAGCTATGTTTAAGGGCAAGAAATACACTACAGCATAATGTTAATATCTAAACTTGGTTATATACCAGTCTATGAAAGGGATATGCACATAGTATCACATAGACCTCTTTCATAATGGCGGCCGATATATATATTCTTTTATATGTGTGTTAATTAGCCTCACTGGCCTCATTTTAGAGTAAAAATTCTTTTCAATTTTGCACATGTTACCGAGGCCAGTGAGGCTAATTAACATACATATAAAAGAATAAATAAATTGGCCGCCATTATGAAAGAGGTATATTGTTCAACACAAAGCTTTCTTTAAGCAGCCTAGTGTCCTGGTCTGCTATTGTTGTTGTGTTACACTGTTTGGATAACTACATGAATTGCCAGGGTCCAGACTTTCTTCATTTTAACAGTAAAAAATATATAACTGACATACTTTTCATTTCTTATATTACATTTTTTTGCATCAACTTTTAACTTATTGCAAAGCCCTTGTATGATCTTTGGCCACTTGAAAAGGATGCCATTCTTTTAAAGATGAAGCCTTCTAACGAAGACAAGACTATTTTTTCCTAATTCCTTCCCTTCATTGTTCAAAATCTTTGTTTACTTTCCGAAGAAAAAAATGTCATAATTAAGGAGCATTTTTATCACACTTTTGGTGAATGGAATGCTGTATGTCAGTTATGTGTTCCTTTTTAATGCTTAAAATTTAATGTTAAATGTTCATGTTAACCTAGTCCATGGTAACACTGAAGTGTTATATGATTAGTACCTCTCTGCAAAGTAGAGATTAGCATCTGATTTCAATTTGTAATTGCAATATATGAATATTGATTTTTATTACTCTTGGGATTCCACTGTAGCTAACTAAATGGCTCCTCCTGTATCTTGCCCCGACAGTGTGACAGTGGTGTACTCGTCATCAGAACTCAACGAACCGTATCTAAAAGTTGTTCAATAAAAAGGGGATTACAGTTATACATGTAGTAGCAAGTTGAAATTGTTGTAAAGTAAAGTATGTTTGAAATGTAACTGGTGACTTAAAAAGAACACAGGTTGATCCAGTTGTTCCTGTCTACCTCAATTAAAATATCACTGTATGCTTTATTCCTGCTTTTGTTTGTGCATTCTGTACCAGGGCTACCTTGTTTGGTGTTTGGTTCTTTGATGAAACACACTAAAGCACTGGGAGACCCAGGCCAAAACAAAAAATTTATCTGTTCCTGATGAGAAATGCGTACCCCACCTCTCACTTGTTGTCAATATAATGATATTATTTTACATTCAAGGAGCTATAGTATACAAAAGGAATGACATTATTTAATAGTTTACAAATGAAAATTACACGTGCTCTGCCTGCATTTAGCTGGGGCTATCTAGCAAAGAGGATAAAACTTGTATTTTGCAGTTCCTGGAAAAAGTCTGCTGTAAGTTTGTGGTATAAACTTACATTTTAACAACCTGAGCTAAAGGTCATTTTCAGACTCCACTTCGGTCCTTGCAACATCTGTGAATATAATTAACACCGGGGCATTTACACTCGGCGGTCTCAAGAGGCTATATTACTAAAGGTTTTAATGGGTTAACAAAAATTATTTTGACTTTTCCTTTGATTTGAGGGTAAGATAAAACATTTCAATAGCAGGGCATTACCTCAAAACAATTATTTAAAATTGAGAAATGGAACATAAAAGTATTGTTCTGTGTAATGCAGCACCGTGTTGTAATCAATGAAAGGTAACAGCTTGTCCAGAGAATTTCAAACATAAGTTTCAGTTTGCAGTAGGCCACCTCTTTCAAATTATCCATTTTGGCCCTCCATGGCAGACAAAAGTGCTGACAGTCCCATTTGGTATAGATCGATACCAAAGCTATCAGAATACTCAAGTGGATCAACTTCTTGAATGAGCTCCTGGAGTGCTGCATGTGGCAAGGGAACATCGACATCCTCAACTTCTACAACACTAAGGCCATCATCACTTGGAGCTGGTGCATTAGGGTCATAGCCAAACCATTCAAGGTCATCACCATCTGCACTGTGGGCGATATCTGATACACCAGTAATCCCGTTATTTCGTATATCCACCATGCCATTTGTCCAGATTTGAAGCGGAGACCAATTTCGCTCAGTACGAATTGGGTGATTATTCCAGGCTGAAGTAAGTCTCTCAAGTCCTCTATTGATTCTTGGTAGAAATACAAAATGAAGCACAAACAGGTGAATGTTGTTGCTACGGTTTAAAATACCTGATTCTTCCATTGCCTGGAAGGTGTAGTAGAAAATGTAGCAGACCATGCAAAAAACGTCTCTCCATAGACGTTCAATCCTCTGGTTATGGACTGATGATCCGGCCAGATAACTCCTCCGATTTGAACCTCTTACTTGTTCCATCAGCTCCCACACTTTAACATTCTCTCCACCATAGTCCGTTCTCACACGTGATGGCCAGCCAAAATTTTCTGTGGCAGAAAGGAATACATCCCCTACAGTGTCACTCCTGTTGTTAGTAGCACACTTCAGGTAAACGATGCATCTTGAAAAGCCATCTATTGCCCCATGCACAACAAATCCCCAATTGACAAGACTGTGGTGACCATCTAAGTGCCATAAACTGTTTGGTCCTGGAACGGAGTAAGCCCTCCTGGACACCTCTACAGCCCATCTCAATCTAACATTTACTGGATCTACACGTGCAATACTTGACCTTAGGCGATGTCTTTGTATCCGTATTCCAAGTGATCTTAGATAGCCATTTATAATAGAGCACCCAACCACAGAGCCATGCTCATGCATGAACTGTCGCACTAAGCTATCAATTTCGTTATTTGTCACATCGGAGAACCCAGTTATTTCCTGAATACCAAACTCAGCAACTCTTCTCCTTATGGTCCACCTCGATACTAGTAACATGTCAGCTATGTGCTTCCATTTAAATCCCAGGGACCGGAACTGGAGTAACACGTTTTCACTTATTTCAAACCTTGGCCTGCCAACAGAACCTGTGTGAATTACTGGAGGAGTTTCCAGGGAATAAATTGCCAGATTAGTGCACTGAGTTGAGTTGTCTTGTCTATTGTTCCATTCTATAGATAACAAAGTAAAGTTGTTTAAGAGCTCTCGCAAAAATATTCCACACTCTGAAGCTCCCGGTACTAATGGTAAGATTTGCTGTAAAACAAGAATGGCATGTTCCAAACGCACTGCTATATCTTCTCTATCAACACTATTATTAACTGTGGAAATGTCACATTCATTCAGAATATCCACAAGTGACTGAAAGAACTGTTCCCAATCATCTACAGAAGATGTATCGTCCGCCATCTTGGATCGCTGCAAGCTCGGTCCCAGGGCCTTATCAGATATACCATATGAGCTGCAAGGATTCATGGGATTTGTTGATCGATTATTTTGCGAGGCTCTTGGATGTGATCGTTTGCTGTTGAATGTCATAAATATTCATCGTTGAATGTGATTATGTTGAACTTGGGATTTGTTGATTAATTTTGCGAGACTCTTGGATGTGATCGTTGCTGTTGAATGTCATGAATATTTATCGTTGAATGTGATTATGTCTTACGTCTGTTGGATTATACTGATTGGTATCGTTAAGTGTGATTGCATTTGTTAAATGTGATTGAAATATATATTTCTTGAATTTTGCAACATTTCGCTTACCATATTTCCTGCGAGACAGCCATTTCAAAACTAACTGTCAAGAGGTAGCAAATAGAAATCAAGACTAATTCAAAATGACGTTAATCACGCGCGATCAGAAGAGAACCTTGTGGTAGCGACAAGTTTTAGTTTTGTTTATGTGTAAATGCCGTTTAATGACTGAAATTGATGCTGTCAGTTGTATACTAAAGAACATAATGTGGACTGTGGAGCCAAACTGTGAACGTTTGTGGTAGAAATTAGGCTTAAATGCCTCATTATCGCTGGCCTTCACATTAATTAGAATTTCAGCACAGTGATAAGTAAACAGCACGCTAAATGGGGAAAAATCTTTGGACAACAAAGAAGACAAATTTGTGAATACTGATGGCTTAGTTATTAAACATTCAGTAAAACAAGTTATGCTTATCTTATCGCAGCAGATCACTTCAAATTTAACAGAAAAATAAATAAGTTTAACGGCAAAGGATCCGGACGTGCATCTCCGCTCGAGCAGGAATTTTTTTTATTTTCTCTTTTTCTCATCCCACTGATGTTAAGTTCTAAGAATACCAGACTACTGATATTATTATTAGCGGAGCCCGCGGGCCAAAGGCCCGGCGGAGCACCATACTCATAGAACTGTCCCCGTCATTTTTCATGGTCATGCCCGTCCGCCCACGGTGTTGGAAAAACATCCGGGATCTTGAAAGCAAGGCTTTGTTTTTCGCGCGGCCACACAGCCGTGAGCTTTAGTTCTTTTGTTGTGTTTAGCGGAGAATTAAAGTCGTTATTTCCCTGCAGTTTTTCGCGGTTTGCTACTCAAGACAGGGATACTAATTAAGGGATACTCAGAAGCCGCTTTAGTGGAAAAAGAAGAGCTTTCAGGGATAAAATCTTGCTTCGAAGAACCATATACATTTTTAGCAATGCGAAGAGATGGGTTCGTTTTACGGATTTCAGCACCAAAGCGGAGGTTTAAAGAATTTCCAAGTACAGTAGTCGCCGAAGGGACTTAAAGGTAAAACAAATTACATTTTTCGATGGGAATTTATCTCGATATCAATCTGTGATTGACATTTTGTTTGTGTTCTCGTTAATTTTGGAGAATGGTTTATAAACGTGTAGCTTAAATTCAGTTGTATTTTAATTTCTTGAATTTCATCGAAGACACGGCTCGGCCTCGATGCGCTGTAATTGTACGCGTTTTGCTTCTAAACATAAACTAATTGAGATTTCAATAAAATTTTTCGAAAGAAGATTGTGTTGTCCATTTTTATGTGTTTGTTCATTCATTACATAGATTGAAAAGCGATTTTGTGTAAACAAAACAAGACTTAGATTTTATACTCGCGTCGCATTATGCAAATATGTTTGTGTATTTTGGCAAATCAGTTTCTCGGGCATTTTTTAACAAGCAACAACTCTATTTTATTCGGAAAATAGTCTTAATAGTTATTCTAGACGGAGAAAAAGTTGTTTTTGTGAACTTTTGTACGGTCTAAATGTACTGTGCAGACGGTCGGATAATACTGCTTTTCAGAATTGCTAAAACTGAAAAATAGCCCGGTCGTCAATCTTAATTCTTGTGCTTCCGACCTTTCACCTAAGTTAAGTTTCATCTTAGTTAAGCTTGTTCAGAGGGTCTTCAGAGGGCGCCGCTGTTAGGCTAAGCCTAACTATATATATTACTAATTAGGGGTGTGCGTCCGACAGTGGGGAAGAGCATATGGGTTGGGTGAGAAATGGAGAGTGGGATGCCTGTTTTGGTTGGGGTTAGAAATGAGTGTTAAAACGCAAGAGTAATTTTACCTTGCAAACAGGGCGTCTCAAAAATGAGCTGTTTTGAACATGTTTCATAAGATCATATTTAACCCATTGACGACTGGGCTATTTTTTTAATTCTATGAATTCTCAAAAATGGTATTACGCGACCGTCTGCGCAGTACATTTAGGGTGCAAAGAAGCTCACAAAAACAACTTTTTCTCAGTCAAAATTGTCCGAGAAACTGATTTGGAAATCAAAACTGCAAAAAACACATAGACATCTTGGCATAAGGCGACGCAAGTGAAGTTAGAACTATAAAATTCAATTCTTGTTTTATTTACATAAAATCGCTCTTCAGCCTATGTGATGAATCAACAAACACATAAAAAAGGACAATGAAATCTTGTCTTGAAAAATTTTATTCAAATATCCGCTATTTTATCTTTAATAGCAAAACACGTACCATTGAATAGCGTATCGAGAAACTGTCCTCACAAGCCAAATTGGCTATAAGCACATGGCGAAATTCCAAATGCCAATCCGACTGAATTTGGCCCGTTTTATAGCCATTTCTCAAAAACTAACGAAAACACAAAGAAAAAGTCAATCACAAATTTATATCAACATAAATTCCCATCGAAATATGTTATTTCTTTTACCGTAATGTCCCTCGGCTGCTTGAAAAATATTTGAAACTCTGACTTCCGAAGAAAAAATATCGCGCCGCATTGAAACTAACATATGAAGTTTCTCGAAGAAAGATTTCATCGCTTGATGCTCTTCTATTTCCACCACAGCGGCTTCTAAATATTCTTTAAAGCTCTTTCTTTCCATTTTGAATCTTTTAAATGTGTGTTATTACTCCGATGATGCGAGACTACGGTTTTGAAAACCAAGCACATGGCGAGCGCGGCAGCCATTTTGGTTGAATTTGATATTCTTGTCCGTGGTTTGTCTTAGATACCAGTTCCCGAGGAAAAAAGAAGCCGAGAAAAACTCGGGTGAATTAAGGAATGGGTCTCTTTCGATTTAAAGGGGGGTGGTTTGTTTTAAAACATATTTGACCTAAAAGGCTTTTAATTGTTGAAAAAAATGTTTTCGCTTACATGAATGGACTTGCTACGTCACGTGACTTGCCAGGCCCAATTTTTAGCAATTTTTTTCAATCCAAATTTACAAGATATTCGAAATATATTTTTCTACTTAATTTGTTTTCTATCAATGACGATTCGCACACGGTTTATGGAACTAATCGGGGTTTTCCAAAGTTATTTGTTTCCTGTAAACTATAACGTTATAATTTTAGAGAGGAACTGGGACTAGGGGAAAACAATGACTAATTATGCAGCAATAACGGTTTTCGAAATTCCCCGTTTAATTTGACGTATTACTTTGTAAATTGAAGACTAAAGAAGGAAAAACGGAAGCTTAACCGGAAAGATCGTAGTATTAACGCCTCTCAACATGCGTTCACAAAAAATAGATCTACAGTGTCTCCTCTTGCCAGTATTACACAAGACCGAAACAATGCCACAGACTCTGGTAGTCCATATAATGGAGTACATATGGTGTTTGTAGATTTTCGCAAAGCCTTTGGCCTAGCAAACCATGGTATTTTGCTCACTAAGCTCGCTGAAATAGGCGTTACCAGGTGTTTTTGGAAATGAACACAAAGATTCCACTTAGGCCGGACGCAGCAGATTAAGCTACCTGGAGTGCGTTATAAATCAGGATCAGTGATCGCCGGTGTGCCTCAAGGCGGGCATCTCTCCAACACTCTTTAATGTGTATGTTAACGATATTGAGGACTGTATTCCTAGGGAAATATCTGTATTCACTTGCAAATGTGCAGACGATTGCACCCAATACGAACCTGTCGCCGGCGACTCTATCAACCATGTGCAGGATGTCGTGACCCACCTGGAGAGTTGGGCTGCGCAGAATAAAATGGAGCTGAACGCCAAAAAAACAAGGACATGTGGATATCCTTTAAGAAATGATGCCCGGATCCGTTACCGGTTAGTGTTAGGCCCACAGCACTGTAGAGGGTTACGGAGTTCAAGCTGCTAGGGCTGGATGTGCAAAATTATCTAAGTGGAACACTCATATTTCAAATGTAGTAAGCAGAGCAAGTAAGAGGATGTACCATCTGAGGGCTTGCAGAAAGGCAAATCCCGGCCCCTAGGGACATTGGTCTTAGTACATACATTACAAAGATCATGCTGTTGCTTGAGTATGCCTCGCCGATCTGGGGAGGGGGGCTACCTGGCTACCTTGAAGAAGATCTTCAGAGAATGCAGAATAGATGCCTCGATATTGTAGGACTCCCTAAAGACACTGTTGAGCTACTTAAGAGAGCCTTTTTTCCCGGACCGCGTGAGAGGTGGCACATGATGGAAAATTTCCCTACCCTCATGTTTAGCTCAAAGATAGCCCATGGTGAGTCAATAAACGTGGTGGTATTTTTTTGCTCAAATCTTTTTTTCATTTCTAGAAAATCTAAAAAACTCTAACGGTCCCCCATCGCCATGAAATAGCCGAAATAAGAGCGCCGAATATGAGCACAATGCAGGTTCTCGTTAAAAGCGCACAGGGAAACAAGGCTTTCCCCAATTTGAACAATTGCGTAGGAGGCATTAACAAATGATTTGAGCTAATAACAGGTTTTGTAGTTACATTTTTGAATTAACGGTTAGTGTTTGAAAATCGCTCATATTTCATTATTAAAAAATTGCATTTTGGAGCAGTTTTTCAAGAAATATTTTCCCTATGCGGTATAACTCAGAATCGCTTTAAATTGCGGTTTTGGAAACGTGGATATAGTGCTCTTTTCAAGGAAACTAAAAAATGTTTGGGCCTCTTAACTACTTCAAAGAAAAAGCCCGTGTTATTTCGAGGAAATCACAACATCGACTTGTCAACAACCGCAAATAATCGAATTACGCTTGCTGTTATTGAAGCCAAAATTCCGACGAAAACTTATCGCTTTACACCATACTAGATCAGAGACATAGTATAACGAACTTACCTTGCATAGCCAGTGGTTGAAGGATGGTTTTATCCGTATTTTCGTTTCAAATGGCCATCTTCGCTCGAGCAGGTTTATCAAATCACGCACTCAGTAAATGTTGCCGAAGGCACTTTCTCGGAAACATCGCTTTTCTCGACAGTTCCAACCATATTTCAGCTTCCATTCAGCTATTATATACATTGGACTTGGTTGCAAAATAAAGCGTGACGATTTGAACGTTTGAAGTGTCTATAGTGGCAAGTGAGTTTAACAAAGTTGGCAGTTCAAAACGAACAAGGAACTGATCATGAGCCGTTCATGTCACGCAACCAGACTGTGTACACAGCATGGTCACAGGAATCCCAGCAAAACTGGCACTGTTCGTCTTTTTCTTTTCTTCCACCATTGCATCTTCAGTTTTATGCTGCAGCCGTTTATTAAAGAATACGAATTTATTACCCCTTATGAACGTACTGTGAAACAAAAAGTCTATTGGCAACACTAAACTGACCCACAACGCTTTGAAAACTGTCTTGGTATAAAAACATACAAGTGAATACAAACCCCCGCTGTGCAGATTTATTTTTGGTATTCACCAGATATAAATGAAATAAATGAAGTTAAGTCCACTCTAAGTAAACGATGACAACATTTTTATCAGCTGTTTAACAAACCAATGGTTTATTAAATTTCAGAAATATATTCACTTGCGCAGATACCACAACTACTAATGGCTTCGTCAATTCCAAGCCCGCTCATCTCCCCCCCCCCCCCCCCCCCCTCCCCCCCTGGCATTTGTCGGGTATTTGTCTTTTTATTTTTAAAAAGTTGCAAATGCCCCACGGTGGGGTCAGCTTATATGTACAAATCCCCACGGTGGGGCATCTGAAAGAGTGTAAATGCTTGACCATGAGACAAGCTATGCTAGGAATTCTTTCCTTCTACCTTGGCTCAGTATTATATCCGTTCCCTCATCGCGTTCTGAATATTTGTGTTATGTTTCCACAAAACTTTTGACTCCAATAATTTCCTGTCGATTCTCGTTGTTTATGTTATTAATTTTGATAAAAACTATGCTTACCTTCAATCCATTTACACGGTAAGGTCGCCGTTGATTGAAACGCTTTTTCAAGTGAAGTTGCTATTGAATTTTTAAATAGACAGATCTGTTGCGACAAATCACGAAGACACCAAGGCCATGAATGTTGGCAAATAAGACGTCAACAAAAATTGAAAATATGCCGCGATATAGATATTATCTTCTGTGGCACTTGAAAGGTAAGGCAATAGGCGTCCTGTTTTGAAAATTGTGTGAAACTTCACTTGGAAAGTGCAGGACTGAAGCGACATTTATCGACTCAGTTTTTATATTTTTCATAAAATTTAAAATAAACAATGAAGCATGTACGAATTTAATATCCATAAGATAACGTTGTTTTGACAATGCCCCACCCCCGAGCTGACCTATTTTAGCAAATGCCCCACCCTTGGAAGGAAAAGTTATAAAATGCCCGACAAATTCCCGGAGGGGGGGATGAGCGGTTACGGAACTAAAAAAATGGCTGCTTAAAAAAAAGAACATTTCTTCAAAAAATGGCTGCGCATAAAAATCGGGTGTTGAAATGTGTGAAGTGCAAGTGGAATGCACGTGAAGAGTACGTGAAGTGCGCGGGACGCGGTGCATGTCAAGTGCCTGCAATTTCGAAGAGCGTGTATTGTATTGATTGTCGCAATAGGAGCGTCCTCACTTACATGTTCAGATGTACTGTTACTACTGCCATTTCGTGTCTCCGAATAGTTCGCGTTCAGACTTACAATATAGCCTGTTCCAGGAATTCAGACAATGGGAAAGACCCACATAATAGGGGAATGGCGTGTAAAAATAGCGAGCAAAGCAGACGCGATGAGAGGGGACGCGGTGCCCTCACCGTCATTTCGCCTCCAATACTTTCGCGCTGTTCCCCAATTCTGGGCACCCATCCGGAGCACCTGGAACAAGATGGACCTACCTCTGGTGTGTGAGTGGACACTGTACCTGGGCAGTGTCGCTGGTATGAACGCGGCGTCCGAGGAAGGTTACCATTCCAATCCTTGAACTTTGCACCGCATTCGATCGCATTCATTCCAGAATGACAAAAATCTAGTTTTCAGTGCCCGTTCCCTGATCAATTTCCTCTAGTACAGGCTACTAACACACCATAAAGAATAATTAACTTAATATTGAAAGCTTTTCCCTCTGAATCCAGAAGGCTACAAGACGACTAGGGCGTTGTCCATATCCTGCCAGTATAGAAGCAACACGCAGATTTCAATTTTGTTACATATTCCGTAACCAGTTAAAAGAGGTTAGAGCCCTGCTTGAATTTCCGAACTTGTTGTAGTCCGTTCTAGCGTTAGTAGTTGTGGTATCATCGTATCTTATATAAACCACTGCGCAAGTGAATATATTTCTGAAATTTAATAAACCATTGGTTTGTTAAACAGCTGATAAAAATGTTGTAATCGTTTTCTTAGAGTGGACTACACTTCATTTATTATATGACCCGTCGGCCGGCCCTGCGAGCTTTTTCTTTTCAAAACCATTGATGAAAGTCCCGTATGAAGGCCGTACGCATTTGCGTGAGCGGGACCGGAAAAAGCCGTAGGGCCCTACTACAAAAGCGGAGGGCCTCGCGCGTTAAAATTTTAAGTAATTTTGTATCCAAATTGGTCATATGATAAAATACTTATTGACTAAGTTAGGTCGGGCCGGATGGGAAAATATTTGGCTCTCGGTCATGGCGCACGGACCTCGCTGCGCTCTGTCCGTACGCCATGACCTCAAGCCAAATATTTTCCCATCCGGCCCTCCCACTTAGCCAATATGTACATATTATTTCATTTATATCTGGTGAATACCAAAAATAAATCTGCACAGCGGGGGTTTTATTCACTTGTATGTTTTTATAACAAGACAGTTTTCAAAGCGTCGTGGGTTAGTTTAGTGTTGCCAATAGACGATTTGTTTCACATTTCTTTAATAAGGGGTAATAAATTCGTATTCTTTAATAAACAGCTGCATCATAAAACTGAAGGAAAAGAAAAATACGAACAATGCCAGTTTTGCTGGGAGTCCTGTGACCATGCTGTGTACACAGTCTCGTTGCGTGACATATACGGCTCATGATCAGTTCCTTGTTCGTTTTGAACTGCCAACTTTGTTAAACTCACTTGCCACTATAGACACTTCAAACGTTCAAATCGTCACGCTTTATTTTGCAATCAAGTCCAATGTATATAATAGCTGAATTGAAGCTGAAATATGGTTGGAACTGTCGAGAAAAGCGATGTTTCCGAGAAAGTGCCTTCGGCAACATTTACTGATTGCGTGATTTGATAAACCTGCTCGAGCGAAGATGGCCATTTGAAACGAAAATACGGATAAAACCAACCTTCAACCACTGGCTATGCAAGGTAAGCTCGTTATACTATGTCTCTGATCTAGTATGGTGTAAAGCGATAAGTTTTCGTCGGAATTTTGGCTTCAATAACAGCAAGCGTAATTCGATTATTTGCGGTTGTTGACAAGTCGATGTTGTGATTTCCTCGAAATAACACGGGCTTTTTCTTTGAAGTAGTTAAGAGGCCCAAACGTTTTTTAGTTTCCTTGAAAAGAGCACTATATCCACGTTTCCAAAACCGCAATTTAAAGCGATTCTGAGTTATACCGCATAGGGAAAATATTTCATGAAAAACTGCTCCAAAATGCAATTTTTAAATAATGAAATATGAGCGATTTTCAAACACTAACCGTTAATTCAAAAGTTTAAGTACAAAGCCTCTTATTATCTCAAATCATTTGTTAATGCCTCCTACACAATTGCTCAAATTTGGGAAAGCCTTGCTTCTCTGTGCGCTTTTAACGAGATCAGTTCTTGTACTCATATTCATCGCTTTCATTTCAACCATTTCATGGCTATGGGGTCCGTTACAGGTTTTGAGAATTTTCTTGAAATCAAAAATAGATTTGCACAAAAAAATCCCACCACAGTTACTGACTTTCCATAGGGTATCTCTGAACTGAATATGACGGTAGGGAATTTTCGAAGCATGTGCCACATTTTTCTGATCTCACGCGGTCTCCAGAGAAATTCTCTCTTAAAACTAGTTGTCAAAATTTAAAAAAGAAAGAATTCAAACGCATTTTAGAGTCTAAAATACATCCGTGCAAACGTTTTCTAGACAAGGCAGCGGAGCATGCCTATAACCTAAGGTCCTCTGCCACGCCAATGAGTACTCAGGTAAATTAAGGCAAGGGCTCTAGTTTTAACGCCCAAAAGCTACGGGGGTGGTCTATCTCAAGAGGATTTAGTTATGAGAACTCAATACTTTAAAAGAGTAAATGGTTAGCAAATGTGGTCCTTTCGTCAAGAATAACATATGCAAATTAGGTCACGTGACTTAATACGGCCACAAAATCCAGAAAAAAAAATTGAGCAAAGATGGCAACAGTTTATGCCGATCATAGTCAAATGTTATTGCTACCAGATAAGTCCCAAGAACAACAACAAAAAATCTGCGCTTGGCCTTTGTTGATTATTTCATTAAGTTTGAAAATAAACGGTAATTTGTACTAGTTCCCAGTCCCCCGTAATAGTAATTTATTATTTTTCATGTATTTTTTTAATTAATCTTAAAAAGGCCAAGCACAGAAATGAAGTACATAATAGCCTTAAAATCATAAAACTTCTGGCAGCCTCCAGATATTGGTGAAAAGTGTTGCCATTTTGCTTGAAATATTTTTGGCCTAAAAATAACCCTGACAGGTCACGTGGCCTAATTTGCATATAATCTGCGTGCTAAAATGTCCAAACTTGCAGAATCTGTAGTTTACCAACGATTAGAGTTCTCATGACCAAAGCCTCCGTCACTTTTTTCGAGTGAAATAGCTGGAGGCCCTTGCCTTAATTTACCTGAGTATGCGCGAAAGTCGCGTACTAACAGACACAAATCTTCTTCTACTTCGGACAGTATCTTTGTTAATTTTTAAAGCAACCGGGCGGCCGTTTCGGTGTATAATAGAAATTACTTTTAATTAGCTCAATACAGTATGCTTGTTTTCCTAAACTTCTTTGTTTGATTTAGACATGTTTTTTTTTTCTAAGCATGAAACATCGGTTTTGCCGGTAGCTCGCTTGCTTCTTGTAGGACTACAATGTGAATGGCTTCTTCACTCTCTACAAAAGTTCACTTTATGGTTATAATTGGGAAGAACAGGAATTCACTCTAGTAAATAAATTTATCATTTGTGAATGGCTTCAAATCAAAGCCTACTATTTTAAAAGAAAGTACACATACTATATGAAGAAAGTACACAAACATCGTTCTACAAAGATGCCATGCAATATCACTTCTCAGATATGCAATTCCACATTAAATCGCTTCGTTAGCCAATAAGAATGCGAGTTTTCTTTGACATATGCGATTCTCTACGGTATGCCACGGGCTGTATTCTCCCACTAGGCAAGTGGTCTGAACCAGATATGTAAGTTGGCTATGATCAAAACATCTTCGTATATTCCTCGGTAATTTTCGGAAGAATTCGGTAATCTTCGGTAATTTTCGAAAACTTACAGAAAACGCTTAAATGGACTTCGGATGAACATTTTTTTTTTCGGAACACCCTTGGCAAATTGTCGAAAGTCGTCGGTAAACTTCGGAAAACTTCAGAAATTGTGCACAAAGTTTTAAGCTAGCATTGCAACAATATCCGATAATTTTCGGAAAATTATCGGATGACTTCGTAAGACCTCCAATGCTTCTAAGGTTATAAAGGCATGGGATGAAAAAGTTATGCAGTGCTTTCTCGTGCTATACCGTAAAATGTCCGACATGAGATACTTTACGATATACCACTCGAAACCATTGCATAACTAGCATTTAAAAATAAGAAATATCGTCCTTACTGTCGCATCCGTATAACTCCAAGTTGATCCAATTGTATACAGTCCATGTTCTAGGATGCACGCGAAGGTAGCGTGATGAAATATTTCTTGGCAAAGGTCTCCGCACGACTTCATATGGCGATGTACATCCTGGAAAAACCTGCCATAATAACAGAGTAAGAAGTCGGAAAAGAGAAAATTGCTTACTTCTCGAAGGAAAGCAGTGGGTACTGGAAATATTTTTGGGTGGATAATTGACAGTTTAGTTTTCACAAATCAATCTATAGCATAGACTTGTTTTTCCTTTGGACACTTTTTGGACACGATCTATTTACGAAAATGTGCAAGTATTGCCCTATAAAACCTTATAAATTTAAAAATAATTCACGTTTATTTAAACGTATGCTACACGCGACGCACCAAATATAGAAGGAACTCCAGCAATTTAAAAGGAAACCCAGTGGAACAAAGTTTACCAATTCTGATGCCAGCTGAAGTCACGAAACTAAACTAAGGCAGAATTGAAGTTTTTCGTTAGCAACAGCTTTGTATTAAAAATTCTTCCCCCGCTTAAAGGGGGCTATGTCACAACGATTTTGATGTTCTTGGGTCAAAACTGCCCCAAGTTAAATAATCGCGTTCGAAGAACGCAATCCTAATTTCGTGTTGGTTTCCCTGTGCCTTACATGCAGTAAAATTTGAATTTTTTGGTGTCCGGTCTTCCAAATGGCCACCCCTGTTGATTTTTTCAGGGGTTCATTTCCGCTGGAAATTCCTTCGAACGCGTCTCCATAATCTCTGATTACTGCTAGTATATAATAAATAGAGTTTTAGTGCGCTTTCCAAGACACAAGACGATCTATTTTCAAGTTGCAATCCATTTCCATTCTGGCCATCTGCAGCCCAAGACACTTATGTTAACTCTTGGAGCACCAGTAGAATATTTTTAAACAGAACCGGACCGTTATTTATGGATTTCCACTGATATAAATTTTTCCTTTAGATTTTTGAAGTTACACTAAAATTGGTGACATAGCCTCTTTAACAGTAACAGATTGCAAGATTGATTGCACTTACTAGATTGCAATTACTATTGCAATTGCAATTACTAGATTGCAAGGCCCATGCTGAAGAGTCTCACAGGAAATAATGGCCAGCATTTAATACCTGAATTTTCCCTCTGACAATATACTCGTGCCACTCGGTGCCGTCCTCGCTTGTGCTCAATGTAAAAGACTTAACCCAATGAAAACTTCCCTCGAGAGCGAGCGCTGTTACCGTCTTCCCGTAAGGCGTGAGGGTCACCTGAATAAACTCTCGACTGTCCATGTAAACACCTGTCGACCAAGTTTGACCATTATTTAGTCTAAACCTGTAACCCCCACCGTGAGACGATGATAAATAATCGTCAAGCAGATGTCCATTTTCCAGGCCAAGAGCTTTTGCGCAAGCTGTAGAAAGAAAATAGACGATAAAGTAAACGAAACATCTCAGTCGACATTTATTTTCATCATGTCAAAATTCCGAAGTTCTATATGGCCTATCTTTTCTCGTTGGCAATCAACTAAATAAAAGCTATCGCTTGTTTAAACAAATAGGTGCTCGCTCACTATAAGCGCTACTATAATCATAATTCTGTCTCTCATTCCCTTTCTCTTCAGTTTTGAAAAATAGAAGTGCGGAATACTTCCCATGCCAAATATGCCGCCAAATGTTAAACTCAAATTTCAAGGGGAAGACCAGTTATTCAAAAGTAAAGTTGAACTTCGGCTTACCGCCATAACTTGATTCAAATGACCGAATCGCTTGGATGACGTCATATGACGTGCGACCGTTATCTAGAATAATTGAAGGCTCGAGCAATGGCGGACGGGGTTTCGATTGTCTTCAGCCAACTTTTCCCGGTATATACTTCATGCTAACACACCATATAGGGATCCAATCATATAGGGATCCTAAAAACTCATTTTAAAATGGTTAGCTTTTACTTACTGTTATGGGCAGTGATATCCATAGCAGTAAATAAAAGCTAACCATTTTAAAATGAGTTTTTAACCCTAGATAAGTGCCGGATTCTTTAATGTGCATAAATTAAAACCCACCATGAAGTATATCCCCTTTTCCCGGGCTCAGCAAGCTCGGCTTCTATCGTGCTAATTAAGCGATCTGGGTAATTATGAACCCATTGAATTAAAGTAATTGAAGTAAAAAAAAGGTCGAAAAGAGAAAGAAATATTTCGTCGTAAAAGCGCTAAAAGGGAATCAGTAGTAAACGCGGCCGAGTGTATTGTCCAGTTATATCAGCACGCAGAAATTAAAAAAAAGCCTTCGTAATTCTCGTGGGTTTTTTTAATTCCCAAATGCTTATACAAAAATGCACAATGGCCGTGTTTTCATGAGCGATTTTTCAAGTCGCTGAGCGAGTGACAGTCGGTAATCTCGCGAAAACAGTTGCTTGTCCAACTCGCTTAAAGCCAACTGTCTTTGAAGAAAAAAATATGCTGCAGCTACCAAAGCAAGACTTCAGGGTTTTCTTAGCAAAAATAATTCCTGCATCGATAGGAACAAATTTCGAGCACAGACTACATCAACTACGCCCATCCCCCACCCCTACCATCCCCCTCAAAGTCTTTGCTTAGCATGCCATAAGCATTGGATTAAGAAAAACTCCAAACCCATAATCTTCCACAACCTGGTCGGCCGCTCTTATCACTGGACCACGATGTGGCGACCTTAAGGTCATTTTAACGAAACCTTCTTCCTCTTTATCACCACCCAATTGACACGATGAACATTAACGTTCCGAGCATTATACATGACGTATGTACAAACCGGTAAATCGTGTCGTAGCCCAGTAGTTTGAAACAATATCCGCCAGTATTCGGTGATGGGTTCGACTTTCCTCGAGGACTCGGATTTTTTTCTTTGTCCAAAGTTCGTGACATGTTGAGGACAGTTTACTTTGTTCAAAGTCTGACTCATAACGTACCTTTGCAGCCTACCACTTCCATCCGCATACAAATCAGCTGATACCACTGCTCAGCGTGCAGTCGAACAAAACGCGCAAACAAGGGCGGTGTTACTGCATGGTTTATTGTCTTGTTACTCCGACTGTTGCCTTCAAAAACCTTCCATTTAAAATAAAAATACGCAGTATTGTGAGTGATAGGCTAATTGCTTATCACAGTTTAATACTGAGGTGGAAATAATAGACCAAGCCAAAAAGACGTGAAGCAAGAAGACAAATTTTAAAATATATTTTCTTATCAGCGATTAGCGAGCGTTTGAAGACACTATGTCACAATAATTTGGACGTCAAAATCCGCGCCAAACGTTGAAGGTATTGGAGTATTACTATACAAGATGGATGAACGAGAGCCCTATTTTGCAAATTGGAGATTTTTGAGTGGTTACAGGAGTTCAACGACTGGTATTTTCTGAAAGGATATGTTATTTCCTATTCCATTTAAGGAGACGGTATATCGGTGTCTCCTGTAGCAATTAACAAGGACTAAACTTATGCGCATAACAACCTAAACAGTGATAAGTTCATGGCAAGTAGGCACGCCGATTTTTAATTCACGAGTTGCCAACAAGTGGCTTTTTTGATATATTTCAATGGGTGAATAAAAATCGTATAAAGCACAACAACCTTGGAGCTTAGCTAAACAAGTAAGATTACAAAGATACCTTCTACCCGCAGTCACTCGCCATTGACTATACTGTGTAAGATTTCAGGAAATCTTACACAGATTAAAAGTTACATTTTGACCAGACTTATTCAGACAGAACACGAACGAAGAAAAATCAAATAAATTGCTCAGAGGTGTAATACTTTTTGAAGTGTTAAAAGTGAAAGAAATGAAACTCACCCATAGTCCTTCCTCGACATGTTGCCTCCAAACCATACCGTCATTACTGTGAGTGATCGAAAACTTTGTAACCCAGCCTTGTTCTTGAGAGGAACCTGAGTTCTTTCCTTGTAGCATAATATTGGTTATCTTGTGTACTTCATGTAAATCCACCTGAAAATACTGGCTTGTGTTTGTGTCACGCGCGCACCAAGCGCCACCTTCAATAACAGTGTTCAGTCTCCCAAATCCCGGTTTGTGAAACCGGTTTAACGTGCTTGAAGCTATCAGGGAAGAGTTTGCTATTTTTCCTGCTTCGAATCCGAGAGGCTCGATGACATCCACTCCTGTTAGAACATTTATAAGATTATTTCATTCCGTAAGAAAAAATACTCGGAAAAATGTAGACTAAATTAATATTTCCGCAATATGGCATTGAGAACAATAAAAAAAAAAACAGCAAAAAGAAACAAACACATGTCAATACACAAGTAACGTTTATGAAAAAGATATATTTTTAAATTAATTTACCAGACATTGCATTTGGTAAATGGCAGAAATAATGTGTTTTTATGTGTAACCACCACTGCCCTACCACAGTTACACTATTGCCGTACCACAGATACACCACTGTTGTAACCACAGTTACACTATTGCCGTACCACAGATACACCACTGTTGTACACAGTTACACTATTGCCGTACCACAGATACACCACTGTTGTAACCACAGTTACACTATTGCCGTACCACAGATACACTACTGTTGGACCACAGTTACACTATTGCCGTACCACAGATACACCACTGTTGTACCACAGTTACACTATTGCCGTACCACAGATACACCACTGTTGTACCACAGTTACACTATTGCCGTACCACAGATACACCACTGTTGTACCACAGTTACACTATTGCCGTACCACAGATACACTACTGTTGTAACACAGTTACACTATTGCCGTACCACAGATACACCACTGTTGTAACACAGTTACACTATTGCCGTACCACAGATACACCACTGTTGTAACACAGTTACATTATTGCCGTACCACAGATACACCACTGTTGTACACTGTTAGACCACTGCCGTACCACAGATACACTACTGTTGGACCACAGTTACACCGTTGCCGTACCACAAATACACCACCGTTGTACCACAGTCACACCATTGTCGTACCACAGATACACTACGGGTCATACCACAATCACACCATTGTCGTACTACAGATACACTTCGGTCATACCACAATCACACCATTGTCGTACCACAGATACACTACTTTTGTACCACCGTTACACTTCTGTCGTACCACAGATACTCAACGGTCGTACCACAGTCACACCATTGTCATGCCACAAATACACTACTGTCGTACCATAGTCACACATTTTCGTACCACACATCCAAGGAAACAGTGTCCACGTTCATGCAAATTCCTTCCAAAACTCCTCAAGATAACATCAAAAGACAAATATATCAGTATTTTTTTACACGGTTATTATACACCTGAGTTTATGTTTTTGGCACAATATCTGAACTTACCTTTTGCAGTACAGCCATACAGTTCAAACCTCATGCACTTGTGATTTACTTGTGTTACTGGTCTGATCCGAACATAGCGAGCCCTGATAACGTACTCCAGCTTGGTAAATTTTGTTTTGTCGTTATTGTCGTTGGCACGTATTTGCTGTGTGATAGTGCAATATAAAGTTAAAGCGAATGTACTGGAAGCTCATAAGACAGTTAATGGGTGCGACGTCATCTTATATGTCATGCAACAAACGTGACGACATTCATTTTCTTATTAAACTTCTACTTTTAAAACGGCCAGAATAAAGAAAGAGGCATATGGGTATACACCACTTTCATAATGGCCGCCGATTTATTTATTCTTTTATATGTATGTTAATTAGCCTCACTGGCCTCGTTTTAGAATACAAATTCTTTTGAATCTTGCACACGCCAACGAGGCCAGAAAGGCTAATTAACATACATATAAAAGAACAAATAAATCGGCCGCCATTATGAAAGTGGTGTATTGGGCTTCATCAATGAAAATACATAAACTATCAATAAATAATACTGTTATCTCGGAGGCTAGTAATAATGGACTATTACAAATACGCAGTAATACACTACTACTAATATAATATATAGAACATACACAAAAAACGGCAAAAAATCAAGAGGGATGATATTGTTTAATTTTATCAGTGAAAGAAGCACACCAGTTGACTTTCCAGAAATTTCCAGAAAAAAGGAATTGAAACATTTTGAACGTTGGTATTGAAATGAGAACAATCTTTAGGAACATAAAATTAAAAGAACTGGCAATTATTGTGTTTTAATAAAAACATGTTTTCAAAACTAAGTGGGTCTGTCCAGCTTTAAGGCCGGCACATACTGGGGGACATGTTGCGGGGACATGTTGCGGGGACATGTTGCAGCCACAGTTTTCCTCGTGTGACATCCCTGTTTTTACGAAAAAGTTCTGTTGCGGGGACACAATTTTGTCCCCGCAACAAGTTGCACGAAATTCAGCTGGTTTGAATTCGTGCGTCATGAAGCGGGGAAAAAATGACCCCATTTCGATGTCGCATCGTGTGCACTGCTCTTGCAAACTGTCCCCGCTACAAAATAGGTGTAGTAGGCTCCTTTTTCTTCTCTTCTTTTCAGCCACTTGCGTATCCATTGTTTTCAGTCAACATTATTACACATTTCTTCATCTAGTAATATCATTGACAGCAGTAGAAGCTCCTTATTCCTAACCATAGAGTCCGCCATCTTTGTTTGCTAGTATACTAGTTCCCAGGCGCCTTTAGTGATTTCTGTGATTTTTATACCTCAATCCGCTTTGTGTGCACCAGCTTGCGCACTGTCCCTGCAATATGCGCCAGTATGTTGTGCACACGAAGGGGCTTGTTCTCGCTTCATCATGTCCCCGCAACATGTCCCCTAGTGTGTGCCGGCCTTTACACTGAAACATTATCCTATTCGGGTTGTGTATATATCATGAAAAGATAGGATATAAAGCTACATTTTTGGAAGTGAAGCTAACCAATCAAATTGCCTTAATTTGTGACGCCGTTTTCGCCACGTTTCTGCTACGTTTGGTGCGTTTTCTCTTTTACTCAAAGAAAATCCGCAAAAACGTTTACTCGTAACAGAGTTTGTGAAAAAGTTTCAATATAAGCGCGCTACAAAGACCGAGATGTCGTGGACAGCTAGTTTTATTTTCTCGCGCGCATTCTAATTTATCCTTCTCTATTATCTGAGAGAATGAAACAGGATACATATTTCGTCTTGTGTTTGTTATGAGCGAGAAGACGGATTTCCAATTTAGAGTACCCATTACCCATTCGTTTTTATTTTCTCACCTGAATCTAAACATCACCCAAAGAACGTCTGCGTAAAACATGCGATTTGCACAAAACGCGTTTTTTTTTTAATAATTATATAAAACTTCTAAATGTGTTGCCATTTTCGTTCACCATTTGTCTCACAGTCTTTCACTCCATTATTCACGGTTTACTGTGATGGTTTGCTATAAGGAACTCACGGAACTCACAAACATGGCTTCCATTAACTTTGATATACCAACCGTCGATTACAGCCCGATTACTTTGTCTATGCATAATGTAACATGCCATGAAAACCACGTTCCTTTATCAGTAGGTTCAGCGGCCATAAAGTCATACTGTAACGGTCAATACAATTCAATTCTTTATAAACCTGAATCACGCATAAAAGATTTTCAGGTCAACAAATAAAAAACTGTTCGTTGAAAATACGAATTACTCCCAAGGGAAAGCTTTCGTTTTGCATGTTATTTTCTGAAAATGAAAAATTTAATATACATGAACAATGATTGTTATATAAACTTTTCACCACCGCAGAAAAATCATTTCTCAACACATGTGGACATATCAATTTTATCTTTACTGTGAACAGTGAAGGTAAAACGAGGTAAAGGTGGGCAGACACGAGGGGTCATGTAGCAATTTCATGTCGCAGCGACACACACCGAGGGACATGTAGCAGGGACGTGCAGCGGGGACATGTAGCAGGGACAAAATCATAGTGCTTGCCACATACACATATGAAAATGTTGCGGGCACATGTTTCAGGGACATGTTGCAGCGACACCTCCCTTCTTGTGAACTGATACTATCATAAAAGGCCACTCCGAAAAAAACCATAATAATCTTTTGTGTGCAGGCTCAGCCTCAGCGGGGTGTAATTATCCAAGTCCCCTTTGTTAGAATGGCACAGTGGAATTCAGAGTACATGTAGGAACGCCAGGATGTAGCATTGTGTGTTCGTATACAAATGTGCACCGTATGCAAATTACCAAGAAGTTGAAGCATAGCACGTGCAGTTCGTGCTGAAAACAAAATAAATTGGAAAAATCAGGCTTACATCAAGCACCACCCAAACCCACACTTTAAAGAGAATTATGGTATTTTTCATAGTTTCTGGAGTGGGAAATTATGCAACAACAATTTTGGGGACATTTTGTTCCCGCGACATGTCACACGGAGTTCTACTTGTTGAACTTCATGGGAAACGTCGCGGGGACGAAATGTCCTCCAAATTGCATTTGTTTGTCTGTTTTGTTGACAAGTCGTTTGAAGGCCGCAGGTAGCTGTTGGCATTGGTTCAGTGGTGTCTGTTCTAAATTAGTGTACCAACGTTTTAGAGTAAGACGTTTGTAGTAGTCCGTACTGTAAGTAACGTATTCGGCAGAGTCCCAGTCAATTCTGTGACTCGTGTGTAAATGGTGTTTCAGCAATGTGATTGTTGACATCACCATGTTTTGTCGCCCGTTTGTTTTCAGTCAGTCGTATGTTCAGATTTCTGCCATTCTCACCGATGTAAGGGGCCTGGCAGTCACAGAATTTGATCTCAGTGTATACTGCTCCTTGTCGGTCAATAGGTACGTCCTTGTCTTTAACGTTTGTGAGAAGTTGTCGTAAAGTAGTAATGGGTTTGCGAGCGACACGGATTTTGTAAGGTTGTAAGATCCGTGTAATAGTCTCAGAAGTGCCCTTGATGTAGGATATTGTCGCAATGGTGACAGGTTTTGCGTTAGTTGTAAATATTACAATTAGCAAAGTCTGGGTTGTAGTAGTTGTTACTGAAAACGTTGTCAAGATACTTGGTTTGGTCGGTCAAGCTGTCAGGTGAGTCGCACACTAGTTGCACTCGTCTTGCCAAAATTCGTATGGTAGTTCTAGTAGTAGTCTACTACCGACTGAGACGTTCTGTACCGCAACCACCGAAACTGTACGGACTACCGAAACTACACAACAAACCTAACGTACCAATGCGACCCATAATCTCATTCTGTGGGTCTCCGACATACCAACTGTCTAAATACTTGACTACTGTGCTGTAACCCTTAACAGACGAGTCTAGACACAATCTACAATCTACTGCATAAGAACTTTATTGACGCTATCAAGACAGTACAGATACCTGACTTCCACAGACTAGTGTCTTTTGACGTGAAATCACTGTTCACCAGTATTCCGCTTCAACTGGCTCTAGGTTGTACTGAGATAGCCATCAAGAATTCTACCTTCAAACTACCACTGCCGACTGACGACATCATGGACTTACTGAAACTTTGTCTTACTTCGACATATTTTCAGTACAACGGCAAACACTACAAACAGCTACATGCACAGATCAGCTATGGGCTCACAAGTCTCAGTTGTTGTAGCTAAAATTGTCATGCAGAACATCGAGGAAGAAGCCCTTGCTATATAGAAACAAACAGTACCACTTTGGGTACGCTAAGTAGACGACACCTTTTTTTTTTATTGCAACACACACAAAAAAAACACTACTTACAAAACAAAGACGAACACTACTTACAATACAATACTTCGTTACAATACGATTCTTGCACTACTTTGTTCTACAATTGGTTCTTAGGTATGCACCTATGTAGTTAGAAAATTACAGTTTAAAACAGGTTTCCTCTTAGCCACAAGCATCTTCAGATTATTATATTTTGCAGCAATGAGACGTTCGGTTTTATATTTTCTTTTAACTAGTTCTTTATAGGAAGAGAAAAAAGGAAGACTATTATTTCTACGACAGTTCCATAAATGTAGCTTACCTAAAACAATTAAATAATTAAACAAAAGACATTTAGTATCTGTGACACCGATTAAAATAGTTTTTAACTCGAGTTTCCTTTGTTCTTTGGATATAGAGAGCCAATAAGATTCAAATTCATCCCAAAATGCACGCGAGTGAACGCAGTAAAAAAAAATAAATGATCAATTGTTTCCCGATAAGTGTTACAAAAAGTGCAAAGATCACTTTGAATTAAACCTATCTTAGCTAAACGTGAATTTGTAAATAAAATGTCGTTCAGTATTTTGAACTGAAAACATTGCACAAATGTTTCACAGATACAAGATTTTATTAATGAAAAAGCCTTTTTTGTTTCCACATCATCAACAGAAAATTTTGATTTCAACTTTATGAAACCTCTGGACTCTGTCGCCTTATTGGATATTAGGAGATCATAGAAATCTTTACACTTACTTAACACTGGATTGAAAATTTTGTCACCGATTTGAAATTGCAAAGATCTAACATGATCTTTATTAATTTCTCGGCTTAGAATTCTTAAATGATTTGGTATAGCGCAACGAACACCAGTCCAGGTCATAAAGTTGGAATCTCTTAAACCGTTTTGTTTTGCAAAATTAAAGGACTCCGTATTACTCAAATCAAATCTTAAATCGCTTATGAGAAAAATATTTGCGCTACTATAATTATGATAATATGTAGGTTTACCGTTAACTCTAATATTATGATTGTTCCAAATGATGGCTTTGCAAGAATTAACAACATCAAATTTGGAACGAAAATCTGACCACCATTGTAACAACTCTTTATAAAATATTGTGGAAAAGTTATAATCATTAATATTATTATCACAATAGAGAAAGAAGTCTCCACCAAAAGGCTTTAATAAATGTAAAAAATAAGCTTTCCAGGGATGAAAATCGTCATTCAGGAATCTTCCGATCCATGAAAGTCGGAGTGACATAATTGACGTTGTAAGATCAGTTACGTTTAAGCCACCAAATTGGACATCATTAATTGCCGCCGTCGTGGCGATTTTATCCGGACCCTTCCAAAGAAAATCATATACGATTGTTTGAAAAGACTTTATGAACTCTATAGGAGAAGGAAGAATTGACAAAATATATGAGACTTTAGGAAGTAATAAACTCTTAACAATTGTGACTTTACCAAACAAGGAGAGGCCTCTCCAACTCCACAACCGTATTTGAGATTTGATTTCTTTGAGCTTGTCGTGGAAATTCTTCTGCAGTGATTCTTCATTATTATAGCTAAAGTGAACCCCTAATGCTTTAACAGTTTTACACCATTTCAATGCTAGCTATAGGTGTTTCAGTGTTACTACGGGAAGAGCCTATCCACATTGCTTCGGTTTTTGTATAATTCACCTTTAAACCAGAACATTTTTCAAAGTGATCAAGTAACTTAAAAAGGTGTTGAGCAGATCTAATATCTGATATAAAAGCTGTTAGGTCATCGGCATATTGAATCATTTTGAATTCTTTGGAATCTATTTTGATTCCTTTTATTTCTGAGCATGAGCGAACAGCAACTGCCAATAGCTCCAAGGCAATGATAAATAAATAAGGGGAGAGGGGGTCACCTTGCCTTACTCCTCGATTTACTTCAAAACTCGCTGAAAGTGTTCCATTGTTAATAATACAACTATTTATTTTACTGTGAAAGGTTTCTATCCATCTTGTAAGACTGGGTCCAAATCCAAAGACTTCTAAACATTTAAACATGAAATTCCACTCCAGACTGTCAAAGGCTTTTTCGAAATCTATAAAAAGTAACATTCCAGGAATATCATAGGATTTCGTGTAATCCATTATGTCTAAAGGCCCTGTCACACTATTGCGTATTAAAGAAACGTATGAGTTGCGTATGAAAATTCATAAAATAATTTTCATACGCACAAAATTCCCTTGAAAATACAGCGTATGACCAGCGTACTTGACCTATGAGTAACGTACCTCTAGCGTAACTCTCGCGTATTCAGCGTATGCTTAGCTTATAAACCATACGTCCGAATACGCACAAAATTTTTAAGCATGCTTAAAAACATTTTTCTGCCTCGCCGTATGCCAGCGTATGCTACTGTATGCGACCGTGCTTGAAACGTATACAACCTATGTCTAACGTACTCCTAGCGTATGTCAGCGTATACCGGCGTATGAGTGATATTTTTCATACGCTGGCATACGCTAGTACGATACGCAATAGTGTGACAGGGCCATAAAATCGATCTTGCAGCTTCCCCTATATAACGACCTGAAACATACCCGACACCTTTACTGCTGTACACAAAGACGAGATTGACACCTTTCACGAACACCTCAAAAGACGAAACGCTGACATACAGTTTACTAGAATGGTTGAAGAAAATGGTAAGATTCCTTTTCTAAACTGTCTAGTAAGCCGAAACGAAAACACACTACAGACTACTATCAACAGGAAACCGACTCATACCGACAGATTACCAGACCAGTCATCGTACATCCCTGCATTTCACAAAGCGACGACCATACGAACTTTGACAAGATGAGCGCAACTAGTTTGCGACTCACCTGACAACTTAACCGACCAAACCAAGTATCTTGACAACGTTTTCAGTAAGAACTACTACAACCCGGACTTTGCTAAACGTAATGTTCACAAAAACAACGAACCCAACACAACTAACGCAAAACCTGTCACCACAGCGACAATACCCTACATCAAGGGCACTTTTGAAACTATTGCACGTATCTTACAACCTTGCCAAAATCGGTGTCGCTCACAAACCCATTACTACTTTACGACAACTTCTCGCAAACGTTAAAGACAAGGATGAACCTAGCGACAGACAAGGACCAGTATACAACCAATGCCAACAGCTACCTGCGGCCTACAAACGACTTGTCAACAAAACAGAAAAACAATAGACCGGACTCACCGACAAATTTTACTAACAATACGACTACAGAAATTACATCTATTTAACAATACACGGATCGAAACGCACCTATCACTGACTTGATGAGTCTCTACAGCCGATAACATCTTGGCTAAACTGACCAATGACAGCTATAACCAGACATATATAACATCAACTGACAATTCACAATTCACACGACTCTGTAGACGACTTCAGCTCAGGTTGTCGAAACGTCAGTCAATGTCAACAGCAACAGTTCTTTTAAGAACTACGTTAACCGGGACGATCACAAACGACAGACTACTACGATAGTATCAGTTCACACGAGGGACGTGTCGCTGCAACATGTCCCTGAGACATTAACAAACAGCACCACAGCAAAGTTATGCTAAGCAACCTTCATTTGGAAATGTTCAATACATAATAATAATATACATAAACAAATCACTTAACTCGGATTGGCAAGAACCGAGTGCAGCTTTCATGCAACACGAGTGCAAAAAATGTGTAACACGAGTGCAAAGTTGTAACACGAGTGAAAATGTCAAATTGGTTTTGATTGGCTTACAAACAATAGATACAAACGAGAGCGAATCAGATTAAAGCCGCTTCCACGGGAACAAAGTGCAAAACTGTTGTTTTGCTAATTAAACATTTTAACTCATGTCTCTTTAAGTATTATCATTTTTTGTGTTTTCACGACGAGATTTTCTTCCTATTTCAAGACAATATAGCGTGCAAAAAGGAACATTTCCTTTTTTGTTTGTTTTCTCTCTATTTTTTCGTGTACATTATTAAGTGATCACATGAAAGACTGCGCCTTTAAAACTTTTACTCTTGCTTATTTATTCCAACTCAGTGCACTCGAAAGCATGTGTTTACCTATTCTTATGAAACTGTAGTTTTACAACTTACATTTCCGATGAAAGGATCGATGTACTGATCAAACCGCAAGCCGTCCAAGCTATAGTACAAAAACAACCTCTTGACTCTTCCGCAGTTTACTGTGTCACCTTGAGTGGCAATGCCTGTTACATCCATCACGTGATCAAATCTGACTTGAAGAAATTCCCACCCACTATTACTGTTACTGCGCCAGATCCCTGCACTGTTAAGTCGTCCCCGCCAAGGTTCGTATCCAGCCCCTCGGTATGACGTGGCCGTTATAGTGAAGAGGCCTTTTTCAATTCCAATGGGATCTTCACAAACTAAAGAAAAATCATACAGAAGAATCTTGGTATCTCGAACTCTCTATAGAGCGTATGCACATGACGTCACGGCGGCCATATTGGTGTACCAAAACAATAGAACGGCGGCCATGTTGGTGTACCAAAACAATCCTGTGGGATTTGAACGCTTTTCTTATGTTAACACTTTCTTTTGTTCCAATAAATTTGCATAGCTGCTTGCCACGTGAGTGCATACGCTCTATAACTTCAACCTCTAGCTAACTCGAACCATATAATTTTCACTGTTTCATTTTTTTTATAAAATTTAACTCTTGATATCTAGAATAGTTTTGAACATGTACTGAGTTATATTACTGGACGCAAACCACGAATATTTCAAAGCGGTTTTCACTAAAATTAGTAATTTCGTCATTTCTTTGGTTTTGCATTGCTACGCTTTGTGATTGGCCAAAACATCTCGCGCCACCGTTTAAACCAATCAGAAGTTAATCCAAAAACCAAACGTAACATGCTTACACGCGTTTTCCGGCGCTTGACGCCGGCAAAATGTAATTGCTTTGAGTTCTGATTGGTTCATTAGATTGTTTGCGTCTGTTGTGATTGGCCGCAGTAATTGCCTTGGTTTTAGTTTTACGAGATTTAATTAAATATGCTCTAATATAGAACTACTTAAGTACCGTTACATACATACGTTCTTAACGTTTCATGATGATAACACAACGAAAGAGTAAGGATATATTGCTATAAGATCTAGTATCTATACGTATCATGTTATTCAAAACCGACATACCTGAGCATCCATACAGTTCAAATCTGATGCTGGGTTCATAGCCCCAGGTCAGCGGAATAACACGGATGTAACGTATCGTTAAATTCTGATTTAAATAATGTTTGGTTACAAATTGCATGTCTTCACTTCCTTCGAATATCTAATAAACAAAAACAAAAACAAAGAGGAGTAACTAAGAGTGTGTGACGTAATAAGACAATCTCATTTTGATAAGAAAAAGTAGACAGATATAGAGTACAGCGACTTGTAACACATTCGACTTTGTTTCATGGGGAACACATTGAGTGCAACTGGAAAATGCAAAACATTCATTCTCCCAGTACTCTTAGACAGACAACGAAAAAATCACAACTGGAAAAGGGGTCGAGAGATTATATTTTAAACATCAATATTTCCTGATACAGTTTTGTTCATGGATCCCTTGTAAATAACACTGTGCAGCTATTTCGCTCTTGTGGCCGTCTTCGATATTAATAAATCGATAAATTTAATTGAACAACGCTCGGTAGTTTGGCGTTTTATTGGCTCTTGTCCATTGATAAAGGGAAAATTCGCTAAAATTATATTGAAAACTACATTTCCCAACCTTGTTATTGATATATAGTTTATCAGTAGTGCTCTCTTGAAACTGTCGCGTGTACGATTTTTTTTTTTCCGAAAGACACCCGTGAAAGTTGGGAGTACTCTCAAAAGCCAAACAACATTTGTATCAATGGCCCTAATTAAATTCTAACAATAATTGTCCAGGTTTACTAACAAGTACTTTGCTAGTGCACTGAAATTATAATAAATTTTCTCTAGCCGTGGATGGCTAGGATGGAAATGAATTCCAGTTTTCCCCTTGTATCTTGGAAAAGTCGCTACAGAATTGTGTTTAGTTTGTTGTTCTTTCAAGGAATCAGTGTTCGACTGACAACGTTCCGTGTATGACCAAAGCTACGTACGCGTTGGAGCAAAAGCAGCAAATTCCCTGTGATATACTCCCTTTTCTGTGAGGTGCAGGGGCTAGGGGTTGGCGCGATGGATCCTCCACTTCAAGGTCGTTTGTTCTAGCCCTTGGTTCTACCATGGCGTTGTTTTCTTGGTCAAGAAACGCTTCTGCACATGGTGTATAATTAAGGTACCGAGAAACATAATACTGAGGGGCGGTGAGGTGGTAACCTTGCAATGAACTCGCATCCCATCCAACAGCTAGGGAGTAGTGCCACTTGGATCGACTAGTGCAGTCGTGTGCCACTTAGATCGTGAAAACTTTACTCGACAACGTACCTCATAAAAGGCTTTTTTGTTAAAAAGTAGAAACTCAAATAGAAAGAACAATTGAGAAAGACCTCAATTCGCCTCATAGCACTGATAGTCGTTTGTGCGCCGCGGAGATTCATATTACTTTTACGAGTTACTTTGGATCGGGTGAAAAAATTCGCTGCGAAAACATCCTCAAAATTATGTGAACTTTATCCACTAACTGCGTCTGTTCTGAAGAACTGCCTCCTTATCATCTTGCCTACTTTAACCTCCGTCATCAATGTGTCTCTTATGAATGGTATATTGCCACATGCTCTAAAAGTGGCTGTACTAAAACCCGTTCTCAAGACTTAACAAGATGCCGATATTGAGCAGTTACAAAATTTTCACCGATCTCAAACTTGAAATTTCTGTCCAAGCTAGTAGAGAAGGTTGTTGCTTCGCAATTAAATGATCACATATTGAAATACCATTTCTATGAGACATTTCAATCTGCTTACAAAACATTTATAGCGCTGAAATAGCCCTTATAAGAGTTCACAATGATACACTTACTGCTGTTGACAATAATATCCCCGTTGTTCTACTTCTACTTGACTTATCCGCCACCTTCGACACTGCAGACCATTCCATTTTATTATCAAGGCTATCTACTCGTTTTGGAATCAAGGGAACATACTTGCTTGTCTTAAATCGTATTTAACAACACGCACACGATGTTTTTAATGTAGACAATTGCAGGTCATCTCAACATTTCTTAAAACATGTTGTCTCACAGAGATCAGTCATTGGCCCTCTTTTGTACTTATTCTATACCTCTCTTCTTGCTAACATTGTTAAGCTTCACAACTTAGAGAATCGGCATTTCTATGCTGACGATACCCAGCTCTATATGGCATTTAAAATTGACTATCCTGATCAAATTTTGCAGTGTAAAAGAACTATTGAGCATTTTATTATGTGAATGATATTGACAACTGGATGGTAACCAAAAAGCTTAAATTAAATCAAGACAAGACTGGAGTTCTTATCAGCTGAAGATTCCGCCCTGGGCCTCCAACAGCCTCATACCAACAGCCTCAGCTTGTAATTGGTGTCATTTTTGATCAGTGCTTTAACCTTGAAGAACAAATCAAATCAATTTGCAAGTCTTCTCATTATGACATAAGAAATATCGCCAAAATTAGAAATTACATTACTGAAGAGAGTGCTAAAATCATTGTTCATGCCTTCATAACTTCGAAATTGGATCAGAGTGATTGTAACTCACTGCTATATAGGCTTCCTTTATTATTATTATTATTATTATTATTATTATTATTATTATTATTATTATTATTATTATTATAAAATAATCTTTATTAAAACATACAGCGGCACAACATTATTATTATTAATCTTTATTATTATTATCTTTATTATTGTTATTATTATTATTATTTTATTCCACAGCATCTACTCTTATAAGATTACAATCCGTTCAAAATACAGCAGCTCGAATTGTTACGCGTGCCAGAAAATTCGATCATATAACCCATGTGCTAAAGAAACTCCACTGGCTTGCTACCGCTATCGTATAATCTACAAGATTCTCTTATTGGTCTACAAAGCTCTTAAAGGTGCTGCGCCTCGCTACATCAGAGACTTACTCGACTACCAAACATCTTCGCGTATATAAGATTATCTTGGCAACTCAAAAGCTAGACTGAAAACATATAGAGAAAGAGCCTTTGCTGTGGCAGCAGCGGGACTGTGGAACACTATTCCATTTGACTTGAGGCCTTGTGATTCCATCGACATTTTTAAAAGACTCTGATTATATAATTAATGTATTTTTAAATCCATTTTTATTGTTTGATTATCTTTTTTTAATATTCTTATCGTAAAGCGCCATGGGCGATTAGTGGATTTGTCAATACAAATTAATTATCATTATTTTGTAAAATTACATACCCGTATGACTCCGTTTTCCGTGTAGTTAAACCATTCTGATACTTCTTTCATGTACTTGAAATAAAACGTCCAAGGAATACGACCACGTCCTAATCCCTGCACGGCAATGGCGGTGACCCGTTTCAATGCTGGTCCAAGGTCGACTTGGATAAAAGGCGAATAATTTCGATCCCCGACAAAACCAGAATTGCCATTGAGCCTAGGATTAGGAGATTTTGCCGGGGATGTCTTAATTTGAACGTCTTTTATTCCGCCATTTTCCATTCCCAGGGGAGAAGTGCAAACTGAAAACAGAAATGTTAGCCAATGTTAGCCCAACGCAGATTTTGAAAATGCCTGGCATGGTTGGCCATACCCTGAAAGTCGAACATTGGAAAAATATCAATAGGAAGGCCTACAACAATATTTTTAGAGACCTCAAAGGCGGATACCGGGTAGGAATCACCTGAAGATATCCGATCGCTGATGTTGAATGCGAAGGGTTGGAAGGAGCTCATAGGTGTGTTCAACCGAAAGGCCGTCTATGATGATGATGATGATCATGATGATCATGATGGTTGGCCAAGCGTACTCGCAAGCACACAAAAGTTGTTCTCAAGTTACAAGCAAGTTATGTCAATTCAGCCTTGCGCGCGCGCTCATATCGAGGCAAACAATACTTTGCATTCAGTTGCGTTCACTTGCCCTTAGGTATCCAAACATTGAAAAATTTGTGCCTCCTTGTGGATAGATTTGACCTCAAACAAACTGAACGCAAGTCATTGAAAGTCAAACAAGTGAACATCGAAAGTCAAACAAACTGAACGCAAGTCATCGAAAGTCATGGCCAAAAGCCATGGGGCAAGCCCAGGCCACGTTTTGCGCATGCGCAAATCCCGGCCAAGTTTTGCAGATCCGTATTGCAACGTTTCGTGCAACGTTTCTTGTAATTTTACTGCGATACAACTTGTACGAAATATTGCCTTGTGTAACATGCAACGGATATTTCTCGCAACGTTTTCGTTTCCGCAATCATTGCTAGAAGTATACCCTAAATCCTCTATTAAGCCCCCGAGGGCGCGTATTTATTTCAAGCGCGTGTGAATAGCAGTTCACCAGTCATTTTTTTGTAATTCATTCATTCATGATAACCGTAACTATGATTATTTTTTTAGTACAAGTACTGGTAGTATTTCCCTCAAAGCTATCGAGTACTCTACAGTATATATGAATTCGTGTCCGGATTGGTACGGTTAAATGTTCCAGTAATTACGTCGACGAAGGAGACGCTTCCTGATTAGGTGTTGGGTTTCCTGTGTCATTTGTTTGTGGGCTACTTGTTCCAAGCGGACCGAATCGAGAAAAAATTTTGTTTGTTCCAAATCTGCCCCATCTTGGAACGTCATAATAGTATCCAGCATACCCAGCGCGTCTAAAAGGGCGCCGCTATGCCCTGCGCGCGCAATTTCCGGGTTTGCTGCCTCGTGCTTCGACATATAAATATTTTGTGGTAAGATTTAGGATTTAATAAGATTTAGGTCGGGAAAGTATTGACTATTAATGGAGGATTTGCAACGCCTGATGTCCAAGCTGCAACCAACTTTAAACGGCCTATGCTATCGCGCTGTTCGGAATTGATGGCGAAGTCTTTGATGAACAACAAACCAGATGAACCGATCCATAGCGATCGTACTCTAATCCATTGCGTACAGACTCAAACAAAGCAAATGAAACGAGTCATTACACTTGGCACAAACCAAATAAAACGAGTCATTGTACTCGATGGGGGAGGCATAATAGAGGGGGTATAATAGAGGGGGGCATGATAGAGGAGCATAACTCGGGGGGGGGGGGGGGGGCATAATAGAAGAGCCCTCGCGGGCAGGAGACCCGCTCGCGGAGCTCCATACTTATAGAATCACGCCCGTCAATTTTCATCGTCATGGCTAGCGGAATGTTTCGCGGGCGCGAGGTCGTGCAGGGCCGCTCGCGGACGCGTTCGTAGCGCGGGCAAAGAACTCTGATATTAGGCTAAGCCTATCTATATTAGAGGATTTATGATAACTTGGTTTTACTTTTCGCGACGACTTCAAGTGTTGCCTTAATATAACATGTTCCTTCAACTTGTGTCTCAACGGTTTTCGTGACCAACAGTCGACGTCGAGAACGAGACAAAACACACAATTTCATGTTTTGCCAGGCAAGTTTCACAGAACATTGCCTAGTTTCAAAACCGTCTTTAGAGATGTTTGAAAGTGTGAAAACCAAGACAAATGAGTAATTCAAAAGCTATAAATACCATCAAAACATTACAAACCTTGGCATCCTTTAAGTTGGACTTTCATGCATATCCCCTCATGCCACGTTATAGGAATCACTCGAACAAATCGCGCGTAAAAACTGGTGCTTTGTGATGAAGGAAGTAGCGCATCTGTATTTCCCTCGTATATCTTAAACGACAACAAAAGTAAGATTCAATGACAATTAATTAAAAAAATATTAAAGGCTACCCCAAATCACCACTTTGCTTTCGTACATTTTTATTGCTCTATGCTTAATAAAAACCCTAACAAACTATGAAACTGAAAGATTTCGAACACGCATTTGTATGAACTTGAAGAAAACGATTAATGCATTAAGATTATAGGAAGCGATTTCCAAAAGTACATTTTTACAAAAACGAGTTCCGCTCCACACGAAAATGATCTGAAGAAGGAAATGAACATCGCTCCGAGTACCTAACACCTTTGTCAGCTTGGTTGAGTGGATATCATGCGCGTGAAGGCTCCAGATCATGGGCTTCTGTTAAAGTGATTTTCATAGTAAAATAGAGCAGATTTTTCTTTAACGTACAACCGCACCTTGTTGACGTTTTGTTCCTTGTCATCAATCCAAATGTCTCCAAATTTACTGTACTGAATATTGTACTCCTCTACCCAGGAGTCCTTCTCTGCAATTCCCGAGGGGATACCTCTTGTTGAGACCCCAGTGATCTTGTGAAGAGTTCCCAGGTCGATTTGCAAAAACTGGGACGAGCTGTCATTAGCGCACCATCCATGCTGTTTACTGGAATTTAGAAGGCTCGCGCGCCACGGCTCAAATTTGGGGCCTAGAAAACTAGAGGCTGTGTAACTACCTTTCTTGGCTTTAATAAGACCCACGTCTAGGTTATCTTCACAACCTTGCAAATATAATTAAGAATTAATTAAAATTGATCTTAGATAAACCTTAATGGAACTTATTTAGTTACCTATTGAACAAAAATAATTAAAAGGAATGTCTTTTTCTATTACCGAATGGAAAGAAATACACCACTATCGGTATTGTAATTTTGTCGTGATTTTTTTTTTACTACCTGCTTGCATGATCAGTAAAACATTTTATTTAACCCATTTATTTACTTTTTTCGCAGTACGTCTTACTTACAAATAAATGTTGTTGTTGTTGTTGTCTGTGAAGTAAACAGCATGTTTATTACACACAGACGTTCCACTGGGAAAGTCATGAGAATACTGTACTCAAGCATACAATTGAAAACGTCCTCTCCCGGAATACTACCAAGAAACCAAATTCGACAATAACAAAATGAAGCAGTTTACAGCGGACACAAACAAATTTTGCGATTGTCACGAGTGTTATTCTCGGTTAGTCATCCTGATCGCCTCTTGTGAACAAACAAAAGTAAGCTCGCTTTTGATTTCATGATATTACGCTCCCTTTTGGGGGCATGTGACTACTGCACGCTGCTAAATGTTTGCATGCAACCTTTCTTCTTTTGGTATTTTGGGGGTCTACCCGTTAAAGGCCAACTCTGCTATGTTACCTGATGGGTAGCAATAATATTCATAACCCACGGTGCGCCACCATTTTTTGTCTGTCCTGTAAACGGCATCTAAACGTACGTAAGCAAGTCTATGGTGTGCCACTTATAGTGATATAGCCATTTTGTTCAAATTCCTTTAATTTTTAATTTCGTGAAAATTTAAAAAAAAAAAAAACGTTCACGGCCGTACTGTACATTACCTCAAAATACCTAAAATGATAGCGATTTTCATGACCACAAAAAACTTGGCTCGCAAAAGCGCAACGGGAAAATAGACTTAAACGAGTACGGATATTTAGTTAGGGGATATTTACCAGCAATTTGAGCCTAAAAGTGGATTATAGATGTAATTTTAAATAGGCCATTTCCGAGTTGTCTTTAGCCTCTCTATCAAAGCGAGGCTAGGTGCAAAACCTTTCATATGAAAATGAGTTTCATTCACATGCAAATAAGTTTTATTTGCATGTGAATGAAAACTGATTTTCATATGAAAGGTTTCGCACCAAGCCTCGCTTTGATAGAGAGGCTAAAGGCAACTCGGAAATGGCCTATTTCCGGTGATGGAGAAAAGATATCTGATGTTTCGATGTTTGAAACTCTCAGTTTAGAGCACTTGTTCCGCCCATCAGTTTTATGTCCGATAAACTCAGATTAACACAAAAGTTCGGGTGCAATACCGTATAGTTCCGAAAGTAATGGCTCCTAGAGTTACTTTCGGAATTAGTTGATCTAAAGGGCCGCTACTTTCGGGCACCTAAAATACGCGAGTAATGAAAAAAATAATAATACGATAAAAACAACCGCGGAATGAGGATAATGTCACTTTAATTCTCTCTTTCTCATTGATTCTTCGTCATTCTTCGGTATTCTTCGGCATTCTTCGAAATTCTTCGAAATTCTTCGGCATTTTTCGGTATTCTTCGGCATTCTTCTGTATTCTTCGGCATTCTTCGGCGCTACTTTCGGAACTTTACGGTATCTAGAAGTGTTGTCCTTACCCAGAATATAACCAGCGTAAGGTTAAGTCCACAGATCGGTTTTCATTTTCATACTGAGTTTGAAATCAAAGAAATGAAGACTAAAGCAGATTTCAAACGACCAAAACATCTCAGCGTGTCATAAATATGCATTGTGTAAAACGAGACTGCCCTGACAACTGGATGACGGAATTGCACTGGGAACAAACCATTCTACAGTTGTTTAACTTAGTGTCCTGGCCTGTGAGTGGAAGCGAGGTTGAAGTTGACCTTGTTATGATACAGACCTTGGAGATTTTCAGATGTAAATTTACCTAGTTAGCATGAGAACAGCATTATTAACATATGAAAGGCAGAAAGGTTTGTATCAAAGCAATGTCACCTCCAGCCTCACTTCCACTCAAAGGCAAGGTCACCAAGCACACAACTGTAAAATGGACTATTTAAACAAATTAACTACAGCAATCATCTTTTAACACGTAATGCACTGAGGAATTAAAAAAAAATGGTTTCAGATGATGGCACGAGGGAAAATTTGCATGTCTGTCCCCGTACACTATATCTCGTTAAACGAGAATACCGCCAACCCGTCAGCTGGCGTCTCGACTTTTAAAGTTGATAGGGCTCGACAGGCCAAAATTAAATTCTAGTGGCAAAAAATTATGAAATCTTGATTGCACACTCTTTAGCCGTAATTCAGTCTTGAAAGTTTAAGTGAAGCGATGGAACCTTATTATTTTCAAAGGTAAGTATGAACAATAATAACTTCTCTCAGTCACAAGTAAACAAACTGATATGATATGAGTCGTTGTGCGATTTCGCTTCGCATTAGACTGCTTTAATACTTTGAAAGCCACCTCTTTAGATGAAATCCAGTCTTCGATTGAAGTGAATAGATAGAATATTATTCAAGTTATAAGCATTTGAAGAATTCTAAGAGAATTATCAGAACCACCAAGTGATCGCAGCGTTGCCGTGTTCCAGTGAACCTTATGTAGGCATGTCGATGAGGGGAAATCGCGCAATCAGCAAAGTGCTTTCCAGAACAATCCTTCACCGCACTGGAATATTTGGTGCGGTTGGCTCGGATACGTGTGTCATAGTTAACTTGTTTAAAGTAAATAAGGTCTAATCGAAAACGTTTTTTCGAGTCAAAATCTGAATACGAGTAGTCCTTCCGCATCTTCTGCGCTCGGTCAACCAGGATACGGCGCGCGTCGAGGTATTGGAAGCACTGGACGAGACATCAGGGCTATTAATAACAAGAGGCTCCTAGCAGCCTATACTCATGCGCATGCGTAAGTAAGTTTTATGATATATTTTTTAAACATGATAAGAAGATGTCCGACATGGCGAAGAGTACTCCTTTCATTCAGTCATCGTTCCTGCAAACCACGTTGTTTACTACTGTTGATTGTTTTGGAAATGAAGGCTGTACCACAATGAAGGGAATGATTCTTTTGAGTATTATATATACCAACATGAACATTGCTAATGTAAGTAGGGTTGTAGGAGGCACTGTCGTGACACTTGAGTAACACTCTTTAACGGAAGTGAGGGTAACCGTAAGTCACTAAACAAGAAGTGAGTGGCAAAGCTATGAGCCGGAAGTGTACAATTTAAAATATGCGTGCATAAATTTGCATGCAAAATCGTAACACAAAAAATAAAAATAATAAGAAAAATAATAAGAACAAGAGGCTCCAAAGCAGCCTTTACTCATGCGCATGGGTAAGAAAATTTTATGATATATTTTAAACATGATAAGAAGATGTCCGACATGGAGAAGAGTTACTCCTTTCATTCAGTTATCGTTCCTGAAAACCACTTTGTTTACTATTGAATGTTGTGGACATGAAAGCTGTACCACAATGAAGCCAGTGATTTTTCTAAGTCTTATATATACCAAACGTGAAAATAGTAATGTATGTAGGGTTGTAGGAGATTCTGTCGTGACACCTAAGTAACGCTCTTTTACCGGAAGTGAGACTAGCCGGAAGTCACTAAACAGGAAATGTAGTGGCAAAGCTATGAACCGGAAGTGTACAATTTAAAATATGCGTGCATAAATTTGCATGCAAAATCGTGACACAAAAAATAAAAATAATAATAATAAAAATAATAACAAGAAAAACGGAGCCGAAACCTTACCTCATGCCGCTACGCGCATGAGTAAAAACGGAGTCGAAACCTTACCTCATGCCGCTATGCGCATGAGTAATAATAATAATAAGAAGAAGAACTTTATTATTGTGTCAAAACATTCTAGCTTGCTGTAATACAGTTTGCTAATTGGGGACACCTAAGTAATCTTTCCTAATACAAATTGGTACAAGACTGGGCAATGAAATATTTTCCCAGAATGTACAGAGAGAACCAAACCGACTGGTTTGGAAAAAGCGACATCCCATGCCACAAACAGCAGCGACGACTTCCTGCCAACAGTAACGAAGTTTTGGTCAACACAACTTAAAGTGCACCTAACCTGAAAATTGTTTTTTCGCTTAATCAACTCTATGTACGTCGAAAAGTTGAATAAAAAATATATTTTTTTTGTTTTTAACATTGCGTTAGTGAATTATAGAGGTTTGAATTTACAAAATGTTAATAAGATGACTTCAAATCAAGACTCGTTTATTATACAACTACTTGTTTCCACCTCCAAGTAATATTTTTTTTTTTTACAAATCAATTGACTATTAACAGTTTTTATTTGGTGTTTCTTAAATTATCCTTAAGCTGTGAACTACGTATTGTAAATTGAAGTACAAATAATGGTAAAGTGTTGATTTGACGTCATCTAATTAGCATTTTGTAAATTCGAATCTCTATAACTCACTAACGCGACGTTAAAAACAAGAAATATTTCACTGTTCGACTTTTCAACGTACATTGAGTTGATTAAAAGAAAAAAAATGGGGGGTAGGTGCACTTTAATTGCAGCGTGTTGCAGCGTGTTGCAGCGTGTGTCCCCGCCTTTAGGGGTTAAAATTAATATGAGTCACACTCGCATTCACAAAACTGGTCTCTGGTCTCTGGTCTCTGTTGAGGTCTTTAATTCGAGCAAAAGAAAAAACACCGCTGACTTCAGATTGCGTGACACAACAATATTTTGAATCCACGACTCCATTGTTTGCGTCGGAACGTTTCGATTCGCTAAAATAAAAAGCCGTCAAAGCGAGAGTGGCATTAGTGGAAATATATTTGTCGTATTGTGGAGTAGTGCTAAAGTTGAAATAGGGCATTGAGGAATCTAGTGACGAGAGAAGTGATCAGTTCGTGACCCAGAGTGTTTATCGCTAGTTTACCTATCAGTTGAAGAGCCAATTTGATAGAAAAATAGCCTATAAATCAATCGTCAACCATTGACTTTAAAAGGCAAGGTTATAATACGGTTTCTTACAGAGTGTTAAATCATAAAAATGCAGACAACGAACAGACTTGCACAATTATTTATTTTATGTAATGGTAAAAAGGGAGACTTGGTTTTTGCTTGGAAGGTTATTTATTAAACTATTAAGTAATAATTTTAAAGGGATAAATATCGTATAGTCATGGGATAAAAAGCATTCGAAGGTTTACTCGTTAGTTTCATTTACCCATGTTTCACTGAGCAACAGCTTACTAATAAGAATATTTGCGATATTGAAATAATTGACATACACTGATTCATCTGCTGGCCTTATGCTCGGATAGGTGTCAAATTAAGATAATGAAATAAAGCTCAGGTCAAGTTTTTCTAAGCGCTCTTCCTGGAAATAGTGTTTTTAGTTAGAGTAACTTATCTTTATTTTACTGTCTTATTTTTCAGTAAAACTGTATCGATTTAAGTGACTTATTTCAGACTTAACGTTAGAGCTGTATAATTATTTATGGATCTGCTCACACTTCACACAAAGGCACAAGTCCTGGTGTCAATTCATAAAAAGCTCTGTTTGCTAATTGAGGCACGTCCCAACTCGTAAACATGTGGTAACTTTAATGATATGGAAAAGGGTAGGACTAAGTTAGAGAAGGTTGGGCTAAATCTAGCCTATCACAAACGATGAAGAAAGTTAACACCTTGTAATTCTTGTAAGTTACAATACTCTTTAAGCTTTATTTTTACTCATGTTTCGTTGACAAATGTAAAATTTTAAACGATAAAAACGTTGCTTGCAATTTTTATATTGTTCAGGTTGTTTTATTTTGATGGGATAGTTCGGCGATGGTCGTGAAAATTAGACACGAAAATTATTTCGACAATGTTACCTTCCTCGAGCAGATTTATGGTAATCATTCCAAAACGTAGGCGTATCTCTGCGTAGAACCCACTGCGCAACCATTACTTTAGTGTAAATTTGAGACACCTGTCACTCAATCACGGCTACACAGTTGACATTTCATGACATGTACCCATCGCTATAAAATGACTTGGACAACTTCGAATTAAGGGAGACTGCTGTAAAGCTCCTGAAGTGAAAACGTCAAAAAGAATAAACAAGTATTCCTGAGAAAGCGAGTCGCTCCCCCTTTGAAGTCTTGAGTCTCAACGACCGTAAAACTTTAAGTGTTGAAAGTTACAGTCAACAAAGTGGTGGTCGAACCGGGACGTTCCGCGGTTTTCCTCTCGCTGCCCAAACTGATGGATGCCTGGTCTTAGTGGCTGTGGACGTGGCGGCTTATTCTACAAGGTGGTGGCAGAATACCCGGCTGGTACCCACAGCTCTCTTCGCCGATCCAACAGCGAAACGTTGGTGGAACTTCCCTACGATTTGTTGTGCCAAATTTATGCAGTTTGAGTCCTGCGAAGAACGACTACCTCCAGAAAGATACCGACACTTGAACGATATTAACAACCAAGCAAACACAGAACAACCAAATAAGCAAATAAAAACGAACATTGCCGGGGCGTTGTCCTCGGACGAAGAACAAACGCTTGTGCGTTGAAGCTGTGACGGGTCGCAAGTGCGTCGAAGAATTCTAATAGGAACAGTGAACTGAGAAGAGGCAGACGCGTACTTGAAGACCAACGAAGCCCAAACAAGAAGACAAACAAGAAAAAGACACAAGCATACGGATAGTAGTAGGCGAACATTATGACCGCTATTGTCACAGTTTAAGCAGTATTAGAATCACTACTAATTTTATTTCTCATCATTATTTAATTTTACTTATCCTAAGTAATGCATCAGCCTGGAGCGATAGGTATAGTCTCAGTGCATGCATAAACCTGTTCCTTCTAGGCAAATTTTCACTCGATCTCAAAACCGTAAAGCACAAACTTTAGGTACACAGACTCACACTGATATTTGTACATGCCCCGCACACCGCAAAACTACAGACATGAACGAAGAACAAAAGAAAGAAATTAAGAAAATGTTTCACGATTTGTGTTCTAAGTGTTGAAAGTTACAGTCAACAAAGTACTTTGTTGACTGTAACTTTCAACACTTAGAGTTTTACGGTCGTTGAGACTCAAGACTTCAAAAGGTGAGCGACTCGCTTTCTCAGGAATACTTGTTTATTCTTCTTGACGTTTTCATTCAGGAGCTTTACAGCAGTCTCCCTTAATTCGAAGTTGTCCAAGTCATTTTATAGCGATGGGTACATGTCATGAAATGTCAACGGTGTAGCCGTGATTGAGTGACAGGTGTCTCAAATTTACGCTAACGTAATGGTTGCGCAGTGGGTTCTACGCAGAGATACGCCTACATTTTGGAATGATTACCATAAATCTGCTCGAGGAAGGTAACATTGTCGAAATCATTTCCGTGTCTAATTTTCACGACTATCGCCGAACTATCCCATCAAAATAAAACAACCTGAACAATATAAAAATTGCAAGCAACGTTTTTATCGTTTAAAATTTTACATTTGTCAACGAAACATGAGTAAAAATAAAGCTTAAAGATTATTGTAACTTACAAGAATTACAAGGTGCTAACCTTCTTCATCGTTTGTGATAGGCTAGATTTAGCCCAACCTTCTCTAACTTAGTCCAACCCTTTTCCATATCATTAAAGTTACCACATGTTTACGAGTTGGGACGTGCCTCAATTAGCAAACAGAGCTTTTTATGAATTGACACCAGGACTTGTGCCTTTGTGTGAAGTGTGAGCAGATCCATAAATAATTATACAGCTCTAACGTTAAGTCTGAAATAAGTCACTTAAATCGATACAGTTTTACTGAAAAATAAGACAGTAAAATAAAGATAAGTCACTCTAACTAAAAACACTATTTCCAGGAAGAGCGCTTAGAAAAACTTGACCTGAGCTTTATTTCATTATCTTAATTTGACACCTATCCGAGCATAAGGCCAGTAGATGAATCAGTGTATGTCAATTATTTCAATATCGCAAATATTCTTATTAGTAAGCTGTTGCTCAGTGAAACATGGGTAAATGAAACTAACGAGTAAACCTTCGAATGCTTTTTATCCCATGACTATACGATATTTATCCCTTTAAAATTATTACTTAATAGTTTAATAAATAACCTTCCAAGCAAAAACCAAGTCTCCCTTTTTACCATTACATAAAATAAATAATTGTGCAAGTCTGTTCGTTGTCTGCATTTTTATTGTTTAACAAGAGTCTCTGCCCCAGTTTGAGGTAACTTGTGAAGATTTTGTTCAAGTTTTAGCCATTTTATCCAGGATAGTGAATTGACTGTTGCAAGTTTTTGACAAGTTATTGTTGTGATTTTACTAAAACGAGAAGCTGTACACAGCTTGAACTCGTGGTCTCTTTAACCCATTGCAGTATTAATTCCCGAGTGTTTTGAGTGCTTTTACGGATAAACTTGAATTATGTCTAAAAAGAAAGACTACACAACACTCACCACATTCAGTAGCCACCACTTAAAACCTTGATCGCTAAGCACTGAGCAAGTGGCGAGTAATATCAGTAAAACACAAAACTTGCCGGAACAAAAATCCCACAGCAATAAGAGGCGTGCAGAATATCAAACGGTCCTATCCATCCATGAACTTCTTGCATTGTCTTAAAAACTTGAACGCTGAAATTTTTCCTCCTGCTTCTCAAGTCAACACACGGAGAGATTTTTCCGCCATCTTGAAATCAAGAGCTAGGTCACGAGGTCACGTGTCAACCAATCAGACCAGTGAAACTAAACTATGCGTGCATAAATTTGCATGCGCTAAAGTGACACTAAATATAATTTTTCACCTTGTTATCGCGTTCAACCCTAATTTCTTGTTGGTTGTCCTGTGGTTTATGTGTAGTAAAATTTCAGACATTTTGGTGGCCGGTCTTCGAAATGGGCGCCCCTATTGTTTTTTTTTTCAGGGGCTCATTTCCGCCGGAAATTCCTTCGAACGCGTCTCCATAATCTATGATTACTGCTAGTTGTAATATGGCTGTGGTTGGTATATAGATTCGTATGTAGGTTACGTAAGCATGTTACGAATTGAATATTTAAGTAGCTTGTCAGTTAGGAGTTGTCATTCGACGGCATCTCCGTTTTTTGGTCCTACTTAATCTAAAAATTTTACTTTAGTAAATTTTCTTATTATGTCTGATCCAGGTGTACTGTGACGTGATAGTTGTATTCAGCTATGTTTAAGGACGTTTATGCGTGATCAATAAACGAAATGGGGCCGTTTATGCGTGATCAATAAACGAAATGGGACCGTTTATGCGTGATCATGGCGATATTCCACCTGTATCGACTACACTACGCATGAAAAGGCTTAGATTTAGCGGACATTGTTGGAGGAGTAAGAAAGCGGTAGCTTCCCAACTGTTATTCTGGGAGCCATCACATGATAAGAGATCTAGGGGTCGTCCAGCCAAGACCTATATTGACCTGCTAGATGAAGATTCAGGACTAACGAGAGAGGCGCTCCCCGAAGTGATGAAGGACACCAATGGTTGGAGGAAGGTCATTTCTGGAATCCGAGTGCGCTCGACATGATGATCATGATGATGCGTGAACAATAAACGAAATGGGGCCGTTTATGCGTGATCAATAAACGAGACGCCCCTCCTGTATGTCTGGTTTTATTACTTGTACTAAGTTAGAAATTACTTTGTTTTCGTTTCACTGCAGAGTGATTAGACAACAACAAAAAAAGGAAAGTCAGAGCCAAATATACAACTCGTCGGTTGTGCCACGAGTAATGAGTTTCGCTCTTTCTTTCAAGCGTTCAAAAGTACCAAGCTAATTTTTATATTCTTGGTAAGGACAACACTTCTAGATATTCCAAACTAATTTTTGAGCGAGTTATACCGGACACAGGATTGATATTTTGAAAAAGTTCTCTAAACTGAGATTTTCAAATATTGAAACATGAGCTATCTGTGGTCTCTCGCCAGAAATTTAGAATTACATTACTCCGAACTCGTTCAAGTCTTCTTTTCCGTTGCGCTTTTGCGAGCCAAGGTTTTTGTGGTCATGAAAATAACTATCATTATTTTAGGCGTTTTGAGGCAATGTACGGCCGTAACGGTTTTTTGAATTTTCATTAAAAAAGTAATTTGAACAAAATAAATACACCAGGTCAAGTAGCTCACCATAGACTATCTATGGACAAAATATGAAGAACATCGATATTTGACTGATGTACCACAATTTCGTAATTTCCCTCTTAAATACATTTACAATTGCACACACGCAATGTACCATTTACATGTACGTACCACTAACTCATGCACAAAACTAAAAAAAATTCTTATCAGAGATGTGCCATTATTTTCTGTCGTATAAACGGCCCTTGAATCTTAAAGTAAAACCAACCTTTGTGAAACAGCTCGATCCTCATACACGGGTACACGTGCCAAGAAAGTACTACAAGTCTGACCTTCTTTGCTATGAAAGGATATGTAAGCAGTATCCAAGACGTCGTGCTATAAGAGTGGCTAAAACCCTACAATGTGAAGACGAAAAACAAAAGACATTGTGGTCAAGCTTACATGTAATGTAATTTATGTCGAGAGATGGTGCTCATGTGATATTCCGTTGGAGCATACCCCGTTTCGCAGACACGGCAGCCATATTGATTTTGCCGCCTGGTCATACCATAATGAGCACTGAAAACAAAGGAATATATTTAATTTAAATGGTCATTATGGGATACCCTGGGGACAAAATCAACATGGCTGTTGTATCTGCGAAACGGGGTATTGCCGTACCAGCTACGGAGAGTAACGAAAGCTAGCCAATCAGATTGAGAGCAGTGTTCAGCTAGAATATAAGCTTGATTGTAAAAGCTATTCTTCCTTCTGTTCCCTTCCATCAGATCGAACAGATCCCTACAAAATTCTTTCTTACCCTATTGATTACCCACAATTTGTCGGGCAAGTAGTAACTTTAGTTATTTATATTCCTTTCACCTTTTGGTGCCTGTCTAAAAGTTTACATTTTGTTCTATTTTTTGTACTATTTTATCGCATTTGTCGCATTTTTCTTCAAAATGGCGCTAACACGTGTTCTAATTCTTGAGCACTCTTTTATTTGCCGTTTGCATGATTTTCTTCTGGACAATTTTTATAGTGACAATGCAGAAAATCTAATCGTACAAGAGGATCTGCAAATCAAATGACATGGGTTAGGGGGTAGAACGGTCCCTTAGACTACTAAATACCTAAATACAACCTGCGCAGCCGTTTGGGACAGCAGTGGAATAGGCTGTAAGGGCTACCTTGATAAGCTAAACCGACGTGCCGCATGTATAATCGAGGGCCGATCTATAGGAGCTGATGAGTTGCACACGGTATACAGTCTTTTGATTAAACGTTGTCACATATCGGTCTCATCCCTACGCGACCAGACCGAAAGGGAGTATGGGTGAATTAAAATGCATGATTAATTATTCTCTATCGCGTTTACAATGGAGAACAAAACTCACGTTTGTCTTCGCGTGTTACGCAAAGACAACAAGAGTCGCTTCGATACATATTCCGTTAAGGACGTTCCGTGTTTTAATAAAGTGCAGCTATTGAATGTGAATTGATTTCTCTCCATAATCCTTTTCGGTCTGGTCGCGTAGAGATGAGACCGATCAATGACAACGTTTAATCAAAAGACTGTATATATTTAGCTGGCCTAATCTACAAGCGCGTCGGGATTATCTTAATACGTCCTTGTTTATAAATCTTTACACAACTTGACGCCAGCTTATTTATTAACTGAACTTAAATACGCACACCAATATTAATTCCATTCCTATGACACCAGACACCATGACCTATTGCGCTTGCCTTTAGCTAAAACTGCCAAATACCAGGGCAGGTTTAGACTCAATGGCGCGCGGGCATTCAATGCCTTGCGCCCTAAAACACGAAGTGCAATTGACCTCAAGGAATTTAAGATCTTGGCGAAACTCCATCTTAAGCCTGGTTTCCATATAGTCACAACGATCGCAACGATCGCAGCGATCGCAGAAAAAAGTGTTGCGCAACCCTTGCGATCATATGGAAACCATAACGTTGCGATCCTTGCGATCGTTACGATCCTTGCGATTGCGATCGCAAAGATAGAAAAATTTCTATCTCTGCGATCCTTGTGATCATTGCGATCGAGAGGTTTTCATATGGAAACCACTCTTGCGATCCTTGCGATCCTTGCGATCCAAAATGTCCCAAAAAGCATTGCACCCCAAAGCCTTGTATCCCATAATGCACTTAAAGTTTATCGGATCCAGGTCTACTCGACGTTTCATTGCGATCGCTGCGATCATATGAAAACCTGAAGTCTCAGCGATCGAAAGGATCGCAAGAATTGCAGCGATCGTCGATCGATCGTTGCGATTATATGGAAACCAGGTTTTAAGCGCTCTATGTTAATACCTTAGCTTTGTGTATATTTCATATTTATCCATTTCTATTTCAGTTCCGTAAATTTGAAAGTACCGTATTATCTAGTATTAGTTGTTTAAATTGTTAATTTAGTCAGGGCTCTGTTCAAACTAGCTGTTTATGCTAAATCAGATGCTCCTGAATAAATATTCAACAAAACAAACAAACAAGTGGCTCGCTCCCTCTGTAGTTATCCTTCAATTGGACACGAACGGTCTGGTCACCTTTTCGTCCGTCACAATTGGCTCGGCAATTGAGGACCTCATCGTTTCTTATTCGAGCATTACGTTATACGGAGTGGAGTTAATTTTTGATTGTCATGCACTTTATCGCTACAATGCTCCATCGTTTAACACTAAAAGTAACTAACTAATTCGATATCTCAAAGTGGTTTTAGAGTCAATACCTTATGTGGTATACTGGCGTCATAGAGGGTTTTGCCGGAATTGTTAATCCCGCTTTCTTCTTCGCGATGGGGTGCATTTGAACAAATTGGGGCTCTATTGGTGCAGTGCACTGCACTGCACTGCACTGTACTGTACTGTACTGTACTGTACTGCACGCTCTGTTATTGGTCGTTGCCTATGATCTATCAGAGTACAGACGCACGGCTGAAGTTATAGAAAAAGAACATCAGTGACACACTGACACACTGGCTCGTGTGCCACTTTTTTGTTCTTACCACATGTTGACGTCATCTGTGATTTATAACTGAACAGACACACGGCCAAACGGAATCTATTTGTTAATAGAACACTAAGAGGAAGATATCAAGTGAACTTCGAAGAGATAATCAACAATAAGAGAGTTACAGCGGGAACGGCTCCAAGACACAAGGCGATGACCTTGCAATCCATTTCCATCCTGGCCATCTGCAGCCCGACACTTATTTTTTACTCTTAGAGCACTAGTCGAATAATTTTAAACAAAATGGAACCATTATTTTGGTTTTCACTGACATAAATAACAGATACAAAAAAAAATAATACCATTTGTCCAGAGCTAGTATTATTGAAATTGGAGGATTCGAAGCGGAACTCTATCGTTAAGTGGCGATTTAATCTTGAAATCCAAATTGCTTTAACCCTATTCAGACTGGGGGGGGGGGGGGGGGGGGGGGCTTTTCGAACCCCCCCTCCAGTAAAATTGTGATAACTCTTACACCGAAATAGCTATGAGGCTGAAATTTTCTGACTTTTCCTAAAATTTATCTAGGGACATTTTGGTATCCATAACATGTCAGTGTGATTAACCATGTTGCACATGGCAACCGGTTTTTGACACATAGGTTTTCAAAATATTAAAATATGGTGAATTTTTTATTTTAAGATCTTGTTCTTTGACTTATAGTGCATTTTCTTGTTAGAATAGTTTCTTCTTGGGACTAGTTCTTGAAAGACATCAAAAATTTTTAACATCAAATATTTGGGGGGGAGGGGTAGGTAAATTTTTGCTCTCTTTTACGTATAGACAAATAAATTGTGCTATTTATTAAATAACGCTTCTAAGTTCATTGTTTGGATAATAGACATTAGTTTGATACGTGTTTTATACATTCTGATCCTTTTCTCTTTTAGATATTTTTTGAATTTTAATTTAAACAAAAAAAAAGGAAATCCAAGATGGCGGATCCAAGATGGCGGATCCAGGATGGCGGATCCAAGATGGCGGACAATAATTTCAAAATTATAGTTTTATCGCCTTTTTTTGCTTTTTCCCGTCTTACAAGTGTGTCCTTGTTTGTATTTATTATGTTTTAATATTAAAGAGATGATTTTACAGTTATATTTGATATTTTAAGTATCTGGATGGAAAAATATCAAAGAAACGTCGGAAAACAAAAATGACGTCATTAAGACGTCATAATTGGGCGTGGCAAGTCAAAACTGGGTGTGAGGTTTCCTTGTATGGAGGTGAACATTGTGTCAAAATTTCATGGTCCTAGCCTTACTGGTTCCAGAGATATGAAGGGGGGGTCCGAGGAGGGTTAAATAAGTGCTATTTAGAGTTTATTTCATATCAAAATTTAAACTTAGTATTAACCCTATTAAGCCTGGGCTTGTTTTGAGTTACTGAGCCTGGGGGGGGGGGGGGGGGGGGGGGGGGGCAGCCCCCCCCCCCCCCCCCCCCCCCCCCCCCCTCGTAACTTCAAGAACATTAAGGCTATGATAATTAGATAATTAGTTATACGGCCGCCATCTTGGATTTCTGAATTTTTTAAAAACCTCTTTAAAACCGTCCAAATTCACTCAAAATTAATCAAAACCAATAGATAAAAGCTAAATGACGTAACAGTATAAAACTTATACCAATAAAAATTGTTTTACTTCATTCAAAGGTATAAATATGCAAATTTCAAAAAAACATGGCTGTCAAAAAATTGTCATATGAAATTGTTGCCAGATAAATTTTAGGAAAAGTCACAAAGTTTGATGGTGTTAGAATACATATTAAAGAAGTTAGGGTTAACCTATTACTTTTTTGCTAAAACGTTAACCTTAGCGTTAATCATCAACAGACTGGTTGAAACGTTCACCTTGAAACGGACGAAAATTAAACCGTCAACCTATTATGTTCAACTATCCCTTAATATTGGCAAATATTAAAACACGTTCCAAAGTGCTGGGGGATATTCCAAACTACAAAATTCGGCTGAAAAAGCTTATTACAACCTCATTTTTCTCCGAACTTGAATCCAAATTCGTAGCAAATTGACCGTATCAACCTATTTTTCTTCCAGAGTTTGAATGTTCCGCTGAAATCAAGTGCAAAAATGTCAAAACAGTCTATTTTTTTTAGATTTTATGAATCGGCGAAATCAATTACTTTTTTAAACGTTTTTAGACGAAATGAAACATTCCGCTAATATTGCAGTTTTAAAGCGAATTTTAGTTATTTGAATCCGCTGATGTTTGATTCAAAATGGTATATTTCTGCCATAAGGCCTTTTTTACGTCTTAAAATATAACTTAATTGTTGCAATTCGTCTGAAAACACTATCGGCAGCACCAAACCTGATTTCACGAAATGCTTTCAGAAATGTTTGAAACCATTGAGCGAATTAAAATGGTTTCAGAAATTTCTGAAACCAATTAGTGAATTTTAAATATGGCTTCAGAAATTTTTGAAACCAATCAGTGAATGAAAATGGTTTCAGAAATTTCTGAAACCAATCAACCAAAATGGTTTCAGAAATTTCTGAAACCAGTCAGTAAAAATGGTTTCAGAAATTTCTGAAACCAGCTCAGTGAAAATGGTTTCAGAAATTTCTGAAACCAGTCAGTGAAAATGGTTTCAGAAATTTCTGAAACCAGCTCAGTGAAAATGGTTTCAGAAATTTCTGAAACCAATTCAGTGAAAATGGTTTCAGAAATTTCTGAAACCAGTTCAGTGAAAATGGTTTCAGAAATTTCTGAAACCAGTCAGTGAAAATGGTTTCAGAAATTTCTGAAACCAATTCAGTGAAAATGGTTTCTGAAACCAAAAGAACATGAAATTCACTGCACGGTTAATTTGTTGCGTTAAAATTGCGCATAAGCTTAAATATATTTCCCCTTGATTATCAGTGTATATTCACTATGCTTCTGTATGTTAAATAAAAACAAATGAAATTGTTATACAGAAACGTATGTACAATAGAAATATAGCTACCAAATTACTGAAACATGCATTTTCAGTTTTAACTTTCTTAACTTAATCAAATTCGTTATTTGGACCTTCTTTCAATTTATCGTACTCCTGTTGTAGATATTTTCTTCAGTGTTGAAGGCAAGAGTTTATCGCCTTCTGTCAGGGAAAAAGAACAAAGTATAATGCGCGTTTTGGGAAGTTCATCTTCCCAAGGACTCTGGCCTCTTGGGGCATTCTGTGGCTTCCATTTGCCTTTGTAGGAGCCTTTCCAATAGTGCAACCTAACACTGTCCTCTTTCACTTCCAAAACTTTGCCGATGACAGGCACTTTGTCATAATTTTCGAGATGAACCGCGACGAAAGATCCCACAGTGATTTCCTCCAAACAGTGGTCCACAGTTTGGACGTGGTTTAGGCTTTCTCGAGGAGGTCTATACCGTCCACTGTATACCTGAAACAGTAAAAACGAATACATGTAGTGAAATAATCGTTTGTATTAAAGGAGCTGTTGTCATGGTGATTTTGAGGTTTATGGGTCAAAACTGCTCCAAATTAAACCTAAGTACCTTTGTCATGCTTATGGAACACTAAGAGGAAGATATCAAGTGAATTCTGGGTCAAAACTGCCCCAAATTAAAACTAAGTACCTTTGTCGTATTCGAAATGCTTATAGAACACTAAAAGGAAGACATTAAGTGAATTTTCGAAAAGAAAATAAACTTAATAATTAGAGTTTTTGCGAGTTTTCCATAAACTTGAAAACTAAGCCTAATTTTTTTAAGATGCTATTCATTTCTATCCTGGCATTCTGTAGCCTGAGACACTTATTTTTACTCAAAGAGCACAATAATTTTTAACAAAACTGGATCCCTATTTTTGGATTTTCACTGATATAAAGATGTATTTTTCTCCAGTAGAACAACACAACATTAACGTCATAGTAGGAACATAATAACGTGGACATAAGGAAAAAAACTGATCTTTTCTTTATGTCATTATGTCCATGTTCTGATGTCGTTATGTCGCTAGCGTGAACCAGGCTTAACCGGTGGTGGATTCAATCCGGATCACAATAAGTCAAAGCAAGCTCAAAGCAGTCTTCTAATTTAAGCCGGCATTGTTTTGAAATGGCGAGAAGGTTTATGATATGAACAAAGAAATTCTGGCCAAACTGTGTTTAATCCACTCAAACTCCTCCAATTCATGGACAAAACCTGATCGAAAACAGTACAACGCAGTCGAATGATTGCAACGATATCATATTTCGCAACAACGTGACATTTCGATAGCGTTACCTAAAGTGGTATAAAAGAGACAAGCCAATCACGACCCCCACTACAGTCGCAAAATGCATAAAAAGGCCTTTAGAATAGCTTTCCCAAGTTGGTCTACGAGATATCTGTTCCCTTAGATAACCAACAGGATGAGACAAGTCACAATTACCTATGTGTTTTGCATGCTATATAGTATTGCATGACCCTTTGATCTATGGGATTATCTCTCTAACGACAAGAGGTTTTCATGCTGTCCATAGCCATTTATATAAATTATCGAATTGTTTTATTAAAGCCTTGTTATGTTAGCTCTCCTGGCATATGTTAGGGTTTCTTTGGCTAATTCGTGTTGCAAGATAAATATTATTCGCGGCTAAAGTTTAATAATTTATGTTATTGCTTTGAAAATGCTAGGATCAGTCAATCTCTTAGCCCGTGATTAGTGTCTTAAGTCTGCGGTGTGCAAGAATTGTGTCAAGTCTTGATGTAGGCGTCTGTAAAGATCTAAGTCTGAAAACGCCGTGCCGTGTCATCGGCTTTTAACCGCGACCGCATTAGTGGACAACATTTTTGGTGATTTTTCACATTTCATTTAATTTCATGACGCTTTACATTATTTTTTCACATGTGGCTCGCAAGCCTTGCATGGCTCGCACTGTGTCCTACACCTCGTGCGTACTTCACAATTGTAGTGACCGAGACAATACAACAACATTAAGCTTTGTTGAAATATGGCCTGACTTAATTGCTTTTATTGCACAAAGGAATCTTATTGCAAAATTACATTTTACTTAAGATAGATTTTACGAAGGAAAAGTCCTTTCCGGTTTATAGGCAGATCTCTTATAAATGTCAGAATTATCTTTAACTTTTATCATCGACTCTATAAATTCGGCTGGTGTTGGTTGCTTTCTAATCAAATTGTGTACAGTTCTCCACTTTGAATGATCCCTGGCATTTCTTTTATGCATACCGACTTTTGACATGGTTATTAATATTTTTATAATATTGTTCACAAAGACCACAGTATCTATTCGACTCGTCTCTCCTTTCAAAATTTGGTTTTACATTTTTGGTGTCACTGTTGTCTTTAAACATTTCTTCCAAGTTTGGCCACTCATTCATTTCTAGTAGGGTCTTGACAAACTGCGAGCCAGCGAGCCATGTGAGTCACGCGAGTCATGCGAGTCATGCGAGGCAACTATTAGTTCCCAGTCCCTTTCATACATTAGTTCCTTCACCCTTTGGCAGTTCGCTCAGTTCGCACGAGTTTTCGCTTTCCTTCGATTATCCTATTCTTATCATAGCAGGAAATAGCAAGGGTGACAGGCCGCACAATCTCTGCCAGTGTGAAACATATGAGAACCTTTTACATTTTTGCTCTAACGAGTGTATCTTTTAAAGATTTTCCTTTAAAAACATAATATAATATATATATAATATAATAGATATCATAGGTGGTTCTTTAAAAATTTGCCGTAAAAGTGGTTGGTTTTGTATATAGTGCCATTTTCTCATTAAAACTTGTTTGATGTTTGGCACTGATGGTTGGTATTGTGTTACAAAAGGCAAAATGCCTTTTCGAGTTTATCTTGTTTAAGCACCGATTCCCTTTCTGTGAATTTTATTTCTGATAGGATTTTTTCTACCAGTTTATTTGGGTAGCCTCTAGTCAGCAAGCGTTTTTTAAATTTTGAAATATTTTCCTGAAAAGTGGTTTTTGAAGAATTAGTTCGTAGGAGTTTCACCCGGGGGGGGGGGGGGGGGGCTATACGGGGATGCTCCGCCCGAAAGGGGTACCTTTACATACATACATACTTTATTACCACGTCCCCAAAGGGGATTTTCAGAGGCAATGATAAAATGATAAAATACAATGATAAAATACAATGATAAAATATAATACTAAATACTATAAAATTCTAATCACATAGAATTCTTTCTGAAAACAAATAAACATAATAATAATAATAATAATAATAATAATAATAATAATAATAAGCCCGAAACAGCTGTCTGTGTCTGCTTTCTAGTTTTGAGCGCTGATCATGTCAGGTTTGGCCGACCGTAGTGCCATTTCGAGAGAATGCCTTTTCACATTGTTTGATCGGTCCTTGCAGTGGTCTGTTATCACTGTTTGTATTTGATCCAATGTGACGCAATGGATCGTTCACGGTATCTGCAGTTTATTTGATTTTTTACCTTTTTGAGGCTGGAGGTATATGAAAGGGTAGGGATTTCACGGGTTGAAGTATATGAAAGGGTAGGGATTTCACAAAGTATAGGAAAGGGTAGGGAAAACACGAGTTGAAGTATAAAAAAGTAAGGAAATCTGCCATTTAAGTACTATAAAAAGCGCCTTTCAAAATATATCAAACAGATGCACGTGAGGGCTATATGAAAGGGGTACCATTTTCATTGAAAGGTATATGAAAGGGGTACCTTTTCTGTCAAAATCGGTATATGAAAGGGTAAGGATTTGAACCTTGGGGCGGAGCATCCCCGTACAAAACTTTGTTGAGTACCCCCGCGGGGAGTCTCAGGGCTTCGCCCTTCACGAATCCTATTTTAACACTTGGCGGATGAGAAGAGGTAAAATGTGTATATTGAAACATTTTCGTTGGCTTAAAATGTGTTTTTATATCAAGGAATTAGATTGTTCCTTGCATCTTCGCCTTTGTATATAACTGTATCCAGAAATGCAGTTTCAATGTCTGAGATTTCAGCCGTATTTAATTTGATTGTAGGGTGATGTGAGTTGGCTTGTTCGATGAATTGTACAATATCTGGTTTGCTGATGTCCCATATCGTCAATGTAACGTTTCCAAACTGTGGGTTCTCAAAATTCTCAAAACTAGTACTATATGTTCAGGAGACCGGAAGGAGAATTTGTAGTGTTCGCATCACTGAGTTGGCATCAGGGCTTTATGTAAAAAGATGCACCATCCAGCCACAAGGAAACCGACAACTGCTTAGTATTTTTATAACTTCGAGGAGTGCGGCAACCTTTAGAATAGTTACATTAAAATTTAAAAAAAGTTATTTTATTTTATACTGGCTCGCATGGCTCGCAGTTGACTCGCATGGCTCGCATGTTGACTCGCCTGGCTCGCTGACTCGCTGGCTCGCATATTATACACACTCTTTCTAGTACAAGTGGTCTAAATTGCCGACTGTGATCCTCTACTTTTATAAACGGCGCGCGCAATTTTTTAACTGCTAATGTTGTATCCTCTATATATGAAATTTTAATTCCTTTCTTCTTGGCTCTTTGGATGAAATTGCAGCTGTCATTTCTGCCATTCCTTTCGAGAGATTTTCATACCATTAAATCACCTCGTGATTGTGTTTGCAACGAAGACCTGTCGTTTTGCTTTATTGCGGCTCTTTTGTTTGCTAGCACGATGCTGACTTTTTTATAAAAAAAAATGACTTATAATGGCTCCTTGGAAGCGAAGCTGTTTTCTGATCTCGCTTTATTGAGCTTCCGAGATGCTAGAATCAAAGTGGAGAAATACTGTTGCACCGTCGAATATACTGTCTTGGTTTGCAGGAATAGTGGCGTCTGTAAACAATAAAACACCTATGTTTAATTAAAGAGGCCAGTCGCGCCAATTGCTCGAAATTGCAAAAAATACGGAACTTTATATATTCCCTAAAGCTTTACAAACCACATAGAAACGGTTATAATAGTTCATATCGTTGTATTTCCCTTTTAAAGTCAGTAACTTTACACGTTTTCTGTCGCAAACTGGTGTTTGAAGCAACAGCTGAAGCAATTCAGTTTAAATTCCGTTGTTCTGATCCTAATCTAGCAAGCGGCGCCACTGGTGCCGGATTTATTCGAATAACAACAATACACACCGCATCGTTTAAGATTTCTATAAATTAAAACCTCGTATTTTGGAATTATTTTATTGCGCGAAGGAATAGTATAAACCAACTGAGTTTTTGTAAAGAAATCACCAGAAGTCTATAATATTAATCAAGGTAATTTTTGTCATGTTTTCTTTCCTTCCTCGACTGTTTTTTGAGATCAATTTGTGACCCAATTGCCTGCTTTTTTCTAAACTAAATCACTTCAAAATCCGTAATAACTTTACGTTAAAATAGGTTATTCATCATTTACGATTTCTTACCTCTTCGACTAGCTATAGAATCTTCATAGTCTTCCTTGTCTTCCTCTAATGGCCAACACTCCAGGTCGTGTTGCAAGTCCTCGTAATAGTTGGAATTTTTTGATTTTTCACGTTCTAATTCGTCCTCTGAACCACTATTATCAGTATCTGGACAGCACAGGGAGCTTGATTATTTCTGTTGGGAGCCGTGATGCAGCACTTTCGTTTTGGCGAGGAGAGGAGAAATCACTTTCTGTGTCCGGTTCTTCGCATTCACTTGAGAAGCACAATGGAGAAGAAGGATCGGGCTCCTCAAGCTCACTACTAGCTAACAACTGATCCATCATCAAAACATTTCATGCGGTAAAATTTTACTTTTTCAGTGGAAACTTATGGCAGGGTATAAATGCATGATGCAACTTAAGACAAATAGGACACATCGGAATTCGCTAATGAAATAGGGCGTGGGAAAACTGAACTCCGGCTTCAAAAGGCGACACTCGCATTAAACATTCCGACCGCCAAAAATGCTTTGTCTTTCCGATCCTTTCAATGTTCAGGAAATTACAATGATTACCGTATCTTTCGCGGTTGAGAAACATTGACCGACTTTTCTCTTTACACGCAAACTGTACGTGTTGTTTGTCGCGATAGCAAAAGCGGCAAGATAAAATCAAAGGTCACTAATATAAAAGGGGCTGAAAAAAATAAAGTTTTTCGAGCGGCGTTTATTCAAACTTTGTTGTTTAATTGACAGCTTTACAAGCTTTTTTGATAACCCGAATATTGCTCACTCGCCTTCTGTGTTCTTACTCGAGTCCCACAGGTTTCGTTCTTCATATTCCTTATCCTCAAACGAAAAAAACCAATAAAACGGAAACGGCTCATTTTTTTTTTTCTGCTTCCCGCCTTCTTTTTCTGTTGAGAAGAAAAAAGAAACCTCTGGGCATATTATTTCACGAGGCAATTATAATGAAAGTATAATGAATCCGGCTGACTATTCCTTCAAATCACGCCAATGGAAACTGAAATAATGCGTTTAATTATTTTAATTTACCATCAAAATTGGGAAAATTAACTCAGGAAACCATCTGGAAAGTGTTAATGTCAACAAGCACATTTTACCACAGTTCACGTTTGTTTATCAGTGTTTTATTTAACCACAAAGTCCAAAGTGTAATCAAGAACAGACCAAAACTACTACTCTAACCAGGTTTTATCAGAATATTAGCGACGTACGCAACCCCGACACTAGAAATCCAAATACTGTAATACTTTACACCAAGGCATGTGGCCAGCAAACGAGCAACGCAAACTAGAAACCGACCATCCAGTGGAAAGTGGTGGTTCGAATATAGTTCCACGACTGAAGTGATATGTGTTCGAAAACAAAGTGGCCCATTGAAAGTTAAAGGCGTGGATGTCGAAAACGTTGCCAACGTTTATGAGAGCACCGATAGTTCTGCTGTTAAGGTGATGTGCATGTTCTGATGAGACTAAATTGTAATAATACATGCGTGTTCCTGGTTAATTTCAGTTTTCAATGCAATTCTTCTTTTTAACTTCTTATCCTTAAGATAACTTTCTCAAACCTTTCTAATGGAGTCAAACTGGAATTACCAAAGTTCGACTTTCTTAAGAATGACGTTTGCAAGAAATTCAAGAACTTCACGTCTTCAAGCGGCAACTTTTGTGAACGATTTCGGGAGCTTGGAAAAAAATAAAAAAAGCACGAGCGAGTCTGGCCGCGATATATCTGACGCCAACAGTGAACCGCGCACGGCCGATGAGTTATCAAGTGATGATGACGAGAATGAGCAAGGGACGCAAAATTTTCACGACACACTACTGGGCAGTAAACGCAAAACAAGTACTTTGGAGAATGAGAGCCCTCCAGTAACAAAAGCCAAAAAGTCTAGCATCCCTGAAGTCTCAGATGACAAAGATACGGACGCAGCTTTCATTAAGAAAGTGGAGGGAATGTTTTTAATATCAGGTTAGTAATTCCGATTATTTTATAATTTGTCAGATATGTGTAGCCTGTCTATCAGTCGCTGATCGAGCATCCTGTTAATTTTTGTTTGGCTCGTGCACTAATGTCGCCATTTCTCGCAGGCTCTCGCACAGTGAAGCGAGTGAAAGTGAACGAAAAAGAAAAAAAATTAAGCTCGGTAGTGTTTCTTGTTCTTTTCGATCACCCACCACTTTCTGAGAGCCGAGTCTGGGCCTGGAACAAAAAAATACAGCCTTGCCTAAATGAAAGCCGAGAAAAGCGCGGAAAAAAACCGGATGTCCTCGTTCAATCGTGATTCACAAAATTATTATGAAAGACGGCCTTTGAACTGATTGGGTTTCGTTTTTGATGGAAATGGGTAAATGTAGTTCGTGTTTTCGAGTTAATTATACACGCGATTGCATAGTGCTCTGGAGTATTTTTCATTTCGCCTGTAAACAGGATACAGCTAATTTACCTGATTATGTTCCAGCTTTTATTTTGGTTCGGTATTTCGCGATGTCAGTGAAACCTCGAACCCTGTAAAACATTTTGCTTCTGATGTCTCTGATTTATTTTGGGCGGTAACAAAATGAATGTGACTGTTTATTTATCACATCGGAAAACGAATGTTGGCCATGAGAATATATGAAGTCCTTTTTCATTGTATAGGACGGCCGGGCTGAACTGAACAGGATTTAAAAATCTCTCCCTTGAGTGTTTAATTTTGTACCGTCGACATAATTCTGGAATCGGACCTTTGGATCACCTGTGATCGTGACGGCTTAAATTAAACCTTTTAATTAAAATTTACTAGCTTGGTCAGTCTTCAGTTTCTGATTATATCACGAATTCACCCCATCATCATTGTCATTAATTATCGTTGACTTGAGTCGACTCATATCGATTTAAATATAATTTATTAATTTACTACCATTAATTGGCGTAATGTTTTGATATATAGTTCACACGCACCCACGGATTTAAACACTGAGAGCCGGTTATTTAAACGAAGTCAAACTTAAACCGCGGTTTAAGAACATTAATGGACTTGATATTTGTTAGTAAGTTGCCGGTTATTTCAAGGAGATTAATGTTTTTTCTAGTCTGCGTTATGTGCCTACTTAACATTGTTTACATTAAATAGCGTTTAAATATAAGGATTGGCTAGATTGAAATTGAAATTTTAATAACCGGCCCTAACTTCAGGGCGATTAGGTGATTTTGGTGCCTTCCGCAATTGAATTGAGTACATTCAACTACACTTACATCTACACTTGTAATACAATAAAAGCGAATCACCCATATAATAAAGTCTTATATATGATAAAGAACGATATTACACTATTTTTGTTCTTGTTTTTAACTAGGATCGCCTTGGCAAGCGTCAACCAGGGGAAGAACTGCGTTGTTGTCGAAAGCAATGACGAAACACTTTCCAATATACGGCGGCGACTGGAAGAGAATACTGCTTCAGGATCCTGAATTTGGTTGATTTCACCCTCCCACGGCCGTTTGACATTACCGATGCTTCCTTTTCTTTTGTTCTTTCAGTTTTACTTGCTCGTTCAAGTTGAATTAGTGCAGTTATTAACTCTGTGTTCTTGTAAACGAGTAAAATATTTGGTCTGAACTTAAAGTTGTGACATTTTACATAATATTCCTTGTTTTCTTCTCAGTGTAATATTCACCTTTATTATTATTTTCATAAAACAGATACATCAATGGACACGTGTTTTTTCTCGGCATCGATATATTGTATCGTTAGTGAAAATGGTTTCGAAAATTTCTAAAATCAATCAATAGTACATAAAATGAATTCGGAAATTTCTAAAACCAATTTATAGTGTGACTGATGGTTTCGGAAATTTCTGAAACCATTTTCGATCATTGGTTTCAGAAATTTCTAAAACCATTTTATTTACTGATTGGTTTCAGAAATTTCCGAAACCATTTTATTCACTGATTGGTTTCAAAAATTTCTGAAACCATTTTATTTACTGCCGTGTTGGTTTCAGAAATTTCTGAAACCATTTTATTTACTGCCGGGTTGGTTTCAGAAATTTCCGAAACCATTTTATTTACCGCTGCCGGGTTCCGAAACCATTTTATTTACCGCCGTGTTGGTTTCAGAAATTTCCGAAACCAAACATAATAGAAATTGTAAACCAATCCAGAAACTGTCTCGGACATTATTTTCGTCTAAAAAATAGGGGAATTATGTTATTTCAGCCGGCAGGGCTTTTTTTCCGCCAAAGAATACCAGTTTTACGGTGATATCAGCCGAAAGTTAAAATTTCGTCAAAGAATGAGCAATTATATGTCGTTATTCAGCTGCTTTGGAATATCCCCCAACACTTTGGAACGTGTTTTAAATAGTAATCCCTTAGTATTGGTATTGTGCATCACCACTGCAAACAACTTATTGTGCCATTAGCGCGCGCACATTCCAAACTAAAAGGGTTTCCTTTGAGGCTAACTTCGTATGGTTATAAAATGGTTCTTTTCGGCTAAAAAGGTACGATGGCCTATCTTTTTATAAAATAACTTTGATGTAAAAATGTCTTCGTCAGCGCGCGCACATTCCAAACCAAAAGGGTTTTCTTTTGAGGCTAACTTCGCATGGTGGTAAAGTGCTTGTTTTCGGCTAAAAATGTACGGTAGCCTATTTTTTTTTTTTTTTTTTACAGCATAACTTTGACGTAAAAATGCATTTGTCAGGAACAACATCATCTCTAAAAACGCGTTCATTTTCATTAGTCTTGGGCGTAAAATTATGACCTTCAGATCATGCACGCAAGGATAATTTTGAGTTAATGAATTTTGTGGCTGTGTACCTTTGCCATAAAACATACATTTAAGTTGATGATGATGATAACTTTATTTCTGTGTCAAGGTAAAAAGACTAGCTGAAGGGAAAAAATCCTTCTACTAAAAGGGGACACAGAACAATAAGTGAATAAAAGACTTTTAATATCTTTTTCAAGTTAGATCTGCGCTTACAGCTGCCAAGAAGTATCACGTCAACGATACCAAAGCACGATTGGAACCGACTGAAAACATGAAAACTCGAGTAACATAGCCCCTTTAAGGTGTCTCCGAATGGTTGTATAGCTGTTGTAGGTTAAAATTATTTTAGGTTAAAATTATTTCAATCTAGGTTAATTTTTATTTTCCTTTGTCCCATATTCATTAGCATAATCTCAGACAAAGGAAAATAAAAATTAACCCAGTTTGAAATAATTTTAACCTAAGATAATTTTAACCTACAACATAGCCACGCGCGTGACGCGCGTTTTAGTAAATTTGTGTGCGCTCACAAAAATTTTTTTTTTCGATTTTTGTGTCTTCAGTGAGTTTTTCGAAAACTCTGCAATTGGTGAGTTACAAATGCTTACTTTAATATATTCGTTTTAGAAAAAGTAGTTTAGAGTAGTTTAGTTAAAAAGCTAAATTTACGAAATCGCGTGATATTGGAAAAACTGCCTGAACGACCCTACGTTCTTCCCTTTCAAAGCGTTGTACGTAATCATTTCCGCCAGATAGCAAAGTTTAAAAAGTTTAGATTTGTGGTAAATTCTTACAAAATATTTGCCATTATACAGATGTTGCATTGCCATGGCAAAGGCTTCTGCTAACAAGTGACAACGGATAAATAGGCATAAACATGTTGGCATACTCATTGCTAAATCAAAATTTAGGACGAAGAAATTAGTAATAGTTATGATAGAAGTTTTGGCGCTTTAGTTAATGGTAAGGAGCCACCTTACTTTACTGAAACTATTACAAATCTTTTTGATTTCCTATAAGTGACGAAGTTCCCTTGTTTTTCTTAGCTCTCACCTTTGTGTTTCCATTTATCGCGTAGTCTTCCCAGTGAGCTCCATTCGTTGAGTAAGCAATACTGAAAGAGGTCACCCCATACCCTCGGTTCGAGTCACCCTGGACGGCTAGTTTTGTTATGGTAAGTTGCGTCCCAAGATCTATCTCCAAATACTCCCCTTGTTGGTTGTTTTCGGCGCACCACGACCCATTCCCGACAGACATATCCAGCCTGGCTGCATGAGGGTAGTACCCAGGCTTCCAGCTTGACGCGGTCATTGATGAATTGGTGATTTTATTATCGTTCCTAACTCCCACTGATGTGAAATCTTCACCAACTGTGATATAACAAACGAACAATTAAAAATATATATCAAGGAAATATAAAACGCCTGATGCAAACACGAGAGATATCTCAGAGAACTGAAGTTGGAGTAGAGAATCAAGAGAAGCTGTAGAAAAGGCTTAGTGGACACGGGTCCCCTACTTTTTTGTTTGGAATGTTAACTCTAGGGTAATCTGTCTTAAATCCTCGAAATCACACGCTGCCGTTGCAGTCATGCGCGGTTGTTATTTTTGCCGCCTTATTTCTAACGATTGATAGATACAAATTCCGTCCGAAATCAAGCGTAAATCGGAAACTTAATCCAGCTACTGGAGTGTATGTTCATAAGGGTTCTTTTTATTGGCTCGGTGATATCACCAAAGAAATCGGACACTCTTCCTGAGGCTTTTCTTGTGGGTAATTTAAGAGGTGTAAGAGTCGTGTAACATGATAGGAATTAATACAAGAGACCAGAGTGTATTGTATAAATAAATTTATTATATCTCTTAGTTAGTACGCGCGCTGTGATTGGTCAATTTAGCGGGCCGTATTTTTTCAGTACGGCCCGCTAAATTTGAGAGTCCCAGCATCGGGCCTAACACACACTTACAAAAGTTGTTTTCTACATTAAAAATGATCTAGAGGAAACGTTTGGAGCTAAGTGGGTTAACATGCCAGGTTACAAAAACTCTCCGATGAAATTAAAATATAACTTTAGCAAAAAACTGATTAGCTGCGAATCAAAAAGCATTGACAATTTTCTCGAGTAAGCTTTTTTGTTTTGGTATTTAACTTTTAGGCTGTAAGTTATAAAAACTCGAGTAACAAGGCGTATTCGTTTAACTCTTACAATTTAATTAAGCATTAACAAAACAGTCTTTCTTCGTAAGAAAACGTCTCTATGAAAACTGTTGCAAAACAACTTGAAACGACTTCCATCGGCAAACTGTATCATATAAGCTTAAATTAACTTAGTTTGATCAAGTTTTTGTCTGGTTATAAACTTAAGTTCAGAGTTATCGTTTATGGCAGTGGCTCTAATAAGAACAGACTTGAAGCTACAAAATTACGCTAAAAGTGTACCTTGATTCCTCAGCGAAATTTTTGTCCTTGTGGTGGATTTTGCTTATTCGCAAATACGCTCTTGCTGCAGCTTACGCTGAAAACTTGTCAGGTGCGATTGAAATTCAAACTCATCCATGCACAAAGTTCGGCATGAAGCCACTAAAGCACACAAAAAGCCAAAAACAACTTGCAGTATTTGATGACGAGATATTTTCAGTGTCCTTTTAGAAGTTTGAGAGTTTCTTCGTTCGCCGCAGTAAACCGAAGTGCTGCCACATTTTCCCGTTTGACAAACACGTTTGTTTTGGCGATTTTATCGCGGCGTTTTCATTCTTCTTTTCCTCACTTGTCTTCGCCAGTAACTACGAATCCTTTTCAAAGAAAACTACCTTATGTCAGATTTCCATCGTCCTACCGAACACATGGAAGATTATATTAATTCGTTTATAGAGTTTTCATTCAACATGATTCAAGAGCCACGCAAGTTCACGCCGAATCGAGGACCGATCACACTATTTTTGAAAGCCAATAAAAATTTGGTCTTTGCTTTCTTGTGACGTACGTCAGTCAAATGAAGCCGTCCATCTTTGACTTGAAAGGTTTTCTTTTATCTCCGATTTAGAGATATAATAAATATCTTACTAACCTCGTTTTCTCGGTCCGTACTGTAAATTACGGCCCTTGTTTTTATTATTATTATTATTATTATTATTATTATTATTATTATTATTATAATTAATTATTATTATAATTAATTAATTAATAATTAATTATTATTATTATAATTATTATTATTATAATTATAATAAGCGCTTCGCGCTTGGTCCATAAATCGAAGGGGAAAAACGCGGGCTGTAATTTACAGTACGGCCCTCGAACTCGGTTAGTAAGAGGTATATACTTCACAGTAGACATACAAAATAGATTGGCAAACCTTGGCATCCGTATACTTCGAGACGAGTAATCCTGTTGCCGTAATAGGAATTTTGTCGGAATATCAAGTAACGGGCCTTGATGGAGTATGGTAAAATCAGCTTGTTGATACTGTTGAAGTTTGTTGGCCCAGTAAACACCTAACAATGTAGGAAAACATATGTTATAATTGACACGTTAGAAGTGCCTTTGATATTGTAGGCTTCCTTCGAATCTATTTTTGAACGGGAGCGAAGCGCGAGCGACTGGAAACAAACGCACCTACCCTACGAAGGATGCGTTTGATTGATTCCCATTCCCGATTTTTCTAGACTGAAAAACCATTATCAATCAATCAATCAATCAATCAATAATACTAATAATAATAATAATACTAATACTAATAATAATAATAATAATAATAATAATAATAATAGGCATTTATAAAGCGCCCTTTCCTAAGGCCAAAGGCGCTAGTTGAAAAGTTAAAATTTAAAACTACATTAAGATGTCCTTAACGTATAAAAATCCTATTCTAATCACATTACAAGCAAATAAAAACTAAGATATAAATTAAAATATAAAACACTACATGCGCACATTATGATATAAAAAGGCGCGTCTAAAAATAAACTTTTTCAATTGCCTTTTGAAAATGTCTAATGATCCTGCGTCTCTAATATATTGAGGAAGATTATTCCAAAGAAGCGGTGTAGCAACAGAGAAAGCACGGCGACCATAACTGTTCAGGTTAAAGCAGGTACATGGCAAAAAATTGGGTGACATTTGCCTCTAATTTTTTTAACTCGTCCCCAGACCCCCAATTTGACCCTTAAAAAATCACTGTGAAAACGCCGTTTTTTTTTTTTTTTAAGGGAAAATCAAAATTTCGCACATTTATGAATTACTTTTCGGAAATCCACACACGGCTTGCAGTAATTTGGTTATTATTCTATCTGGAAACGTTAAAATATTTTAATAACAAAAAAAAAAAAAAAAAAACTCACGTCATTTTGACCTTGAAGTGACCAATGTCAAGTAAAGGCTTATATGAAGTTCAACCGCGCGGTCATCGCTTTTAGCGGTATAACTCATTTTAATAGGCATAATATCAACATCCACACTCGGTTTTGAAACGACTGGGATCTTGTGAACATTTTGGTGGGAAATATGATTTAGTTGGAGCGAAAAAAATCCCGTCATTTTGCCATTCTTTCAGTCACTATGCTTTGACTGAGCCAATTTTGGCTTCTTTTAGTCTGTATCTATTCCCATGCTCTTCTGTCAATGCATGGCCTGGCAATTTATGAATTACTTTTCGGAAATCTACACTCGGATTCCAGTAAAATGGTTATTTTCTATCTAGAAACATTAAAATATTTTAATAACTTTTAAAAAAAGTATCGTCATTTTTACCTTGAACTGAGCAATTTCGTATAAAGGCTTGTATGGAGTTCGACCACGCGATCATCGCTTTAAGCGTTGTAGCTCATTTCGACAGGCGCAATGTCAACATCCACACTCGGTTTTGGAAAGATTGGAATCTAGTAACCATTTCGGTGTGAAATTTGCTTTGGTTCGAGCGAAAAAACCTCCGTCATTTTGCACTTTTCAGCCGGAAAGATTTCCGGTTGACCCCATACGTTAGTTATGCATACCGTTCTTAAAACTAAAACAAAAGCCAAAACAATAGCGCATACATACATAATTATGAGCAATAGTTCATTTTGGTAACGCGCACGCCTGGAGCAAATGTCTCGTCTGAGGGTTCAATATTTTGGAATGGTGAGTAAATTTTTCTTTGAAGATCTGAGATCCCGTGATGGGATGTAACTGTTAAGGAGATTTCCAATGTAAGCAGGAGCCTGACCATGGAGAGTCTTGTAAGTAATCTTGAATTCAATTCGGAGATCAACCGGAAGCCAGTGGAGATTCACAAGAACAGGTGTAATATGACAGAACTTAGGTGAGAGAGAAACCACCCGCGCCGCTGCGTTTTGCACACGTTGGTGCTGTTTAATCACGTGTTTAGGTAAGCCTATAGTTAAGAATTGCAGTAGCCAAGTTTATATGTAACGAGAGCATGAACAAGAACAATCAATCAGTCAATCCAACTTATTTATGGTCAGTTGGCACTAATAGTAGTAGGTCCTTTATTTAAAACACGATCAATAATTAAAGCAATTAAGGTGGCTCGACTGGGTTTTTTGGCGACATAACACACCAACTTTGAACGGCTGATACTTCACTGTCTGAGCTCGGTTCTCGGTCAAGCAAGCTGCTTCACGCATAAACTAGAGATGAAATGAACTTTCCAAAAAAGTAGATGTGATTGAAATCAGTGTTATCATAACTACGATCTGATGACGTGAAGGTTTTTGCATATTAGTAATTTTCTCAACATCTAGACCTAAACATTTAAAACGACTGTATGCCTCTTATAATCTAGATGTATGTCTTCAAGACTGCAAAGTTTGAAAACATTCTATGAGAGCGTTTTCGAATAAAATTGGGTTGAATATTTTCCATAAAAATTTAAAAATTCGCATTACTTTCTGTTATTTCGTCGATGCCAGCGTTTTCCTGACAAATTGAAACAATATTTTCACCATATATTATTCGTGTGCCATAAAGCTACATTCTTTGAAGGTTTCATTCTGTTTGCTTCACTAAATTTCAGTTGATGTGATCAGAAGCAATGTCTTAAATATGCTCATTTTACTCACAGAAGTAACACATTTGTTAGGGAAGCGTTTATTTAAAAACTAGTCGATGAAATTTGTTTAAAATCTTTTGATCTAAAGTTGTACATGTAATGCACTATCTCTGCAAATTTCAAGTGCATTGAATCATTTTAAGGGCGCGAAATAAAATTAAAAGTATAGGGGACTTTTGCATTCGTCTTCCAAAGTTTCATTGCCGTATTATTTGCTGACAGCTGGTTTATTTCAGGGCTTTCTCTTTTGTCTACATTCTACATATTTGTGCGCTTTTGAAACAACACGTTTGCCATGCCTGCATGCTCCAAAGCGGTCGTGAAAATTATTTTCATAGTACAATGACTACAATGGCAATTAACATAAGGCTGCGGTAATGCACATGTAACACGTTTAAAATTTATTCAAAAGTGCACAAATATATAGAATGTAGACAAAAGATAAGTCCTGAAATAAACCAGCTGTCCACAAATAATACGGCAATGAAACTTTGGAAGACGAATGCAAAAGTCCCCTATACTTTTAATTGTATTTCGTCGTGCATTACATGTACAACTTTAGATCAAAAGATTTAAAAAAAAAATCATCGACTAGTTTTTAAATAAACGCTACCCTAACAAAAGTGTTACTTCTGTGAGTAAAATAAGGATATTTAAGACATCGCTTCTGATCACATCAACTGAAATCTAGTGAAGCAAATAGGATGAAACCTTCAAGGAATGTAGTTTTATGGCACATGAATAATATATGTCGAAAATATTGTTTCAATTTGTCAGGAAAATGCTGGCATCGACGAAATAACTGAAGGTAATGCGAATTTTTAAATTTTTGATGGAAAATATTTAACCCAATTTTATTCGAAAGCGCTCTCATAGAATTTTTTTTTAAACTTTGCAGTCTTGAAGACATCAGCATCTAGACTAAAAGAGGCATACAGTCGTTTTAAATGTTTAGGTCTAGATGTTGATAAAATTACTAATATGCAAAAACCATTACGTCATCAGATGATGATAACACTGATGTCAATCACATCGACATAACATCCATAACATTTGGCGACATAACATCCCAACTTTGAGCGGCTGATACTGTACTGTCTGAGCTCAGTCAGGCAAGCTGCTTGCATATAAGCTGCATGCATATACTAGAGATGAAATGAACTTTCCATAAAAGTAGATTTGATTGACATCGGTGTCACCATAACAACGATCTGATGACGTCATGGTTTTTGCATATAAGTAATTTTCTCAACATCTAGACCTGAACTTTTAAAACGACTGTATGCCGCTTATAGTCTAGATGTAAGTCTTCAAGACTGCCAAGTTTGTTGACAGCTGTTTTATTTCAGAAATTTATCTTGGCTCTACATTCTACATATTTCTGAGCTTTTGAAACAACACGTTTGCCATGCCTGCTTGCTACGCTTCGCTGCTACCAAAGCGATCGTGAAAATTCTTTTGATAGTACAAACTTTGCAGTCTTGAAGACTTACATCTAGACTATAAACGGCATACAGTCGTTTTGAAAGTTTAGGTTTAGATGTTGAGAAAATTAGTAATATGCAAAAACCATGACGTCATCAGATCGTTGTTATGGTAACACCGATGTCAATCAAATCTACTTTTTTGTAAAGTTCAGTTCATCACTAGTATATGTATAAAGCAGCTTGCGCGGCCGAGTTCAGACAGTGAAGTATCAACCGTTCAAAGTTGGGATGTTGTGTCGCCAAAAAAACCAGTCGAGCCACCTTAACATGCTTGAGGTGTCGTGTACTATTCTATAATAAAAGAAGAAAAATATAATGCCTTCTTAATATTAACTAAGATTAAATATAAGATTATTTGAAGAGGTAATAAACACTAAAACGTACAAGAATTTTTATTGCAAAATTTGGATATAAAATGTAAAATCGGACTTCTTCCTAGGCACCGACTGAACAGATAAACTGTGATAATTAAGTTCCCTAAATGAGGGATCTAATCTCACTTTTCTTTTCTTTCCGCATTTTTGCTTGTTTTTTAATTATTTTACGAAATGTAGATATTTTGATTTTGTTAGGGCACTATCACTTTGAAAGAGTCAAATACCTTTTTATAGGCGTTCTCAATCCATGGCTCCATAGACAAACCGTCAGGGCTGTAATATAGTTCATAAGAAGAGACAAATGCGCCTGATCCAGACTGCACTGCTACAGCGGTAATTTTTCTTTGCTCATGCCCAAAGTCGATTTGCAGAGTGGGGAGCATATCTATACTATTAGGATTCCAGCCTCTATTGTTTAACCGGGCATAATAACCTTGAGTTGATGAATAACTTGAAGAATATTGGAAGGCAGAGTCAGGTATCCGCTTGTCTTCCAGACCCAGAGGTGCTAAACAAACTGAATATGGGAAATGAAATAAGCCCGTTAATAGGAGCAGCACTAATCCCGATATTTTATCATTATCGTAACAATTAGATTATGAGCTCGAGATTCTATCCAGTCCGGTGGTTTGAGAAAATCGGTTTCGTTTTCATGAACTGTTTAAAACTGAAATGAGCAGTAGTGTTTTATCAGGTTTAAAACTCGAATGACTACTACCCATATTATCATTCTCAGTTGCATATTAACGTCACTGTGATCTTTGTTTCTCAAACTCGTTAATAATTCATCAATTCATTATTACTATAAATGTATATTTATGATCAAGAAATGAGAGAAATTGATTTTCACTACTTGCCGTGGAATCTCTGGCGGTTAGAAAAAGTCGGTTTCGTTTTCATGTACTGTTTAAAACTGAAATGAGCAGTAGTATTTTATCAGGTTTAAAACTCGAATAATTACTACCCATGGCCATATTATTATTCTCAGTTACAAAAAGGTCACTGTGATCTTTGTTGCTCAAACTCATTAATAAAGAAATAAAAAACGCGCCGAGTGCATTATTGAGTTATATCATTCTCGTCCCCAGAGCCCTCGTTTCGTTTGGTCAGCAGAAAAAACGAAGGCTCTGGGACCAAGGCCTTCCGGATGTCGTAAAATCCACGACATCCGTTAGCGCATGCCTAATGCATTAAATGTTTTTACCTTGTTGCGCATACATTTTTAAACGGCCAATCAAAAATTTCAAATTTTTGTGCGTTACCAGAGCTACACGAGACGCAATTAAAAAAAAACCGTTGAGCTCTGGGGACGAGAATGGAGTTATATAAGTAAGCGAGAATTTTTAAGAACACGAGAGAAGTGCGAGAAGCACGAGCCATTAGCTCGTGCTTCTCTGCACTTCTCTCGTGTTCTTAAAAATTCCCAAGCGTTATATAACTCAACAATGCACGAGGAGCAAAATTTTTATTTCTTTCATAAAATGAAAACGGTTATAATGAACCTTTTGTCACGCGCGTGCTTAGCGAGTAATAATGAACTCGGTTTAACCAATCATAGCGCGCACATTTCCTTACGCATTATATAATAATTAATCAAGTTTGAAAACCCGATCAGAATTAGCAGATGTTGGCGATTTTATTCCTATGTTTTCTCTGTATTTAATGATCATTTTGAGGAGCTATGGTTGTGTTTTCACTAATTACAAAATTACATTGTTTGGACATTTAATCCCGCCTTCTCGCGAGACTGTCGATATCACATCCCCCTCCGGACTTTTCTGAATGATCGTAGATTACCAGCTATGAAGGTTCATGCACGTGATCGATTTGCCTCGTAGGATAGGCTTATAAGCTTATCAAATTTCAATGAGTTTTTAATGAGTTTCGTTTGAATGAATTTTAAAAGAGAGGGTAACACAAAATTCAGCTCAACCACTTGTTATCTAAGCAATACTGCACATTTTCTATGAGTTTACGGCATTATAAACCCACTTGCCTGCGGCTCGTGATTTACAAGCTTTTCAAGTGTTCTCCCAACATCCCAAGTGGGTTTATAACGTGGTAAACTCATAGAAAATGAGTTCTATTGCTTTTATGAAATAACTATGAAAAGCGTTTGTAAAGAGAGAACTTAGTTCACTTGTAATTTTTTGCCGATCATTACATTCATCGGATGACGCGAGAAAACCAATCAAACCGGCTGAAAGAATAAATAAACTTGACTCGCGGGTTCAACGAAAGTGACGAAAGTTTTAACATTTTAATTAAAATTCATCACTTGAAATTTATCAGCTGAAAGAATAAAATATACTCAATAATCGAAAATAGTTTGAAGGAAAAATCTAGAAAATTGTGTCTGGAATCTCTAGCCGCACACGTGAATGTGCGAGGAAAGTTAGATTCAAAGGTTCCCTTTTTTAATTAGAATAAAGGTTAGTTCCAGAAACTCAGCTTCTGAAACTTTTTTCGACTTTATCTATTTTTATCTACTTACTTTGAAGTGTACAGTGTGTACTAGCACTTTATCTACTTACTTTGAAGTGTACAGTGAAGCCCGTATTTCCCTACATTTTCAGTGCTGAATGAAAATTAAGCACATTGTTTTGCTGGCAGTAACGTTATGAACTTTAGCCCTGAACTTTGTTATAGTCTAATACTAAACCGCTTACTTTAGCTAACTTTTAACTTTGTTCTGATTACGTAACGCATTCGTCAAAAACTGGCCGCTTTATTTGTGACCGCTTAATAGCGATTCGACTGTACACTTATTTTAACATAAACACGGGTTAAATATTGAAATTTAACGACTCAAATTGCTTGTGTATGTTGTGGTTCAATTTTATGCTTGGTTTTTCTTTGTTTTTGCGGGCTATGGTAAAGTATGATAATGAGTTTTAAACAAAGGAAAATAAAATTTGAACCAAGGATAAAATTGAACCACAACATATATTTGCTGGTCCAGTCACAGGGAACCCAAACACTTTAAAACTATAAAATACTAATTTATTGTGTAATAATAAAAAGATTCACATGCGTGTCTTTGTCTTTCTGTTTTTGTTTTGGTAGGGATTTGCATCAGAGCAAAGACGGTTCCTCAGTTCGGTTTTAAAACGTAACCGAATCATGGCGTCGGAAAACAAGAGTCTAGCCAGTGAACATCTCCACTTTCAACTACATATAGTTACTATTAGTTAACGCTTAAACAAATTTAACGCTACAGGACGATAAATGTTCTTAAATGTATCGTTCTTTGTTTTAGGCTTTTTTCACTCAACTCGCTGCACGTTGCTCGCAAAGGCATGATGCGCCGAAAGCGTGGATTCTCGCGCGTGTCTAGCTAATTTAAGGTTACAGTGTACCTTCAGATCGAAAATTTATTGAAAATTTTTTTTTGGCGTTAAAATAAAGTTTACAGAATGAACTTTCATCCAAAAAAAAAGTATCGAAAAATAGTGAAAATTGACGGAGAAATAACGGTATAACTTTTGTGGGCGGAGTTTGTTTATTAAGCGATATGTTTTTTTAAACGCTGTTTTCTCGAAGTTAATTTTTCGCTTGTTGGGGACACTTTAAAGAGCTACAACTCAAAGGGAATTTGTTCGATTTTCCTTAAATTTGGACAGAAGCTAGGCTAACATATAATCAACAAACAGGTGTCGGCAAATTTCTTAATTCCGAAAACTTTTTCGTCAAGAGGCATTTCCGTGCGATCATTCCAATTTTTTTTCTCCCCTTTTCGAAAATATTCTGTAACTTTATACTGCAATTGAATATGGAAAATCGCCGACACGTTTTTTTAGCGCTTCGTGTCCGAAAACTCGAGAACAAATCAAATTAGCAAAATATAATAATCGCTTTGAGTTATAGCGTTTTAAAGCTAATTCGGACGTTCGAATTTAGACGTCGTAAAAAATTCGACAATTCATTCTATTACCAAATGGTTTCCATATTTAGATAGCCAGCTCTATCAGCTTTAATTTGATATCTGGGTGTAGGTATATTAAGTGTAATCTTAAGACGCTAGAGCTGTAATACTGGAGACACCCCCGAAGGTACACTGTAACCTTAATACCGTAAATAACCCCTTCCCTCCTCGTCGCCCCAGCTTGTAAGTGTTAACTGCGGATTATAAGGGTGTTTATACCGTTTACTTCCTTGCTGGCTAACACAATGGTTAATTTTTCGAAGTTGAAGGATTATCAAAAGCTTGAAGCTTAATTACAAAACATACAAAACATACACATTGTTTCGTATTCACAAGATGACTCTTACAGCCCTTTGATTTTTAATTATCGTCACCAAATCTCCCACGAAAACTGAGACATCTGAGGACGAGGCTAATTAACAATGCTTATGTAACCGGCCCTTGCGATGCCGGATAATTAAACTTGATCTAAAATATGCTTGGCACTTATCATACCTGTAGACCCCAGGAGCTCAACTCGCAGACATGGCCAATTCTTCCATTTCGTAGGGTGAAATCGTACCACCCGACCAGAAAATCCCAATAAGTTGGTTTCTCTTCTCAAGTTGTTGTCATCAACACCTAGAAACTTCTAAAATAATATTTTTGGCTTTATTTTTATTCATTACAACTGTTTGTACTAACTTTCATTTCCCCGCGGTGTTATCTTACAATAATATATTTTTTTTTTATTTACCTATAAATTGAATTTAAAAAAGTGCAATACAAAAATCTAAGGTAAAAAAGGGAACCTGAAAATGTTTCAAAGAATAAAGGTTTGAAAATAACTCAGAGCAATTCAGTGAGGTAATTAAAAGCTTCCATTCAATTGGCCTGCGATGCGATTTTTGTCTGCATCAGATCGGTGCAGCTACATATATTTTATGATCAATGATCAGTAATCAGTTATAGTCAACTTCGTTGCTCCAAACATGTACCGCCTCTCGAAACAAGTTATATTTATTCAACACAAGGAAGTGGACCGAACAAGAGGCGACATGTCCTGCACTTTGAGACTGCAAGGTGGGAAGAAGTACAAAGAACATAGTACAAGAAACATGCGATAAAGAATGACAGAATGCGTTAAGTGCGTAAATAATTAACACAACAAAATCTAAGGCAGGAGGGGGCTTCAACAAACTCGCCCCCTTCGTACCGTTGTGGGGGTATGTATTTGTTTGTACGTGCGAGGGTCTGAGTGTAGAAAAAAGTCAAAAAAGGTGTCCTCCTACTTACAATAGGTTGCCGAGTATGGACATCGGTGACGTTACTCCACTGTTCGCGAGTTGTGGTATAAGAGATCGTAAACTCTGTCACCCAAGCCTCTCCGAGCTTATCCGAGGACAAACGGTGTTTGCCTTCAGTGATTATGCCATTGATCAAGTGTTCGATTCTCAGATCAATTTCAAGGAATTGGTTTGTGTCATTCGCAGCCGCACACCATGCTCCATGCCCAATGTTTGTCCCCAACCTCCCATAATATGGCATATGCTTGGAGCTTAACCAGGACGAGGCTGTTATGTGTTTATCTGGTATACGTTCGGAATGCATTCCAAGCCCAACGTCTTTGACTGAGATATAAAAACAACAAAAAAGATTCAAATCGAACAGTCCAGAGCAAATGAGCAGGCTTTTAATGCGGCACGCTTTCAACAATATGCTTCAGCAAAGTGTTCGCTATACATGAAATTGCAACCTTTGACTCTTTTCACATTTTAAAATAATCCTAGCAGTATACAGGACGTATATCATACAGAAACTTACACTAGTAAATAATAGTTCCCTGTGTATCATTGGTTAGAGACATTTAAACCTATTTCAAGATTGGCTGATGAAGGGAAATCCACAGAACTTCACTTTCATACTTTCATATTAAATGTTTGGCCCGGTTCAGACGCCGAACTTTTCATGAGCCGAACCTAATACCTTGAATTAGGTACATGAAAAGTTCGGCGTCTGAATCAGTTAAGAACGGCTATTTGAATTTGGAACGGCTCAGCCATTCTTCCCGCCTGGCTCAGGCTTTGGAACGGCTTTGATTTTCATGAGCCGAACCTAATGCATAAATTACTATAACTTGTTTTATATGGGACGACTGGTGCGTGTTCTGGCATCGTCCGCCATGTTTACACTTTGCCTGAAAACCGCTGACCTTTTGATTTACTGAATTAAGTTTAGCTAATTAAGTTCGGCGTCTGAATCAACAGGCGTACTTTTGTTAATTTCGGTCGGTCCAAATTCGAATTAAATTCGGCTCATGAAAAGTTCGGCGTCTGGACCGGGTAAGATGGAAAAGAAGAGCAATATATGGTCACCTAAAGAACTATTGCCAGGCTCAAATAAGTTATCCTGTGTGCAGAGGTCTCCATTTCCTTGTCTTCACATTGGAAAAGGACGTCTGCATGATGCTGTTTCGAATCGTGTTCACGTATCCTGCTGTTATCCGAATCGATTTGATATTGTATTCCGTAGAGTTCCGATAGTAGCGACCCTCGTTACTTTCGGAATTAGCAGCCTTTGGGGGTCGCTACTTACGGGTGTCGTTACTTTCTGGGGTTTTTTACTTTCGGGGAACAAAAATCGTTTACAAATTAAGCTGGCGTGAGCTTTTTTCCGAAATAAAAAATGAACAACATAAAATTAAAAAAAGAACAACATTTTATTTGCATTCCATATGTGTAGATTGTGTTTCATAAAAAGAAGATAACAATGATAAATACAGCAATAATAAAATAAATCAATATCAACACCAATAAACTGACTCAGAGGAGGAAAGCTAAAGTGCTCCGATTGTACTGCATGACGCACCGCTGCGTTTTAGTCTGTACCCTGCTCCGGTATCTCAGTGTCGTTTAATTGGAAGAAACACGTTCATGTTAATCGACGAAAACTATATAGAGTTTTCAATTTCAATTCGAAGAAACGTTCCCATTGTTAATACGAAATTACGGTATACCGGTTTAGTTCTTACATCGTACATCAGTGAACTGATGTCAAGGACGAATGGTGGCATAAAGCTTCCCCTTGTTGTAAATTAAAGTGCCTTATCGTGAACAATTTCTGACACTGCACGAACATATTATTGTACATTAAAATTTTAACTACTGATTGACAATTTAAAAAACTTGGTCTCACTACTTTCGGGGCCGAGTCGCTACTTTCGGGGGATCGTTACTATCGGAACTCTACCGTAAATTATCATGACCGACTCGTGCTGTGAAATGATATTGACCTTCATTACATCTCTCGCCAGGATCCGTCTCTGTGATAATGCTTTGAAGATCCGTTCCATAGTGCTTTTAAGTAGGTTCCGCGAAATTCCGTTTTCGTCGCATGTTTTTCTTCACGGGGGGGAGAGGGGAGATTTTACAATGGATCTACAATTAAATCAGCTGTCTTCTTGTAGTCTTCTTATTAATAGCCCTTTTGTCCATTTATTATAAATACCTAGCTAGAATTGTGTTCATGGAGATAGAGCAATGATTCCGCAAAATTACCGGCCAATGGTGGACCATAGGACGTTCAAAACGCATTATTAAAAGAGTTCTTTTCACAGAAGAAGCTGACGATCTAGCACGGTTTTTTTCGAGGTTGTTGCTCTTGGAGTGACTACAGAATATCCCTCCAATCGGAAGCTGTGTCCTAAAAACTGTTTACCTTCTTGAACAATGGCATGTTTCAGTTCCCAGTGGTTAGTGAAGTTATAAAATCGAGCGATCGTTGTCTTTTAAATGTTAGCAATAACGCCTCAAACTGGAACGTGCTACTGTGGCCAAATGCTTTTAGTATTTACTAAACAGTGAATATCGTTGTTAGCGCGCTCCGATTGGCTACTGAAACTCGGGATAGCAAGTGCTATTCACCTCCAAGCAATTTGCGCGCGAAAATTGCAATCGTTGACAGGAATAAACAAGGAATCAGAGAATTAACTCTGTGTGTAAATTATAGTGCTAAAGTTAACCCATAAATTTCCCTGTACTGAGCTTTAGCCCTAGTAAGAAAATGAGGGACCACACCAAGGAAAGAAAAAAATCTTTGACCTCGGTGGGATTCGAACCCACGACCTCCGGATTAGATCTTCCGTCACTCTACCGCTTGAGCCACGAGGCCGTACGGGAGCAGATCGTGGGTAATAAGGTGGTAATTCGTGGCAATGAGAATGTAAAGGGTACAAATAAATGTTGAGCCACGTAGCACTGGTAATACAAACAAGGAATCAGAGAATTAACTCTGTGTGTAAATTCGAATCCCACCGAGGTCAAAGATTTTTTTCTTTCCCTCGTGTGGTCCCTCATTTCCTTACTAGGGCTAACGCTCAGTACAGGGAAATTTATGGGTTAACTTTAGCACTATAATTTACACACAGAGTTAATTCTCTGATTCCTTGTTTGTATCACCAGTGCTACGTGGCTCAACATTTATTTGTTGACAGGAATAGATTAGTTAAAAATAATCATTTTCGTGCTATAATATCTTATCTTTAGTATATACGTACTAATAAAAACAATTATTCACTTCAGTGTCGGTGGCCAGTGGTGGATATTTATCGAGACGCTTCGCGGCTCGGTAAAAATCCACCACTACCCACCTCCACTTCGGTGAATAGTTGTCGATTGTCTAATTTTATTTATTTGCTTCTTTTTATGTTTTATGTTTTTTTTATTTGATTTTGGTTTGTTTGTTTGTTTGTTTGTTTGTTTGTTTGTTTTGGAGGGGCCATATAACTTCCATGTGCTAAAACACCGAAACAGCATAATCCTACCTAACTCGCTGGCTTCAACTTCCACTTCGCACAAACTAAGCGAGCTGTTGACTTCCGTAGAAAATATGGTAACATACGACCCAACTAATACCGGTAAACAGCGGATAATTCTCGTCGTGTTTCTTGTGAAAAGGTGCGACAGCCCTCCGCACGGTGGATCTGTTATTCCCATTTGTCCTTGTTTATGTCCAATCCTTATGCTTAATTCCGTCGTTTCTCTGTAGCCGTGATCGCCACGAACCGCTATGAGTACGCTTGTAACAGAAATCTCCGAGCCCAAGTGCGTCTGAAACCAGGCTTTCTCGGACACGTCTGTAAGAGAGCATGAACCGAGGGAAAAGTCTGATTCTCTGTTACCATCGACTGCCAAATTTGAGTTGTCAGTGTTATTTCCAGACTGCGACGTTTGTTGTCTGAGAGCGGCGTTGGTCCTGGTGACAGTGTACCCTGTAGAATAACAAATGAAACGTTAGTAATTAGCGACCTTTAGATTTGACGACGAGTACGAAATCGAGTACGAGTACGACTTTGAAATTTCGAGATAATTGTATCCCCCGGACTATGACTCTTTCCTGTTGCTGACCTAACACATAAATAAACGTTAGGGATACGATTGGTGTGATCAGAAATTATACGAGACACACGAATTTGGTTTGAAAACTCGTACTCGTACTCAATCTCGTACTCGTAGTCCAATCTAAAGGTCGCTATTAACAGTTGCACTCACCTTCCTGCCTTACACTAGCTAGTAACCTGAATGCATGTGGTTCGACAGGCTTTCGCGTGATATGAAATGCGAATTTCGCGTTCAGAAGCCCCTCCTTCTATCTCTTTAAACGAGATTTGGATCTCTAGAAAATATATTTACCTTCGGCGGAGCTAAACTGCAAGTGGCAGTGAAAGAGAATGTAAATCATTTTCCTATTGTTATGTAACGCACGTGAGCCGCTTCGGCGTTTATTGGCTCTATATTGTTGTAAATTATATAAGGCTTGAATGGTTGTAATGTATTCATCGTATCTCAGCTCTCGAACTTCTTTCGCAACTTTTAGTTTTTTTATTCGCTAGACTTCTGTTTGATTATACTTAATCTTTAACCCCGAGAGGTTTGTGCGACTGCATTTTGTTGGGGAGTACGTTCCCATTTTGTCCCACTGGGTTTTTGGGTTTTCGTATCAGGCGGCGCACAGGGCCCTTATAGCTGTTCTATAATTAATGCGTTCTACCAAGTGAGTTTACTCGGACGGCATGCAATAAAAACCTAACAAACACCCAGGCTCACAGTTCGAGCAGCACACCCATCTTGTTGTCTGATATTCGTTAATATAAATAGGAACAGACCATATGGACATTTAATATCCAATATTACACTGGTTAAATATTAATTTTTGGATATTTGAAGATCTTTTAAGATCTTCAAATATCCAAAAATTAATATTTAACCTCATTAAAATGAGGTTTATCGAACATCAAGTGAGGAACACTGTTAAATTATTTTACGCGGGACAGTAAATCTAAGAAATAAATTAAAAGCCAAAATCATGATTGATAAACAATCAGTAGAGAATGATTTCTTGTTTTGAATTCTTAGTATTCTTAAGTATAGAGTGTTCTCACTTACGCCATATCAAAATTCAGAAGCATTTAACAACCGTTTTCGATTCCAAAATGTTTATGAAATTGTAGAGAGTCTAAAACTACACATCTTGGCCAAATTTTGAAGCGCAAAAGCATTTCGTTCAAGAGTTACAGGTGAACGAGTATTAGACATTTTAGTAAGAAATGTATGAAGCGGCCATCTTTGTGCCCCACTTCGGGACACCAACATGGCGGCCAAAAATTCAAAGTCTTAATTGCACCAAAACTCTCATCATAAAATATTTTATTCAGTAAAAGCGCCATTAAATCGGCTTATAACCATCTATAATGCAAAACTAACTTTCAACTGGTTCAATTTTGTTTATTTTCACGAATTATCTGAAATAGCGTGACGAATTGCGCGACACATTTCAAATCTTTGTAAATCGGAAGCAAAACATCGTTAAAACCTGAAACTTTTTGTGAAAGATTATAACACTGGTATCCACATACCACGTTAGAAACAGCTTGGTGGGATGTATACTTTACAATTTTTTTTATTTTTTATGACGTCGTGTGCAAATACTCTAAATAAAGAAAGAGTACTTGTCGCACTTTCATACAAACTCTTCTATTTTGCCGATTTTATTGTATATGCATAGTGCAATATGCTAATTAACGCTGATCACATCTGCCTAAGTCGTCAGTTAATGTCAACATCAACAGTTACTTTCAGGAGTCCCCTTAGAGCCTTTTTTGATTTGGTTTTGCATTGATATGCTTTGTAATCGGCTAAAATATCTCGTGCCACTTTGTCAACCAATCAAAAGTAAAACGAATACCAATTGTGAGTTGCTCGCACGCGTTTTTTCCGCGCTTAGCGACGGCTACATGTATTTGCTTCGGCCTCTGATTGATCCATTGGATTGTCTGCCTCTGTTTTGATTGGCCTGAGTAATTACGTTGGCTTTGGTTTCACGACATTCTATCCCCATAAAAGAGTTAACTACAGTATTAGACGAGGGTCCTGAAGGGGTAAAATGAACTGGGATTGGCCTGTTTTTGCCCTAGGAAATGGGATTTGTGTCACTGGGACTGGGATTTGCTCACTGGGAATGGAAGAAAAATGTCGAAATGGGAATGGGACAGTTGTCCTTAAGCACGGTCCAGTCAATGCTTAACTGGTCTTAACTAGACTAACTAATTCCCTTAGTTTGGCAAACATCAGAAAACTGTTAAAAGTGCCTATTTGAGGGACTGTGCAATAATTATCAGGAGGGGGGGTTGCAAAATGGGCTTCAAGCATAAAAGTATAGGTAATACCACCTTCTAAAGGAGTGAATTTGGTTATTGCCTAGAAAGTTGCCTATGTTTTTGTCACGTTTGAATGAAATTAGTGGGGGTTGTGAAAACATTCTGCCAGTTACGGGGTCGTTTTGGAGCAATTTGAATATTTTTAAAATGATGCTTTTGACTGTGTGATTGTGTGGGTGGAAAGTGAGGGTAAATGGAATTCTCTCGTTCTCTTCCTTCTGTGATGTTTGTAGTGATGATTGTCTGTCGGTCTGTTGTGCACGTTGTTGGCCCATATTAACAACAGAGTCAGGGTACCCACGTTTCTTGAAAAACTGGCACATTTCTTCCGATTTGTTGGAAAAATCGGAGTCATCACTACAAAGACGTCGAAGTCTGAGAAATTGAGAATACGGAATGGCGTTTTTAACGTGTGATGGATGTGAGGATGAATATAACAGATAACTGTGGGAATCTGTAAGTTTGTAGTGCACACTTGTGGATAAACTGTTGCCGTTGATCGAAATATTGATGTCAAGAAAAGCGACAGAAGTTTCAGAAATTTCCCAGGTGTATTTTAGAGCCGGATGAAAAGTATTGACAGAAGTTATGAATTGATTAAGTTCTTCTTTACTGGAAGAGGTAGCGCTAATGCAGTCATCGATGTAGCGGCCGTAGAGTTGGGGTTTGGTTCCTTGGTACTGATCGAAAAATTTCTTTTCGACGTAGCCTACAAAAAGGTTAGCATAGCTTGATCCCATTTTGGTGCCCATGGCGACTCCACGAATCTTTTTACGGTGGCTAATTTACCTTATCGACTCAGTCGATAAAACCAAATTCTCGTACTTCACCCCCACCGACGCAGCACCACAGTTTCTCTAGAAACTAACCCCATCCAGTCCTTAAACGTCGCCGGTGCCGTCGCCGTTGTCTTATCGTAAGGTCTCTACTCTTATTACAAACAACGCTATGGCATGTTTTTAAGTCATTGCTTCAAAATTAGTTTATTTTGAACCTTTACAAATGTAGTCTAAGAAAAATAAGGTCGACACTCGTTAACATCCGTCGAAAGGCCCTCTTATCTTCGGCCAGCTTTCGTAATCTAATGACGTCACGCTTATGCTGCCGTCGGGTTTCATTAATGACTGTCTAATGGCTGCTTCCATCATCGACTCTGGTGTTTGTTTTGAGCAAATTGCCCCGTTTTTCGATCCTACTTCCCTTGATCCAGATCAATTCAATCAAGAAGATGCCACTGTTTCCGTTTGGAAAGGATGTTGTGATGTCTGCAACCTGTTTTTGCTCCGTAACTGAGAGGGACCTTCAGCGTATGTTATTGAATGAAACTAGACACTGAAAGTACTCAGTAACATCCCTTGAATGGCCCGGGATCGGATCGCATTCATGAAGACTGTGACACGAATGAGAAAATAAAATATAGATAAACCGCTGCCCCATTTCACAACTTATTTAAAAATATTGGAGGGAATTATAGGGAAATTGTGTAGTCAGGTCTTTGTTTATCAAATAATAATGAATGCTTGCACTAAGCTGTCTGATAATTTCTTCTCCGTTTCAGCGGCCGATGAAGCCTACAAACTAATCCAAGATTTCGAGACTCGAAATACAGTACAATTTTCCTGCTACAAGGCAAGCAAAGGTTTTGGAAGCTCAGTTAAGCGTTAGCTGTAAAGAGAAAGTGAGCAGTCCGGGATATCTTTAAAAGAAGAAGCGCTCTACGGTTCACCGATATTAAGCGTAGGAGAAACATGAAAAAAAGGCGAGCAGCCACAGAAAGGGAGATAAATGAAAAATATCTTAAAAACCTCTCAAGCCATCGGCTAACTGGTAGCCAGGTCAACGTGTTATTAAAAGGACTCAAATTCATCCCAACACCCGTGACAAACGAAACTAAAATAAGGCAAGGACTCTTGCGGGATTTTGAACAATTTGCGAGACGAATGCGCCTCCAATATATCTTTCACGGCCAAAATAAAGAACCACATCCATTTCACGTCAAATCGAATTGGATTCCACCGGTACGTTCAACCATCCGTTGCCCTTGAGAGCTATTTGGAGAGTATTAAAATACAACTCTCTGAGATTAAAATAACAAACCCAAAAAATAACTTGTCATGTAGCGAGGTCAAAGCCATCACTGAACTTAAAACAAACTCTGACATAAACCTTAAAAAGGCAGATAAAGGAACAACAACAGTCCTCATAAATTAAACGGACAAAATAAACGAGGCCTTAGTGCAACTAAAAAATAGACCTCCCAAAATACCGATGGTTAGATACACACAAGAGAGAGTTAACAAACTTATCTCTCTGCTACATCAGGGCAAGCACATAGACGACATGACAAAAAAAACTGCCAAGATTACCAATATTCTACACGCCAACGAAAATCCACAAACCTAAACCGGTTGGCAGATCCATCATCTCGGGCTGTGAAGGCCCTACGGAAAGAATATCTTCTTTTGTGGATAGTCTGCTGTAGCCTATCGCTCAAAAACAACTAATCCTATATTAAGGATACAACCGATTTCATCAAATTCATAGAGAAAACTAAAATGGGCCAGGATACTATTTCAGTTTCAATGGATGTCACTAGCTTGTATACAAACATTCCACAGGAGGAAGGAATAGAAGTAGTGTGCAAAGCATACGAAAAGTTCGATTCCACAATAACAACCCTCCGATACCTACACGTTGCCTAAATGAAATGCTTGTTTTAATCCTAAAGGAGAATTCGTTCCAGTTCTATGGCGAAAATTATCTCCAAACTCATGGAACCGCTATGGGAACAAAAATGGCAGTGTCATTTGCAAATATTTCAGTTTCATGGCGGAAATTGAAACAAGAATAATTCAACAAAGCAATACGAAGCCAATTGTATGGAAACGCTATAATGACGACATTTTCTCCCTTTGGGACAGCAATATACAAGAAGTCAATCTCTTTATTGATCAAGCTAATAGACTCCACCCTACCATTAAATTTACAGCCGAGGTATCGGAGAACAAAATAACTTTCCTTGATACAGTACTGTTATATTCAAAGGGGAAAGGTTTAAAAGCGAATCCATCCTGGACATCAAGACACACTACAAACCGACTGAAACTTTTCAATATACACACTTTACCTCTTGCCATCTGCCATTCGTAAAAAGGTTTTATCAAAGGCGAAGCAATTAGACTACTGAGAGCGAACTCTTCAAAAATAACATTTGAAGAGTGCCTCTCTAACTTCAAACTACGCCTTATAGCGCGTGGGTATCCAAAAACAGTCATAGAGAGGTCACTATCAGGGGTCATTTTCGCCTTTAGACAGTCGGCACTCAAACAAAAAAAAAAGACTTCATGATAAAGTATTGCCTTTTGTCACTACGTAGCACCCAGCAGTGCAAAATCTCAAACAAACAGTGATGGATAACTGGAGTTTAATACAAAATCAGCCACTGCTAAAAACCATTTACAAGAAACCTCCGATAATGTCATACAAAAGAGGCAAATCCCTCTAAGACACGCTCGTGCGAGCAAAAATCTGAAGGCTCCAATGCGGCGCAAACGTAACCTCACAAAGGGAGTCAGTGTAGGCGTGCCATTTACTATCTAATCCAGGCTTTGAAGAGGGGGACAGAGTAAAAATATTTTCAAATATTTTTCTACCATCGGGCGTTATTTTTGGTAACCACAACTAAAAGGGATTTGCCACCCTGATGCTTTAGTTACCTCGTCTTTTGCTGCTAGCTTTCGTTTATAGCTTTAGCGTTTATAGCTTTGTTTCGGTCGACACCATGCTGACAGTCATATATTTTGCACACCAGCATATATGAAACGTCAGTGAATTTAAGTCTGTCGTCTTGAGTTTCAGCTTCTGGTGTGTCCTCCCAAAAGCCTTTGTGATAACCACTGGCAGGGTCTGCAGATGGATCACATGATATTGTCCAGCAAGATAACACGCCGGAGCTTCCATAGACACCTGATAGAGGAAGTCCAATATTATAGCCTAAAGAACACTGTTGCAGTATAAAGATATGTCATCATATAGCGCTTAACCCAGGAGGTGGGGGGGGGGGGGGGGGGGGGGGGGGGGATAGATCTTTCACGAGAATTATTAAAGTTTCGTTTCCTGAACTTGCAACCTTCTGGAGGAAACGACCCCACCCTCAGAAGAGAACCCCGACATGCATCGTGAAGTCTGCTGATTCTCACCGCCAGGAGACTGCCACCGTTGTTTCACCTTTCCACAATAAATTTCCCAGTCCTTTACGACAAGGAAGCTGTTATGCTAATCAGAAATATCGGTGAACCGTAGAGCGCTTCTTCTTTTAAAGATATCCCGGACTGCTCACTTTCTCTTTACAGCTAACCGGCTTACTTGAGCTTCCAAAGCCTTTGCTTGCCTTGTAGCAGGAAAATTTTACAGTATTTTGAGTCTCGGAATCTTGGATAAGCTTGTTGGCTTCATCGGCCGTTGAAACGGAGAAGAAATTATCAGACAGCTTAGTGCAAGCCTTCATTATTATTTGATAAACAAAGACTTGGCTAGGCAAATTCCCGCCAGTATTTTAAAAAAATTTGTAAAACAGGGCAGCGGTTAATCCATATTTTATTTTCTCATTCGTGTCGACACGATCATTCTTCATGAATGCGATCCGATCCCGGGGCCATTCAAGGGATGTTACTGAGTACTTTCAGTGTCTAGTTTCATTCAATAACATACGCTGAAGGTCCCCTCTTAGTTACGGAGCAAAAAGAGGTTGAAGACATCACAACATCCTTTCCAAACGGAAACAGTGGCATCTTCTTGATTGAATTGATCTGGATCAAGCGAAGTAGGATCGAAAAACGGGGCAATTTGCTCAAAACAAACACCAGAGTCGATGATAGAAGCAGCCATTAGACAGTCATTAGTGGCAATATAAATAAACCCCGAGGGTAGCATAAGCGTGACGTCATTAGATTACGAAAGCTGGCCGAAGATAAGAGGGCCTTTCGACGGATGTTAACGAGTGTCGACCGAAAAATAAGTGTCATACGAGAGCAGCGTTAAAAGCCTGGGGTTAACGTTTGCAAAACTCGGTCTAAGCTTTTTGTTGTTTCACAGAGCAGTCAAATAATTGATGAGTAAACAAATTTAAAACATTGCATCATCCAGTTCTCTCTGATTTCAAATAATGCGTATTTGTGTCACTCTAACACAAGGCTTTTGATTCGAAACATAATTTGGTTAATATGAACTATTACACATGGCAGCGAAACTTAGAAAGTAGCAAGTAAAACTGGCATTTACCGTGCTATAGCGTTTTCCTAAGTCTTGAAAAAATCATTTGAAGTCCGCAGATGAATTTTAATTTTCCAGGGCTTGACAGTCGAAGGAAGGAAGGAAGGAAGAAAGAAGGAAGGAAGGAAGGAAGGAAGGAAGGAAGGAAGGAAGGAAGGAAGGAAGGAAGGAAGGAAGGAAGGAAGGAAGGAAGAAACGGGAAGGAAGGAAGGAAAGAGTAAAAGTTTACATATTTGTCACCTACTGCTATAACTCGTTCATTACGCTTCGCGTGTTTACGAGTTAAAAACCCTATAATCTTAGCCGTACACACTGTAAGTTTTTCAACCGCTATTTTGTTTCTTCAGTATATATTTCTTTACTATCATTAATTTGGCGATTTTTTTCTTTCTATTAAAAGATAATAAAGCAAACTTCTGGCCATACTCAGATATATCAGCAGAGACTCTGTCCTTTTACTTTAGTTTTACTTAAAAGCAAATAAAATTCTACTTACTTCGGCATCCATACAGCTCAAACCTCATTCCCAAAATTGATGTTGCATCTTCAATATTAAATCGGACATAAACAGGTCGAATGATTTCTTTTTGTAACTCATAAACCGTAGTAAGTTTTGAAGGATGATCTACTTGGAAGATCTGTGAAAAAAAAATGCAGTTGAAAGATTTATTCTCACAAAGAAGAAGTAACTTGTCCTTGCAAGCAATTTCAGCAATTTAGGCCCAAGGGAAACAATTAATTCTGTTTTCTATGGAACATTGATATTGAGATTTGAAGAGAAACAAACTAACTTTCAAACGAAACCATTTTGATATTGAGATCCGAAGAGAAACAAACTAACTAACAAACGAAACTATTTTTTCTGCAATGCAACAGGGCGCGCACAGATTTATTTACCGCGATTCACGTGCGAATCCAAAGCTCAAGCTGAGAATTTCGGTACCAAGAGGAGTTGGGCTGTTTTGCGCTGTGACAAAAAAAGAAACGTAATTGATCTATTTGTTTTGAACTGAGGTATCCTTAAAAACACGTGGTTAGCATTTTGTTAAGAAATCTAAGTAAAGTTCGTTAGCAATTAATTCTTGGTTTTCACTGTCACGCCATAAAATTTTAAAATGGTCTAAAATCGAAACGAATTAGCGAAGGAAGCCAATAATTTGTAATGTTATAAAAGAGTAACAAATAAACAACTTCGCGAAGTCTCAGATCTGTGCAATATTCCGTTGTTGAATTATTCGCCGAAGCATTCGACTCAAATTTACAGAGCTTTGTATGGAAACGCCATCCCGGAGGAACACCAATATATAATGTTTTAGAATCGAAACTATTTAGTGAAAGAAGCCAATAATTTGTAATGTTATAAAGGAGTAACAAATAAAAAACTTCGCTAAGTCTCAGATCTGTGCAGTATCCCGTTGTTGAATTATTCGCCGAAGCACTCGACTCAAATTTACAGAGCTTTGTATGGAAACGCCATCTTGGTGCCCCTCCGAGGGGCACCAAGATGGCCGCCGGAAATCAATAAAAACATCTGGACTTCACTTTCGCTCTGAAAGCGATTAATTTTCTCTCGTGAACTACTATTCATTCGCATAAACTGCATTCCTAATATTTTAACTGCCCAAAGTGCCAAAAATCACGAGGAGAGGCCCTTGTTTCATAGGAAAAAGCTTTGTCGCGGACGCCATGTTGGTGTCACGTAGGGTGAAAAGTCAGAAATTCAAAATGCTGTATTTTCAAAACGAAAGACGCTACCGGGTTGGATACTTGTGAAAAGATTTATTTTTAAGTCATCTTCAACCTGGTGGACATATAAATTCAGAAGGCATTACAATTTATGATTTTCGAATTTGATGACGTCACGTGAAAACCAAGAATAGTTAACAAAAAGCTGTACACAGCTTGAACTCGTGTCGTCTTTATTTAAAAAAAAAACCCAGTGCATTATTTAGTGCTTTAAGTATTTTTACGGAGAAACATAAAATTATGTCTAAAAAGTAAGACTACATTCAGTAGCCGATACTTGATATCACGTAGCTTTTTAGTAAACTGACCAAAGGTCACTCCTATCTAAGTACAAACAATTGAGACAACAAAAAGTGACAGTGAAACACTACCCATTTTATACCTCGTTAGCGTATAACGCCACGAGTAATAGGCCTTATTCGCTTGGGCGTATTTGTTTACCCATTAGAGACCACGTGTCATTCCCCTGGGTATTATTTCTTTCTTTTCCGTTAACGCTTGAGAAGATCTGACATTAATATGAAAGTGGCTCAGACAAAGAATTTAACTCCCAAGAGGTTTGTATTGGGTAAACATTACGCCCAAGCGAATAAGGTCTATTAACAACGTTTAAAGTGTCAAAGATAAGAAAAGCACCGAAAAGGTCGCTATACTACTTTACTACTTTTTTTTTTTTTCCAATCCCATGTTTGACACTGTAAACGTTATTTTTGATAATGATGTCGCCGGATACATCGAAACGTTGACTGATTGACTGTTCATTTTTAGCGCATTTATCTTTTCAGCTCAACATTGTTGGAAATCAATATTATATAGTGTTAGACTTTACAATTGTTTTTATGATGTTAAGCATTTTATAGTTTAGAATTGTTAAGCTCCCTAGGACTTTTAAATAAAAGTACTATACAAGTGAGTATTATTATTATATTGTTATTATTACTATTATTATTGCCGGATTAATTAGTTGGTTGATTGATTGATTGATTGATTGATTGATTGATTAATTGATTGATTGATTGATTGATTGATTGATTGATTGATTGATATCAATTGATTCATAATTCATTCATTCATAACAAGTCGAGACTCAGCGAAATTCTCGTTCAGCCACTCAAATTGCTTTTTATTAGATATGCCGTAGAAGCAGAGACCGATACAAGGTAGCCTGCGAATAGAGCCTCCTCTCATCACTCCCGGCCCCTAGGGGCGTTCATAAATCTGTCCTGAATCAAGACAGGAGCGCTGATTGGTCAACTATGTAAAATTTTACATAATAGGCCATTTGCACGATGGCGTCATTTGACTACAACTACCAGAATTCATTTCGTTTTTCCTTTAATATATAAATTTTGTAATCCCAGTGCGGTTTAAATAACAATAGCCCTAATTTGCACTACAAAACAAAAAACTAAAGGATTCTGGTAGTTGTAGTCATATGACGTCATCGTGCAAATGGCCTATTATGCTTAACATTATGCAGTGTTGTGACTCAAAATCCCAACTTAACAAATATGGTCGCCAGTTGCGAGGATTAATCTTAATCTTATCTGTCGTTAGAAAATGTTCGACTCTGTGTTCAATCTATTTCTCCTATGTTTAATGTTTTGACGTTACAAGCAAGTCAGTTTCAGGCTCTTTATAGTTTTATCTGCGGTGAAGAGGTTTTTCTGTTTTTGTAACTTACCGACCGGATATGGCAAGTCACTGTTATTTCGGGTTCACCTCGGTGTAAAAATCTGTGACTTTTTTCTTTGTTTTCTACCTTTGTTGCCTTGCACTCTATTGTTTCAGAACCTTGTCTTTTTTTGTTGTTGCTTCACGTCACTCGTGAGTTGGCAGGTTTTTACACCGAGGATAAGCCGATATTTCAAACGGCGCCATTCGTGCACGTGTGCATAAATGAGTATTTATCGGCGATACATGGGATGAAGAATCCCGTAATTATCATCATCAGTCTGCTTTTAGCGGAAAGCTTAAGACTACCTTCGGACTCATGGTACCGCAATGGCCGAGGACAAAAAAGGCAATTTCTTTCGCCAATATTTTCACGACAAAGATGGAAACAGAAATAATCATGAACCATTGCACTAAGAAAAAAAATCGCGCAAGGAAATGTTATCCTTCGTAACACAATATAACCCTGTGTGCCTACATCCTCATGGACAAATGAGACACAACCTTTGCTTAATTAGACGGATCTATAAAGAACCTCCCCTTATTTCATACAAAAGGGGTAGATCTTTAAAAGACATACTGATCAGGGCTAAACTGTACAAGTCAAACCAACTTAAAATCGAGTAAACAAAGGTCATAACAAACACGCCAGGCGCTAGTAGGATTTGAGATAGGCATGTCAACTTCTTTCATTTCATTTGGTTGCACTTCAGGCACATTATTATAATTATACGAGACTAGCGACAAGTAATTTACGTCATCAGTTTGGAATTTCTCAAAATAAATTGCAGACGTTCTCTCGCGCGAACGCCCCTTGCGGCCGGGCCGGGAGCGCCGAGAGGCGGCTGTATTCGCAGGCTATAGATACAAGGTAAATGTTTCAGTTTTTGGAGTTCTATATTTCGGCTGGCAAAACCAGCCATCTTCAGGTACAATGAGGAAAATGTGCATTTATATACGTGATTTTAGTACAAATCTATTAGTATCACGAATGCTGTTCTCTTATTGGCTACACTACTCACTATCTATTCTGTTGTAGAAAGTGAGTAGAGTGAGTAGCCTAATGGCGGCCGCTTTTTCGCGTTTTCGAAGGGTCTAATTGTTAAATATAGATAAATAACTTTCACAATAACGAAAATACATGATAAAAAAGGAAAACGAAATATCTAATCTGTTTCCTCTAGGAAATTAAGGCCATAAGGTTCAAGTGTTCTGACTTTTGAGATTAAAAGTAACTTCCTTGGCCTCACGTATTAAGGTGGCTCCAAGTACTTTTACATTGGTCACACTTACCTTTATGAATGCGCTGATACATAATCTTGCTTTAGCTCAATAAATCTGAATTTCATACCAGATGTTAGGCTTGAATGAAAGTTTTGGATGATGCTCTTTTTCTGCTAATCATCGTTTCCATAGCAACGGTAAACAAATATGGCGAAAAACAGTTTTTTCCAAAATATCTTTCGATTTTGGGGCTACCCGCGACAAGCGAATGAATGCGTTGTAATCTACACAGTGTAGCACACTAAATGGAAAAATTTCAAACAAATTAAACTGTTCGATTTTGAATAATTTTTAACACGTGTTTTTTCATGTTTGAAATATAAGCGGTCAAAACATTCCATAGGTCTCACAAATTATCATTAAATTACCACAGAAAGTTTAGTCAGACTAAAATTATTACTCCCTGCAAATATCTCTGACTAATTCCTCGGCAATAAAGAGATCGAGCTTTTCATTCAAATGCAGTTTAAAAAGGGTGAAAACGTCAAGCAAAACTGCATTTGAATTTATTGCCGAGGAGTTAGTCAGAGCTATTTGCAGGGCTTAATGATTGAAGTGTGAGGAAATTTTCTGTGTTAATTTAATGATAATTTGTAAGAACTATGGAATATTTTGACCGAGTTACATTTCAAACATGAAAAACACGTGTTAAAAATGTTTCAGCGATTTATTCAAAATCGAACAGTTTAATTTATTTGAAATTTTCCCATTCAGTGTGCTACACTGTGTAGATTATAGCGCATTTATTCGCGGGTAGCCCCAAAATCGAAAGATAATTAGGAAAAAACTGTTTTTCGCCATGTTTGTTTACCGTTGCTATGGAAACGCCGAAAGGAGCATCGCCCAAAACTTTCATCCAAGCCTAACATGGTATCAAATTCAGATTCATTGAGCTAAAGTAAGATTATGTATAAGCACATTCAAAATGTGAAGTGTGACCAAAAAAAACTACTTAGCGCCACCTTAAGTCTCGTTTGAAAAGTGGTTTTTCGATATGGATTAATTGCATGTCGTGGGCAGTGTAATTAACTCAAGTGTGTTAAGGCTTGACTCAACCAATAATTTGGTGGATTTTTATCTCAAGTAGAAGCATTTATCTAATCTTTATGAAACTTGGCAAGCATTTTGTTATTCGCGTTTGTATCCATTTGATCAACTTTTTATTGTCAAGTTTAAGCGAGTGACGAAGTCGCGAGAGGTCGACTTGTCTCGCTTGAAGGGTTTTCATTTGCGTTTCGCGCCAAAAATGGGGAGTGGCGTGACTTGTCAATGTCATCGATTATTGTTTCGAAACCGTAACAAAACAAAAACAATTACCGCAAGTCACGTTTCATTGCGCCTAATACCTTGTGATTGACAGTTCTGTCCCCAAGGGCTACTCTCGGCTACTCTGATTGGTCTAAGCGCAGCGACCCGTTTTTGGGTCGCTAAAAATGGCGCCAATCAAGTGTGAAAAGTCCTTCGTCCGGCGGGCTATAAATATAAGACGAAGGACTTTATTGAAAGTCTACGATTACATTGAATCATGTAGATATGATTTTTGGTTTCACAGGTAAGGTTAGATTCGATAGAGAAAAAAAGTATAGTTAGTAAGTCCATCCGTCAGTCCAACAGGCGACGGATTCACGAAGCCTTCTTAAGTTAAGATGCATCTTCTAAATATCGTTTCTCGACATTGGGCAATTGTTTGAATAACAACGGGAAAATTGTTAAGAAACACTAGAGAGTATTGTGATATATGTTAACCAAGAAGTCTTTGTAAAGCATGCAGGCATCCATTCCGGAAGCTTTCCCACAAGCTAAAAAAGCCTTCTTTTCTAAAAGGTTTGATAGTATTACGCAAAACAAGACTCGAGGTTAACGTTTACGCATTACACGAGTTTCTTTAGAACTTAGTCTCTCACCCTAACTTTTCCATCCTCCCGATAATCGACCCAGTCTAAATCGTTTAAACTGGACGATAGTGTGAAAGAGTAGATGAGGTATTGGTTCAGTCCTTGGGTAGCGAGTCCGGTCACTGTATATTTGGCATCACTGTTTAACTTCGCTTTAATATAAGGCTTTTTAAAGCGATAGAAGGTGGCTATCCACCCGCTCTCAGCATTTAACCGAGCTTTATAGGGGTTGTATCCAGTTCTGTGTGCACTTGCTTTTATGTCGCCGTCCCATATCTCATGTGCTTCCATTCCTAACGGACTATGACAAGCTGCAAGAAACAAGAGAAACAAGATTGGCCAGTTTTAGAAGGATACACTGTACTTATGTTCCTTGTTATTGAGGAAAGCGGCGTAACAAATAAGCTGACGTACTGAACCAATGGCGGATCATTCTCCAGTATTTAACTCCCCGTTGCACACCCACCCCCCCCCCCCCCCCAACCCCCGTATTCATCCGCCCCACCCCCTAAGATGAAGTCTGAATCTGCCACTGCATGCGCATGCGTAGATCTCAGCCTTGGAATCCAACTTTGATTTTACATTAATTAATAAATTAGCCAATATAAATGAATGAATATTGTATATTGCGCTTTATAAGGATAATTATTATCTTAGATTGGCCACTTTGCCAATTTTAGATTTAATGAGGTGTTTTAACTGTAAAGGTCAAATCGCCGACCTCTGCCAAATATTATTCAACCGCGTTGAATAGGTCTTTCCTAAAAATACCATAACACTCTTCGATATGCTGGTTTAGCCTCCCTTGGATGGAACTGAATGCATTGTTTTTTTTTTTTTTCAATCTCCCTCGTTCTTCTGGCACAATGGAATTTGAAATACATGTGGTTAGCTTGTTCCTGTTAACGACGTGTTCTAGCTTTAGAATGAAAGAAACCTGGCACTTGAAACAAAACGACATTAAGTTTAATATTACAAACATAAGAAAAGCCATGTTGCGCAATGTATGGCATAATAAACAGCACCACAGGAAAACACTAAAGAGCTTTCATTTGAATGGTAACGCTTTAGGATTTCATCCACAGACTCAAAACTTAAAACAACCTAATAAAAGGTACCACAGGCAAATACTGCTCAATAGCTTTCAACTGAAGTGTCATCGGATTAACCCATTCATCCTTCGAGGCCATTATGCAGATTAAGGAGAAGTGTAGTGTAGTTCTAACTTTGGAGTCTATGAATGAAATCCTATGGTGTAACCATTCATATGAGACATCTTGCAGATTTTTCTTGAATTTTAATGTTTGGCACTGTTGGAGTCAAAGGGTTAAAACATGAAAAATAAAAATAATCACACGAACTAAACGAGCATTGTCACGGGAATTTATCAGTGTGTCATTTTATGTAGATAAATGTTTTTCCAGTCTGTGCTATGGAGTGTTTTCACATGACGTCACGGCGGCCATGTTGGTGTCCTAAAACAATAGAACGGCGGCCATATTGGTGTCCTATCCTGTGGGGATTGAACTCTTTTCTAATGCAAACACTTTGTTTTGTCAAATAAATTAGCATAGCTGCAGACCACGTGAGTGAAAACACTCTATATGTTTACAGTAAATAGTGTTTAAATATTAGGTTGGTTACAAACGCCTTAAAATAGTTAAATTAGCAAAACAACATTTTGCATGTGCGTTAAAACGTTTTTGGAGTAAAACAATATCCTTGCACACGCGTCATGAGTTGTCACCACGACTTCTGACCTTCGACTATCATTTTAATATGACCGCATTCTTCACGACATAAAATACAGAAAATTGGCCGCGGTTTCAAGGTGCTCGACCTCATAATGTGGGGAATGATACAGCATTGTTCGCCCTACTTACTAGAAGTTTAATATTACAAACACAAGAAAACCCATGTTGCGCCAACACGTGTCAAGTGATGAGAAGTTGATGCATGGCACGTGCACCTGGTGCAAATCCGGCCTGAATACGAGGCTACACCTGCACTCTGAAAAATATTATGGTATTTTTAGGAAAAATCACATCGTTGGAGATCTTTTTATATTCAATCAAAGTTATTACATCGACAGGTTCTCAACAGATCGATCAACACTTTCAACAGTATGGAAAGACCTGCTAAAACGGTCTCAACATTTGGTTCAAGAAAATGTTTGGCAAATAATAACTACCGTTTAAACGGCGCTTATGGCCTTTGGTTTAGGCCCCGTCCACACGTATCCGGATATTTTTGAATCCGCAACTTTTTTGTTGCGGATTGGCCTTCCGTCCACACGTATCCGGCGAATTCGGGCAAATACGATTCGAATACGCTACGTGTGGACGCGAATATTTTCTAATCCGTAACAAAAAAGTTGCGGATTCAAAAATATCCGGATACGTGTGGGCGGGGCCTTAGGCGCAGGATGACCGGGATGATACATGTCGATACGTTACCTTGGCAACCGTATAGCTCTACCCGTAAGCAAATGTCATTATGCCACGTCAAAGGTCGAATTCGCACAAGTTTTGCGATAAAAGGAGTAAAAAATGTTTTCACTGCTACTTCATCTTCATTGACATTGCCATCAATATTCTGTGGAAAAATATTGCATTTTTACAAAACGTTAAATGAGTCGGTAAACATGCGCAAGCGCTAGCTAGTGCCATAAAAACACACGTTTCCATCTCAAATGAAAGAAAAGTACTGATCCTCTGCGCTCGTTTAGAATATGTTATAAAACAAATGTTAGACGCACCAGCTATTCTCAGTTAATAAACGCAACAACAAGTCAATTTTTTCAGTTATGCATGCACTTAGGAGGTTTTCTATGTACTCATGAAGTTGTAGGCAACTATTACGCGTTTTTAGTACTTAGTAGCCTCCAGCGTGTCTCTAAGCGTTCATCGTTTGTTAAACTAGAAGTTTTATGAACAATCCAAAGACTGGCTCTTTCTCCTCTCTTACCGAGTCGAATTAACATTTGGAACTGTTGGGTTTTGTGGAGAAAGGAAATATTTAGTAGCCGGAGTAAATAATAATTTTACAATAATAATGATCTAATCTTTAGCCAGGGTAAACGCATCAGCTGAAACGCTAACATTAACGCGTGACCTGGTTACAACAAAAAATATGCATTAAAAAAATTGGAAACCTAAGAAATATACATGAATGATAAAAATACTAAACTAAAAACATGGCAAAAAGTTACAACCCTCAGAACAAGGACGAAAGCCAACAACAAACTCGACCCACATTTGGCGTCACTTCCAAAACTGGCACCCAGGCCATATTGCCGTGAAATGAGTGCTCTCACCACTGCGCCATCTTAATTTGGTCCTTGTGGTGCATTTTACTTTTCTAACCTTCGTTACCTTAACTTGTTCCAGAGTTTTGTAATCTCTCCAAGTCTCGCCATTTTCACTGTGTTGTATATAATAAGTCTTCACCCACGCCTGCTTAGTAATGGCGCCCTGAGTTCTCAGCTGACGAATCTCGCGGATCTGAGCAAACTCAACCTGGAGGTACTGGGATTCATCATTTGTGCCGGAGCACCAGGCTCCGTCTGGATTATACAGGCGGCCAAGCCAAGGTTGATAGCCTGGGCCTAAGTAAGTGGAAGCTGTCATTCCTGTATTAGGAAGTTCTCCTGTGCCAGCGCCGAGATCGCTTCTACATTCTAAGAAAGACAACGAAAACATTGTGCGTAATAGCGCCTAATTTTAAATAACCGGCCTAGGTCGGTTAAGTATATGTAATAATTGTTAAATGATTGTCTAACTGGGTATTTGTGAGGCGAATAAGGGTATCATTGGAAATCTTGATGAACATAGGGTAGCATACTGTACCTTTGCATCCGTAAATCTCCACTCTCATACACGGTCGAAATTTATATGACATGGCGTGTATTCGAATGTATCGAGCAATTAGCTGGTTGCTTAATCTCCTCGCTTCAATGGTAGATATGTTAGTGTTGCCATCAAATTCCTAACAAAACACAATGGAATACGTTTTAATTTACATGTTCCTCTTTATAACTATCCCAGAACCCTTCCGGCCACGCCCTTTACTGATTACATAACTTTAGTTTTCGGATCAGATGAGGTTGGTTTGGCCACCAGCAGTGTAATAAAATTGTATTTCCTTTAAAATGCTTAAGATACAAAAGAGAGCAAAAACTACAGTGGAATCCCGATTTCTCAAACCTCCAAGGGAAACGGAAATTGGTTCGAAAAATCGAAAGTGGTATTGACTGAAATCAAATCCATGGGAAACGAGTTTTGGTTCGAATAAACGGGAGTTTCGAAAAATTGAGTATTCGAAAAATCGGGATTCCACTGCAATAGCAAAATGCAATGAAACACGCCGTTTTACATGGCACTCATTAACAGTAACAGAACTCTCCCGATCGCACTTTTTACAAGATGTATTTTTCTTCGGATCATATGAGGCTACCTAGAACACTAGCAAAACAGTTAATGCTAATTTAAATACAGAAAAGATGCTTTGATATGCGTGTGTTATTTTAATGTAGAAAAACGAAAAGTTCTGAACATTTACAAAAACCCGATCGAAGTGGTAACAAAAACTAGCATACTCGCACTGAATTCTGTAGTGTCATGTACGTGGCGAGAGAGTAAGAAAACAAAAGGTGCTTCCACTGTTCAATTCAAGTTCGGCACTTCCTGTACAATATATGCGCCACGGCTTTACTGTTAACAGTTTTCGCAACTTTGCGGTCTTCAAAAACTACTGAAGAGTTGGTTGGGAAAGCAATTCATTGTCAAATATGGAAAACTGCTTCAGTCTCAATCTGTTGTGCTGCGTGACTCAACATTCATTGCACCGTTCCATTCTCATTTCCACGAATTACCACCTAAACGGCACTCACGATCTGCGGCCTTATTCTTGGTTTTCACATGACTTCATAAAAATTACAAAATCTAAGGTATACGTCCTATTTGTTTCTATTTGTTCCTATTTGTTTCTAACATGGTATGTGGATACAAGTGTTATAATCTTTCACAAAAAGTTTCAGGTTTTAACGATGCTTTGCTTCCGATTTACAAAGGTTTTAAATGTGTCACGCAATGCGTCACGCTATTTCAGATAAGCCGCGAAAATAAACAAAATTGAATCAGCTGAAAGTTATTGTTTGCATTATAAGTGCTTATAAGCCGAGTTAATTGAGCTTATAACAAATACAATATTTTTGGATGTGATTTTTTGTGTAATTAAGACTTTGAATTTTTGGCCGCCATCCTTGTGCCCCTGAGTGGGGCACAAAGATGGCAGCTCCATACACTTCTTACTAAAAATATATAATACTCGTTCGCCTATAACTCTTGAACGAAATGCTTTTACGCTTCAAAATTTGGCCAAGATGTGTAGTTTTAAACTCTCTACAATTCCATAAACATTTTGGATTCGAAATCTATTTTTTAATGCTTCTGAATTTTGATATGACGTAAGTGAAAGCCAAGAATAGCTCAAACGGCAGAGCAACGGAATATAGTCGTGCGAGTGGCCACATGAAGACTCTCAGATCCTCTTCATATCAGTCCGGTTAACTGGGCAGGCTCGGTATCCCGAGATCTCGCCTTGCTCCAATTTCCTTTGGAAAATTTGAGATGTGTTCATTTGAGAAGGCGGGCTAGCCCGGTTACTCAGATCTCGGTTCTCGGTAACCGGGCTGGCGATTTTTCCATATTAATAAATACGCATGCGTGTCTGTTGAAGAGGGGCATAATTCCGACCTATTTTTGAAATCGTTTTTAGAAAATAAAATGATGTCTCGCGCGATGCTGAATGAGTAAAGATATAAGACTTTTCAAAATTACAGCAATGAAATCACGAGTTAGTATTTTCGTGCACGCCTCCACGTACACAATTTCATCCTGTTAAGGGTGAAATTTTCCATATAAACACAAGAAAGAATCCATCCCGCTAGGATTCCCGCGGCCAAGGGGCACAAGATCATGTGAAAGTTTGGATCAGGCCCTATTTTAGAGAGCGACCCACGTAAATGAATATAACAGCGCTGCTGAATATTGGGCCTGATTGCAGATTATACAAAAAACTAAACATACATACCTTGACTTGTCCGCCTTCATAATAGTACTTCCAATCCACGCCATTGTCGCTGTACGATAGCTTGAACACCTTGACAAACGATCTCCTGCGAAAGCGCAGGGTTTTGTAACACGTTCTATTTTCGGTTTGCTTGTTGTGTGCTGTATTGTTTGTCAGAGTGCTATTCCCTGAAGAATTGTTAGCCAATGTGATGTTCTCTGCTAAAGATGAGTTGATTACATTACTTTCGTTCGCCACAGAACTGTTTATATTCCCTGAAGAATTGTTAGCCAATGTGACGTTCCCTGCTAAAGACGAGTTGATTGCATTACTTTCGTTCGCCACAGAACTGTTTATGTGAAAATAAAAATAATTAGTAATGAAATGGATGTTTTACCGGGAGCTTTTTATTTCAAACATATTTGAAGGGGGCGGCTTATTGGAGATGGGGGGGGGGGGGGGGGGGTGGGGGGGAGGGTGTTATTTAATTCCCAGCTTGACAGTAGATAGATAACGCTCGTACTTCATTGCAATTTATTTCTTGAATACAATAAGAATGTACCGGTGATGTTGTCATTCTTTGTTTTGTTTGTGAAGGGGGGAGAACTTTAAAAACGTGTGTCACAGCAGACAACATTTTTTAAGGTCACCTTTATCATGCAGTCACATACTTCATCGTTAAAAAAAACCTACCTGCAATTTACTACTCTCTTATGTTTAAGCTCCCATTCGTAAAGTTCATTTCCCTGTAGAGCAATCGTGGTGACCTCAAATCTTCCTTTAAGATCAATCTGTAGATAGGGAAGCAGATCAAGGGACGTTCCGCACCAGGATCCATTACCTGACATGCCTTTCAGCCGACCATGGAAGGGCTCGAACCCAGGACCTAGAATGGTCGATGAAGTCATTGCGCTGTTAGGAATGATCCCTTCTTCGATACCAAATGAATCCAAACAAGCTGAAAAAAAAGCAAAGTGCACAATCCTTTTATTCAGTTCTGCATGAAATACTTCGTTTTAAACCTTTCACTCCTCATATTAGCAACGTTCACAATTGGAATGAAAAAGAAAATGTCAAACATCAATCACAAAACTGCTAGAAAAAAAAAACATGAAATGTACTGCTTTGTAGCATTTATTTGAATGGTCACATTTAAGGATTGTCATCCACACCTTGTACGGCATAATAAACAACACCACAGGAATTTCAAAACACTGCTCAAGAGCTTTCGTTTCAATGGTAACACTCTAGAATTTCATCCACAGACTCAAAAGTTAGAACAACCTAATAAAAGGTACCACAGGTACGTACTGCTCAATGGCTTTCAACTGAACTGTCATCGGATTATTGACCCATTTACTCCTAGAGTCCATTATGCAGTTATGGAGAAATGTAGTGTAGTTCTAACTGTGAATGAAATCCTATGGTGCGACCATTCACATGAGACATCTTCGGCAGTACTTTTACATGGTACCATTTGTTTTTCAATATTTTAATAAAATGAAATTTGGGATTTTTCTTGAATTTTGATGTTTGGCACTCTTGGAGTCAAGGGTTAAAACGTGAAAAATAAAAATAATCACACGAACTAAACGAGCATTGTCACGGGAATTTATCAAGTATGTCATTTTACTTCTAGTGTAGATAAATGTTTTTCCAGTCTGTGATATATGTTTACAGTAAATAACGTTTAAATATCAGGGTTGGTTACATTAAAATAGTAATTAGCAAAACAAGCTTTTGCATGTACGTTAAAACGTTTTGGGAGTAAAACAATATCCTTGCACGCGCGTTATGAGTTGTCACCACGACTTCAAAAGTAGTTCCGACCTTCGACTATCAGTTTAATATGACCGCATTGTTCTCGACATAAAATGGAGAAAATTGGGCGCGGTTTCAAGGTGCACGACCTAATCATGTAGGGAATGATACAGTTTTGTTCGCCCTACTTAATAGAAGTTATACTGTTTCAGGGCGCCGTCACATGACACATTCTGGTCCAAAAACAAAATGACTGACTTTCAGGGTATAACAGTTATACTTGTTTTCCATGTAGCTTTTTCTTCCAGGTCAATAAATCACTACCCTGGGAGCCAGAGACTTTTCTCGCGCTCTCATCACTCCCACATTACATGCATCTTATGTCCGGAGTGCCGCCAGAGAGCCTCTGGTACCTAGGGTAATAAATCACATGTCCCCTCGTCGATCAAAAACTCAGGCTTTTAGTTTTCTGTCACTACTTTGTCACTATACTTTGCTCCTGACGACCAGGATGATCGCGAGCGACAGTCGAGACGATCGAAGACACCGACAGCCTTCCCAGAATGCATTGTACTTTTTCGTCTCATTTGAAAATGACATCATCCAACGCAGGACTCGTGGAAAATGTTCAAATTATAACTGCGCTTTTCCACAAATTTACACAAGTTCACGATGGTTAAGACGAATTCAAATAGCTTAACCCTTAATGCTCAGGCACAATTGAAGCGATCCGGTCCGGACAATGTTATTTGGAAACCAGGATTTAAATGAACACAATAAATCTAAATATTTTCACAGTAAAGTATTTGGTTTTAATGGAACGATCAAGTCGAAATGTCAACATCCCATACAAACACGCCCCTGACATTGGCCAATTTGTTTCTGATTATGTAATTGCCACTTCGATGAAAACTGACCTCTTTATTTTGGCTTAGAATAACTCAATGGCGTCCAAAATACTCTGACTAGAAAAAGATCTATAGTTACCTCTGTTAACGTAAAAATGTTACGCTCTGAAGTCACGATTTAAAGCATCCGCCATTACAAATTTTGGTTCCTTCCAATTCCTTGGACCATACATGAAGTACTTACCTGTTAAACTGCTTGTGACGTCACAGACAGCTCGAATTCTCCACATTTTTTGCTTTTATATGGGAAACATGGGAGGGTTTAAAGGACGATTTTGGCAGATTTGAGCAAGGAACGAGAAGTATTCTTATGTGAAAACAATCGAAGTCTTGCAATATGTCGACGATCTGGAGCTAAAGGTACGTCAATCGAATTTTGGGATTTTGAAGCTAAAGTTCCTATTTCAAACACACTGTTTTGGTGAATAATTTGTATGAGAAATGTGAAACATTTCAAATGACGATTTTGGCAGATAAACGCAAGGAAATAAACTAAGCGAGAAGTATTCCGATGTGAAAACCATCAAAGCTTTGCTGTCTGCCGACGATTTGCATCTGAAAGTTTTCAAGTTGAATTCTGTATAACACCATACATTAATTATGCATTGTTTTTCTTCAGGCATGCTATTGTTTCGGTTTTTGTTTTAGTTTTACAAACGGTATGCTAACTAATATATGGGGTTATATGGAAATCTTTCCATTTCTGTTTACAATGGCTCCATAAAATGTGAATTTGCCACAACAGTTCCCTAGTTTTACTGAGGTTTTATTTTAAGTAAGGAAATGTTTTAGTTAATGTTTAAGGAAATGTTTAAGTTAAGGGAATGTTTGAGTTGGGAAATGGCTGAATTGACAGCAAGTTACGAACCTTTGCATTTTACAATCGTTCCCTCGTTTATCTCAATAAATTACCAGGAGGATTGATTTCCTTTTTGTTGTTTAACTAACACAAACAAAAACGACGATTTTCTGGCATTGGACTACCGAAAAGCATGGAAAGGTCGAGTCATATTCAACAGAAATACAACTAAGCTACACTAAAACTAACTCTTATTTTCCGTTGACTTCTCGCTGAAAAGAAATCTCTTTTCTGGGAATTTTTTCCAAACGGTTGGCAGTGTATGTGGTACAATAGTTCATTGACCTCCTTTGAAATTAAAGCTTCGTTCGATGCAATGACCTTCGAAACGGTCTGAGCTGACGACAGATCTAACTTATGGCTTAAAATCGTAAAATCTTTGCGGTTAGTACGTACAAATCTCAACTACTTGGCTCGCTCGCTTGGAAGTATCGGAGTCTTGTGTAGCGAAATTCCAGCATTTCTATCAGCCTCTTTTTCGCACCCATACACAACACATTGGGATAAATTAACTGGAAAAGCAGTTGAAACGAAGGTTTTAGCTCGGGCAAATTCTGCTACAAACTACTCGATCATTTATAGTTCACGCAGCTCTCTTTGACGTCACTCAAGCTGATGAGCTTTTCTTCACGTTAGGAACTTCAGCAACATGCAAATTTAATGGCAGCGCCATGAAAATAAGAAAAGTAAGGCCGGAAAAAAGCGATCTTCCCGTCCTCTTATTAAAAACCGGTTTGGAGAGGTTAGTAAATACACGATTTCCTTTCGAAATATTCCAAAAAAGATGGAACTGGCACTTTCAACTCGAAAATTCTGAGGTTAGAAATTTGAACGACTTGCTATGAGGTGAGAGCTCCTCTGGTTTTGCGACCGCAAATAATTGTTCGTGTGATAATGGATGCTCGTGAACAAGTCTATACCAGGAAGGTCTTATTATTTTGAAAATGGGTGTAGCGGAGCTAATTTCATGAGAACATGGTTGTTTCTTAATATGTATTTGAATTAATAGCCTTTTGGCCCAGGGGACGGAAATGTAAAGAAAAAGTACCAGAATCTTAAATGAGATGGGGAAAATGTTTTACTTCCATAGTAACGTACGTGTATATTGTAACGTATATTCTATTTTGTCAAAAAATGCCTAATAGAAAAAAAAAATTAAAAAGTTAAGCATTTAATACACCTTATTCCAAAATGGCGGCCGTTTTTATTATTCTTTTATATCCATGTAAATTAGCCCTTTTGGCTTCGTCAGCATGTGCAAAACACAAAAGAATTTTCAAGCGAAAATGAGGCCAAGAGGGCTAATTAACATGCATATAAAAGAATAATAAATTGGCCGCCATTTTGGAATAAGGTGTATACCTTGGCAGCCGTAGATTTCCAGTCTCATGCAAACATCATTAATAGATCGCGTGGGGTAGATTCGCATTATCTTTGCCCTAACGGGAAACGATAGATTGTGCATCGAAATTGCCCTGTAGTGCTCAACCACGTTGCGACGAAAAATCTGTAAATATATAATAACAAGTAACCGGTTACGGCTTCACAAGAGGGCCATTTGGTGTTTGCGTAACATATATATGCATTGTGTGAAGTGAGAGAGAACTGGATGACGCAATGCGTTAAATTTATTGTGAAAGTCCCGTGCATTTATTGCGTGTCATGAATGGTATCATCATGGAAATGTAATGTGCCGACACGCTGTTTTGTCAAACTCAGAACAAATTCAAACTCATCTTGTTGACCAAATCCAAATCCTTTCGATAGGAAAGTTTCTTTGCATTGTACAAATTAAATTAAGACGAGTTGTTCATTCAAAACGATAAAATGTCCAAAAAACATGGAACGAGGCCATTCACAACATGCATTTTTTTCTTTACTGTAAAGCGCTTGTTACCTAGCAATGAACGTTCCAGTCTACAACAACGTCATTTTTTATGTACTGCTTCACTCAGTCGCAGAAGTGCTCAATACACTTACATCTTACATGTAGAACGAAATATAAATTTCAAGATAGAAAAATGGTTAATAATCACAGTCACTGTAACAATTGTTTCTATCTTTAAATTTATATTTTAAATAGGAACATTTAATTAGCTGTTTTTTGTTTGTGTGTCATTTTTCGCACAAAAAGGCGAATCTTGGTGAATTGAAGACTATCGAACGATTTTTCGTTGGTTTTTTGTAATCGACCATACGTTCGAAATCATTCTTAAATATTATTTCATTTTGGGGTAGTTTGCCCTGATCTCATATAATAAAAAGACCTCAAATGTTCACTGTTTTTTTCATGTGAAAAAATACTTATGCTTAGTTTTGTCAGTTTTGTCGGGCCGGTTTGAGAATAATATTTCGCACTGACATTCCGTACGCCATAGAACCATATATTTTCCTGCCCGATCTACCCAAAAAGTTAATAAGCTAAAAATATTGCATACCTTAACAGTTCCATTTTCCTTGTAGTCAAACCAACCAAGACCCCGGCTGAAAGCCAGAAAGAACTCATACACAAAACCCCTGTAAGTTCCTTGATTCGCCACAGCAGTAATGTAATGCTCAGTGTCAAGTGAAATCTGTAACCATTCCTTATCACTGGCAAAACCAACGCACCAGCCACGCACAGTATCATTAATTCTTGCATACCATTTTTCCCAATAATCTGTGTGTCTGGAGGCGTGCAGATTGAAAAATGGGATTTTGAAGTTTGCCATCCCCAATGCTGAGTTGCACATGTCTAAATGAGAGGATCGGAAAAGAGGTAATTCATTCTTTAATCATAAAATGTCTTTTATCGTGCATGTGAAAATAATCGGTTGTTCAATGGATGGCGGGAACGGTTTCCAAAGGAAAACGAATCACGGAGTTCCATGACAAAGTGTAATGGCGGAATGTTAACTCGACAGTGCATCTGAGTGCATGCAGTACATACTGTGCATTCAGTGCATCCAGTGCATTCAGTGCAAATAGTGCAAACAGTGCATACAGTACAAACAGCGTATACAGTGTATACAGTACATACATTGCATACGTGCAGTGTATACATTGTATACATGTAGAGTATACAGTGTACTGAGAGCAGTGTGTACAGTGTATACAGTCTTTTGATTAAACCTTGTCATTGATCGGTCTCATCCCTACGCGACCAGACCGAAAAGGATTATGGAGAGAAATTAATTCACATTCAATAGCTGCACATTATCAAAATACGGAACGACCTTAAATCGAAGCGATTCTTGTTGTCTTTCCGTAACACGCGAAGACAAACGTGAGTTTTGTTCTCCATTGTAAACGCGATAGAGAATAACTAATCATGCATTTTAATTCACCCATACTCCCTTTCGGTCTGGTCGCGTAGGGGTAAGACCGACCAGTGACAACGTTTAATCAAAGGGCAGTATAGTGAATACAGTGCAATACATGCATACAGAGTGTATGCATATTTTTCATAACCAAAAGTTTCACACCAACAAACCAAGTTTCTTGCACGCATGTCATCTGGTTTCCTTCCGTTCCAGTCTTAATTTCTTAATAAAAATAAAACTGTTAATCGAAATGTTTGAGTTGACGAATTTCTTTGGGTGTTTTAAGACAAATTTTGCCTGATCCTATCGCGTGGTTCGTGAAACAAATCAAGTAAATAATGTTCCTTTTGATGAGTATTTGCACTGTAGATAATAACATGGTATATGTTAGTGGATTAGATGGGTTTTTTTAACTTAAGATTTAACCCGTGGAAAGAAAGACGCTTCTCACCCTTAATGCGAAGAGCATCTCCATTTACAACGATCTGCAAATTCAGAAATAAAAACATTAAATCCATATAAAATTTAACGGGGCAGTGTCACAGGGATTTTGACCTTTTTTGATCAAAACCTTTTACTTATTTACAAAATAATACGAAAACACCAAATAAAGAAGTCAACCAATCAATATTAATGTAAGAGGACAAATTCATGTTGTTTCCTAGCCCATTTTGGAAACGATCGAAAGTGTGAGAACTTGAAAAAGGCTAAATTAGCTTAAGTTAAGTTAATTAAAGTTTCAATTCATTCAGACCCATTCAGTCCCAGGCGGTCTTTGACTAGCCGTTCACTCATAGACAGTTTTGGTACACTAGGGTGGTAATTTATCCCAAAACTGGACCATCAGTTTTTGAAATGACACTAGTAATTTCCATCATTTATACTTTGATGGATCAATAACACAAATCTTAGTTGATGCTACAAATAATGGTATCAAACAAATGCCCAGTCATTGGTGGACAAGTTTAATATTATCTACGCACGTTGCTTCCAATAACAACAGATAAATTAAAGGTAGTAAAATTAGAAATCTAAAATTGATACTAATTGCTTGAGCGCGTGCATATACGTCATTATTTGATAAGGAAAAGCTTTTCGAAAGACCTTAGTCGCCTTAAAAATTCGTAATAAATTCGATGAAAAAATAGAGTTTTCTGTTGTAAAATTTCCGCCTCAAACTTTCATAACATCGGAAAGTTAAACACCTAACCCTAACCCTAACCCTAACCCTAACCCTAACCCTAAACCTAACCTCATTTTCATAACATCGGAAAGTTAAAGAATCTGACCCACCCAGTTTACATTGCGCGCCTACGTTGGTTCATCCGCCATTTTCAGGGCCCCCGACAGTCCATACTGTATTGTAGATTAGAAATTCACTCGTGCAAGAGGTGATATGCTTGCCCAAATATGGAATAGAGCCGTATCATAACATAAGAGAAGCGCGCAATGCAAACTGGGTGGGTTAGACTCTTTAAACACCTTTTCTTTTCGCAGGGATTATTAAAAATGTCGTTTTGGCTGTGCGAAATAAGGTCGAGGCTTGGATTTTCTGAAAGGTGAAAGCAGCCAGTAAATTACATCCATTTTGAAATCACTGGTGATCCTTGCAATCTGATTGGCTCTCAGCAGTGCGATTTATTCCCGAATTGCACTGTTTTTTACTCCAAATCGCATCTTTTTCTCAGCAGTGCGATTTATTCCCGAATCGCACTATTTTTTACTCCAAATCGCATCTTTTTCTCAGCAGTGCGATTTATTCCCGAATCGCACTATTTTTTGCTCCAAATCGCATCTTTTTCTCAGCAGTACGATTTATTCCCGAATCGCACTATTTTTTGCCCTAAATCGCATCTATAAGTCACATCAATATTGGTTCTGACTAAAATCCTGTATTTGGGCAATTAAATTGTGCGAATTCAAAATGGATGCAATAAAGTGGTAATTGAACTTCGTGTCGTGCAATTTTGGTCTGAAATCATACTTGTGATGCGCGCTCGTTCGATTTTGAAATCACGCGTATGATTTCAGACCAAATTGCACTCCACTCAGTTCAATTACCATTATAAATCTTCTGCTGCTGATATTATCAGCTAAAAGAACAGAAAAGCAAACTGTATTAAGCTTTCACATAGATTTAAAGATTCTAAAATCATGATACCAAAGAAAACAGGACAACGCCAATCCAAGCATTGTCCAAAACATTCCCTTTTGGGTGTCCTTGGTTTGATTCCCGTTTTAAACTTAGTGCAAGTGTTTTCGTTGCGCAATTTTATTGTTTTCTTTCAGCTCCCTTTTGGTAATCATGAACACCCGAAACGATGGGTGTAGGCTGAATTGTAAGTACGCAGATTTCAATTTTAATATATTATTTAGGTATCTATTTTAAAATGCGATCTAAAAGACAAATTCTACAAAAACCAAAGGGCTCTTAGAGCCATCTCGTGGGTACGAAACAAGGTAAGGTTAACTTTAGTTGTTCTTTATTTTATTTTTATTTTTTTTTTTCATTGAGTTTCAAGCTTTTGATAATCCTTTAACTTCGAAAAAGTATCCATTGTTATAGCCAGCAGCGCAGTAAACGCCCGAGAGTGAACCGTACAAAAACCCTTGAAACATTTGTTAAAACGCTTATAAGCGGGGGCGAAAGGGGGGGGGGGGGGGGGGGTCATTTTACGGTATAAATTTGCTAGCAGACACACGCGAGAATCCACGCTTTCGGCGCTTCATGCCTTTGTGAGCAGCGGGCATGCTCAGAGTAAGTTTCGATCATGATTCGCGCAATGCACCGCCTGATGTGAACACTTTTCACAGTGAATCATGTTTCATTCGTGATCAGACTAAGCATGTTTCGTGTCCTAGTGTGAACACAGAATCTCCTTTTTTAAGTGATGGCAAGTTTGCATGTTTTGTAGTGAGATAAAGACGTTCACGGCACTAAACAAATATAGGTTTGATACAACATAAATCGAAAATGGCGAACTCGAAACTCACTACTTTTCTAAGCTTGATATTCTCCCTTCGCGGAGCCTAAATTTCATTGCAGTGGCCAAGGTAGGTTTATCCACCTCTTATGAGCTGTAAGGAATATATTTTTCTCTATACAAAGCGTGAAAATTGTATCGTAGTAGCACTTTAAAATGACAGTGTCCTGGGTGATGTATCGTTGTGGTTGCTGTTCAGTAAGAATATAAAAATTATAGATGGTTTTCACGGCGGCCATGTTGGTGACAGAACAATGAAATTTTCATCCTTTGGGAATAAAACTCTATTTTTATGCAAACGATTTCTATTGTTTCTGTCTACCAACATGGTCGACGTTTCGATGTTTCTTACTGAAGTTCTTTAGCAAACCTTTAGTTGTTGTTTTTTGTTTTGTTTTTCGAGAGTACAGCCATGAGCTTGCTTTATTATGTTGAAATAGCAATGTAAATTCACCAAAAGCGATGAAAGAAATACAAGCTAAAGAGACAAATAAACGGCCTTAAAACCGCTCAAAATTCCAACCAAAAAGGCAATTTTTTTTTTATTTCTGGACCGCCTATCACGAGATCAAATTTGTTGCATTGGTTCCTCCATTCTTGTCATCAGTGCACATTATCCCTAAACTACTACTTCCGTTTTGCTCTGTATAATCTTTTTATCCAGTTTAGTTGTATATGTGGTGGCATTTGGCGATATAACATGGAAGTAAGGTAAGCGAGCGATCATTTCAGCGTGACGTCATTGCATAGTGCATATTAATTCTAGGGAAGGAGTTTAGGGAATAAACGTTAAACTTCATCCTGCCGGATTATATGTCTGACTATAAAGAACTACATATCTGCCAGTAGCGGATCTAGGATAGGGATCCGGGGGGCTCGGTCCCCCCTCTCCCCGCTTCCCGCTTCCCCCCCCCCCCCCCCCCCCCACTAAATCTTGCCCAAAGAAGGGCCCGAAGGGCCGACAACTTTAACTCCACCCCCTGTTCCTCTTATTCACTCCCCCAGCCCCTCTTATTCACTCCCCCCGCCTTCCCTAACGATGAAGTCTGGATCTGTCACTGATCTGCCTATACTTTAACAGTTAGATTTTTATTGTGTATTGAGAATTCAGTGCACACAACTTAATTCCCGATTAAGATTTATCTTACCGCGAGCAAAACTGCGACGCACACTAAGGCTTTTCTTTTCCAGGTAACAGATCGATTTTCTTTCGCGATCATAGCAGCAATTGTACTTGAGTTTAGAAGGAACTTAAGTTACAGTTCCAAGTTGAAGACCTTTTCTTTAATTCTTCCAACCACAGTTCATCCTAACAAAAGAAGGAAAAGTGTAAACTGCTTCTAACTGATTTTTAGACAAATATTTAATATACAGATATTGTGTACCTGATATATCCAAGGTCAGTCGTTGTGTGCATGACAACAATTTATCTACGACTTACTGATTTCGTGAATGAAGTTTTCAATCCCAGTTTTATCTGTAGATAATCACGTGAAACTACACAGAGCTGTTTCTCAACAGAGAAAATTCGGAAGGCCTTAGTCGCCTTGAAAATTCGTAATTATTTACACTAAAAACTAAAGTTTTCTTTAGGAAAATCCCGCCTTAAACTTTCGTAAATAACATGGTACAATTCGACGCCTTTTGTTTTCGCAGGGACGTTTTGAGTATGAAGTAAGCTAAGCTAGGACCTTCGGAAAGAAGAAATCCGACGCTAGTAAATACGTAGGATAAGAATCCTTTCTCAAACATTTTCTGCTTTTGAAATATTCAGCTATAAGAACAAAAAAGATCGAACTGTATTTATTTAGCGTTCACGTAGTTTCCTTTAAAGGCACTCAAATGATATGGACAACAGTACAGTACAAAGCTATTCCATGACATCTCCTGAACATTTAATGTTTCGTTGGGTGCCCCTGTCTCGATTTCGTACCTTTTTTTTACAAGTTCGAAATCTTCTTTGTTTAAAGCCGAGCTTAATAAATGATGCGAGAATCGGAGGACGTATTAACCTTTCACGGGAGGTAATCACCTTTCGCTAACAATCATGTAACAAAGCCAATGCAAGCAAAATTTTAGTAAACTTCTTTTTTCAATTCAGGCTGCTTGAACATCTCGACTATCCGTAGTTTCTTATATCTTGCCTTAAGCTAAATTTCGGTGTTGTAAAATGTCATTGTCCTGTTTAACTTTGCGTTGGTGATACGATAAAAATATTCTACTTAGTTACCCGCCGTATTGTCTAAACTTTAAGAAGTTCAATTTTCAACGGATATTTTATCTTCTAGGCCGAAAAAACATGGAAAAGAGGGACCTGAAACCTATAAATTAAATATACTTACAAATAAAGTCCATTTGTTTCTATGACCAAAGAACTGTTGTAATAAAATAACTTGAAGATTTTTTTCATGTCTTGACCGAAACTGCTTCAATAAGAGTAATAAATAATGCATAATGCTATGTTTTGGTTAAGTCTACGCATTGATTTGCACTTTTGTTGTCCAATATGATTCAAACATTTATCACAACTGTCAAAATTCACCACATAACTTATTACTTTTTGACATTCTATGAAAAACAGAAGAAGGATAGAAAAAATACATATTTTCAAAAAAAGTACTTTCAAGAAGATTTGGTTATCGTAAAATTACAAATTTAATAAAGAATTCCTATAACGAAATAACGAATCCAATATAAAAAGTCGAATTCGTCTACTTAAAGACAATTGGATTCCCCATTGACTGTTAATTAAATTTAACAAAAAATGTTTGTACAATGGTAATATAGGGTCGAACATAATTGGTCGAAGAAACCATTTTGTTTTCTGTTTAAGTGTTCCAATAAATATTGATAATTTTTCACCCCCTTACGTTTACTTTATAGCAACCTTGACACAACAAGGTCAAACAGATTCTTTTGCCTTAACAAAATTTTCTGGTACTGTCAACATCGATTCAAGTCAGATTTGTGAATACAAATCGATAGGCTGAGTATAGCGTAAAATAGCAACGCTATTTTCAAGCTGTAACTATTGAATAAAAACTACAAAAAAAGTTTTTAATTAATAAACCTCTAGCTATCATCTGTTTGCTTTTTTATCTTTAATTGCGATTAAAAGAAGTTGTTAAGGCATCGTCGATTTGAGTTTCGGTAATTTTAGTCAAATGACTTAACGTCCAGGAGAAAATGAGCCCATCGTTCCGTTTTCGGGAAAGCCTCGCCGGGTTTGTGTCCACTCCAAGAATGATTAAACCCACGCGTGGGTGTTGTTCTACGCAGGTGTAACACCAGCTTGGACATTTAAAAGATTAGGGGCGAACCACTAAGTTTCTGAGGGGGAGAGATATTTGTGAACTCTCCTGGAAAAAATATCCTGCTACTGCAACTTTTTTTAGCAAAAACATTACTGCAGCGATACAGCTCATCCTTCTCATGTTTCAATACATTTTAACCAACCTGGCCACTCTAACAGCAACATCCTCCTCATTCCCTTGGAACTTAGCCTCTTCCAGGCGTTTAGATTGTGGGGAGCAGCGAAAAGCGACGCGTGGCGCTATAGGGTCGGCGCGAGGAAAAACTGGGAGAGAGGCGGCCTCCCCTCGCTTTTTCTCTTGCGCCCAATTTTTCTTTCGCGCGCCACAAACTTAACGCCCGGAAGAGGCTACTTGGAACTCATCCACAACAACCGCGCGACTCAGTCAGAAAGGCAAGCGAGGCCCATCTTATATATAGATAAGCAATGACGCTTGATCCTCGTGGTATAAATAGACGTGATGAACTTAATTAGTGACATTTAGCTTCTTTCTTACCAATCATTTTCTGTTATTCTGTTATGTCATATTTCAAAAGTTTTATATGTAACGGCCCTTTTATATCTGTATTCATTTTTGTTTTTTAGCCCCCGTAGAAGGTCTGTTTTCCAAACCTAAAATATCGGGCAAATATATTCAACTGTTTGTTTTTTTTATTTCACTTTTTTATTCACTCTTGTCGCAATCTCTTCTCCTTGCCGTAAGGATCAGTTTGCCGTTTTTACCTATATTATTACTTACAAGATGCAATGCTTGTTACGTAATATTCACGTAACAACCTCATGTACATGATCCATAAATAGATTCCCCCCCCCCCCCCCCAATAATGAATTTAACAAAAATATGTCGTTTCGTAGAGATCTGCTGCAAACTTTGTGAAAAAAAAAATGTGATATTTGCAAAGAAATGTATGACACACAGGCAGTGTGTGTCCGCCAGCCATATACTTTATTGTAAAAACAGTGAATTTCAAATGTTTATATTTCCTTAAGTTTGCAGCAGATCTCTTCGTAACTTCACATTTCTGGTAAATTCAGTATGGGAAATCTATTAATTTACCTTGTATTTAATTCAGTTCTTATAGGGGAATCTTGCTGACGTCATTGTTTACATTTTGCTTCATTAGCTTACGAATCTGCATAGAGATGGCATCATGCAAAATACGAATTCACTTCAAAAGTTGAAAGAGCTTGTTAAACTTAGTGATGTATGCAATTTTCACCTTTTTTCATGCAATATTAAATGAAATATCTGCTATCAAAAACTGCAAAATTGTTGGGTGGCTAAAGCGCTAATGATCCATACATTCTTTGTAAAATTTTGAGTTTATAACACAGCATTGCATAAAGTGTGTACAGTATATCGGGCTCAAATTTTCAGAGAAAGCTAACTGTACTATGCCCTATCAGTATTCAGAGTTGATTTTTTTGTAGGTAGGTTAGAGAACGAGGCGCATATGCTAATGAGGCAAAAATGGTAAACAGAGATTCCCTATTTTTAAATGTAACGCTGTGTCGAAAAAGGGCTTTTGTATTAGCCTCACGTGTGGGAGGAAAGATTGCGTGACGAATCCAAAGGACGTGTGCGTAGGAGGCTACTTTTGTATGGACTGTCATGAATGACGTAAAACGATTCGTTGTCCAAGCATTATTCATCGTCCACAGCAACCTCGTCCCTAGGGTCTTCTCCGCTTTCAAAATGGGGGGCCGCGCGCAGAAGGTCCTGAGCACGAGTTCGCCACTGTCAAAAGGAATGAAGACCCTGGGAAAGAAAATGGTGTATAAGAGTCATTAGACGTCGGCATCCCTTCATGCGCTTAATGCGCCTGCGTACAGGCCCCGGTTGTTCAAAAGGTGGATAGCGCTATCCACCGGATGAATCACTATCCAATGGATAACACAATTGGTTTTGCTAATGCCTATCGACTGAATAGGACAATCACATGACTTTTAGAGGGTATATAGTTTATTTGTGGCCTGAGTAGCATCATTTGCGCCCGAGCGGAGCGAGGGTGCAAATAATGCTACGAGGGACACAAATAAACTATATACCCGACAAAAGTCATGTGATTATCATTATTGTCAACACACAAGGCCAAATCGTACAAATTCATTTAATAATACAAAAATGTTTAACAGAAACAGAGCCGTTAATGCGTTTGCAGCCCGTCAAATTCAATATCGCCCGCCACTCACGCGTGTTTTCTCGAAGGCAGTTTCTTATTTGGCCACGTATATTGATAATAATAGTGATTTATCCGATGTATAGCGCTATCCACCTTTTGAACAACCGGGGCCAGGACGTCAGAGAAAGAGCCAGAATGCTTTGCACGACACTTCATAGGGCGTAGGTTGACAAAATAAATTATCAGATAGGCAACAAAGGATTGAAACTAAAACAGTATCATTCGCGACTAAACAAAAATGCAGATTGCAATTGAGATCATTTTCTTCTTAGCGCTTTTTCAAAAAACTGGTAAGTAATGCAATTAATTATGTTAAACTAAAACATACTTGCATGGCGATGAACTGAGAATTGTGGACAGTAGAATAGTTAAAGTGAGAGTATACAGCTACTATTTCTTGCTACCCACATGAAATAGAGACTGTAATTCTATCAACTTCATTGCTTGGTTTAAGCGTGGTTTTCACTAAAACATAAGCATAAGCATTGACTAAGCGATCGGGCATAAAAGCGCTTACGTCCTGTGAAAACCTACGGGCCCGATATATGCATAAGCATAAACGGAAACATAACAGCGCTTATGTCCTGTGAAAACGTGCGGGCCCGACATAAGCATTAAGCATAAGCACAAACATGAGAATAAGGATTAATCTTATGTTAAACTTTAGATGCCTATGTTCGTTTTCACTTGACGCAATGCTTATGCATATGTCACTGTGAAAACCGAACCGTTATGTCACAGTCATGTTGTTGTATGCGTACGTGTTTCGTACAACACACAAATAAAATCGTCGAATAACTGTGCACCTGTCGGCAATCAAGGGTCTGAACTTTTCCTCGAAAGATTTAGTATAATTATATTTACCTGCGAAGTTTTGCAACAAAAATTAAATTTCAGTTGATAATAATTGAAAATAGACATTACTGAAGGAACTGACCCAATAGCTTTCGTATGAATGATCAAACTGCTTGGTTTAATCCACAGACTCCAAAGCGCAATGACACGATAATACACTTATCAATAGCTCGCATTTGAATGGTCATACCGAGTGATGGCATACAAAAACTAAAACCACAAGATTCTTGTTAGACTACGTTAAATGCAAGTGTGGACTTTTTATCCTAAATGGTAATTTTTAACTATGAGTATTCTCACAAAACAAGGGTAGGCATTACTGCAACTGGATAAAACCTTTTAAATAATAACTTCAGTTTGTATGTAGTTCTCCCAAGTCATGCAGTTTGTAAGGGCCAATGAAGTGGAAAGTTTTGCCATGCGACTTTTTCGTAATAAATGCAGTCCGGTCGGCAAAACTGTGAATTTTACCACTTTGAGGAGAAGGAATTCGAGAGATAAATAAAACCTAGTTTTTCATGATTTGAATATTTCGCATTAGCGTGCACCATCAGCAGACATTCTGTCAAAAGACAGCAGGTGGCCGTTTTCATAACAAGGGAGGTCCTTATACAAAATAAAACGTTTTTAAAATTTCAAGCTCTCCTCACCGATTGCCAATATGTTATTATAAAATGTATTGTGCTCCCTGGATGATACTTTATTCAAAATAATCTCAAGTCAGTAACAATTTAAGTAACGCTCCACATAAGAACTACAGTAAACTTCATTGTTCTGCAGCATTGGCTCTTTCTCACATAGAATTTCTTTGAGTTCAAGAATAGAGGAGGGGCTGATGGTTCATAATTATATTTCAGTATAAAAATAAAGAAAATCCATTTTCGTCAAATAAATTTTAGGAAATGTCCGTGCTTAACCAATCAAAATAGCAGAAGACAACAGCTAATAATTTTGCTTCTTTGATGAACTTCCTCAAATACAATTTCTTTTAAAAATTGCATGTTGTGCGATTGGGTCTCAAATTACTTGAAACCTTTAAAAAATCAGACAAAATGCACCTTGAACCTTAACGTTTTAGCGGTCTCAAGTGAATTAAGGCCTGGGTCACTGTCGATTTAAAAGAGGGTGGTCTAACGTAAACGGATTCAGAGGTATCTCTTACATAACAATTTAGGCCAAACCGCAAACATAAACCGTTCAAAATGTATATATAATATTGTGGATTTTTTCATCACGTGACCATTCACGCCCAATTTTGTAAGAAATCCATTGACTCAAAATTCCCACCAGTAAGCAATAGTTTTCTTAACAAATTTTATGTCCCAACTATGGCTATCAGTATTGTTCCTGGAACAGCGGGTGGAATGAGAGAAAACCATTTAACGGTTTTCTTTTGAACCGATTTCAAGTTGGAGTAGGACTGGCACTAGTAAAAAACCGGAAATAACACTTGAGCAGTGCAACTATCCGAACCATTCCAGCCGGGTTTCCAAATCCCTGCCCATGCTGAATGTTTTTATGAAGAAAAACTAAATCTGGGAAAGCAGCTAATGGTGGGAATCTTTATTTGTGCTTTTTCGAGATAAAGGGCGTCAGCCACGTGACCAGGCACTTTCAAATTCTTTCTTCTAGTTTCTATACTTTATATTATTTAACCGTCATTTGTTCCTTCATTACGTCTCAATGGGCGAGTTATGGAAAATAAACTAAATGATCAAAACCAGTTTTGACCCAGTCCTTAATTCACTTGAGGTCTTTGAGTCTAGGCCAATGAGATCACTTGTTGTAACGATGAAATAAAGTTGACATTCCATCATCATGCGGATCATTACGTAATTTCTTTATTATACTGCAATGATGGCACATGCTGATCGCCTTTTTAGCGGATGAAAGTCGAATGAAAGAGTTATTGCCCCAATGTTTTCACGCTGCAATTCATTTCCATCCTGGTCATCTGCAGCCAAGGCACTAATTTTTTTTTTTATTTTAGAGCATTGTTTGAATAATTTTAAACACATCTGGACCATTACTTTTCGGTTTCCCATGATATAAAAACGTCTTTTACCCTACTGTCTGGCTCGATTCATGTATCTGTGATAAAATTGGAAAGTCTGTTATTATTATATTATTATTATTATTATTATTATTATTATTATTATTATTATTATTATTATTATATTATTATTAAACTATTTAAAAGTAGTACATTTCTGTGGTGCTATAATGACCTATATAAAGTTGTTTGACGTTTTAGTCTGTACACCAGTGAAATCGTAAAGTGCGAGCATTAAGGTGAAAGCTTTTGAGCAGTATAGTTTCCTGTGCTGCTGTTTATTGTGTTTGTACAAGGTGATTCTAACTTTTACGGTCTATGGATGAAGTCCTAAAGTGTCACTTAAATGAAGTACTTCAGTTTCTGTGTTACTGTTTATTATGCTGTACAAGGTGGTTATACCTTTCAAGTCTGAGGATAAAATCCTGAATTGTGACCATTCAAGTGTAAACTTTTGTCATTTAGCAAGCAGTATATATACAGCAGTGCTAAGCGAGTTGTAACTCTTGAGTTTGAAGACGGCCTATGACCATTTTAAATTAAAGCTATCAGTAAGTGAGCGGTTTCATCTTTCGTGCGGGTGTTATTCGCCGGTTTTGCAGCATTTTCCAAGTTTAAAATTATTCTACTAGTGCTCTAAAAGTAACTTGAACATGTATTTAGGGTTACAAAAGATAACCAGGATGGAAACGGATTGCAACTTGAAAAAAAAATGGGCCGATGGTTTTCAAGTTTACAGCCTTGTGTCTTGGGAAACTTGCTAAAACTCTGAATACGGTTTATTCTCTCTTTGAAAATCACTTGATATCTTCTCCCTCTCAGTGTTCTATAAGCGTTCCGTGTCTAACAAAGATAGTTAGTTTAAACTTGAGGTAGTTATAACCCCCCAAAAAAGTAAAAATCCCTATGGCATTTTTAAAAGCGTTTTGTGTCGCTTTTAGGCGTATCCTTGATGTGTTACAGCTGTTACTCCAAAGTGAACTGGAACCAATGCGATCAACAGCGACAACGAGTTCTATGTGAACCGTGGTTGGACGTCTGTGCAAAAACTCACGTGTTGTTTGAATCTGGTGGAAAACAAATTAACGTTTACGAACGCGGATGTTTTTCAGACGATTTCTGCACCCCGAAGGCCTGTAATTACATAAGCCGTGGCAAAAACTGCAGCATACATTGCTGTGATATTGAACTGTGCAATGGCGGTACTTTGTCAAGTGACAACAAGTTACTTGTTGGGCTGCCTGTGGCTTTTATAATCTTCCAATACGTATTGTGCGGCTAAGGAGGATTCGTCGAGTTCTGAAGATTCTCGTGTTTTTCAACTCCAAAGAAAAACTAATTCCAATTAAAGTAGAACTAATTAATTAAAGGGACACTGTCCCCCAAAACACTAACAAAATTTATAGTTACCTTATTTCCACGTTATATTGCCTAATATCACCAAATATACAACGTTATTGAATAAAAAGATTCTATGGAGCGAAATAGAAGCGGTAGTTTGGGGACAAAGTGCAACATTGCAAGGATGGAAGCGGATTTCAGTTCATCATATTTTCTTATTTTGCAACCGGCGGTCACGAAATCAAAATTTCATGGCCATTCTTATGGAATTTTGACTTTTTAGCTATTATTTTATCTTCCAATTTCAAGATAATAAGGCAAGCATAAAGCAAGCTTAAAGCAAGCTGTGGCCATAATCATGAAAACACAATATATCAGCCAGGACAGTGTTCCTTTAATGTGAAAGACTCACAGAGAAAAGAATTCTTTCCTGACAGATATAATAAGGACTTCTCTAGTCTGCATAGCTGGTTTTTTAAGGTGGGCGAGAGCTCAGTTTTAAAATTTTATTAGCATTTAGCCAACAGCCGTTAAATGGCAGATCCTGCCCGACTAGTGTTTCATGTTTCTTAAAAGTTCAATTCAAAATATAAACAAACTGAACAAACACACGGCTCCCTGGACAGAGTGGCGAAAATTCTGAAAGAACTACAGCGAGGGCAGCAAGTCTTGCAGACATTTACAGCGTTAGGACATAAATAAATGTTTAAAAAAGCATTATCTGTAGTTGTTGTGGCTTTTAATTTTAATCCCTTGCAAAACAAGTCTGAATTTAACATCCGCAAAGGAAGAGCTGAATCGATCCTTGCTTAGTTCCTACAGCCGTAATGGAGAGATTTTCAGCTCCAATCTGCTTAAAACAAAGATCAAAAACACTCATTTTTAAGGAAGCATCAAGTCTATATCATATTTCAAATCCGATTATTATAAGATATATTTTAAAAATTGTGATAAAAGAACTTTGAACCAGCTTTCATTTAACTTCCGAGAGTTTTATACGGAGAGCTTTCGTTCCCCCTATTATAAAAAAAAAACAGCGACGGACTACATGAAATACAATTGGTAATACGTTCATGATAACCGTCACGAATATAGCATCTACAACGTTTAAGTCTATCGGAATCACATACTAAACTTTCTAAGCTGTTCTGGTGGATCCCGTTGTTCTCTTAGTTCTTGTAGTTTCTGTAGTTCTGGTAGTTCTTGTAGTTCTTGTAGTTCTGTAGTTCTTGTAGTTCTGTAGTTCTTATAGTTCTGTAGTTCTGTACTTCCTGTAGTTCTGGTAGTTCTGTAGTTTTGATAGTTCATGTAGTTCATGTAGTTCTGTAGTTCTGTAGTTCTGTAGTTCTGTAGTTCTGTAGTTCCTGTAGTTCTGGTAGTTCTGTAGTTTTGGTAGTTCATGTAGTTCTGTAGTTCCTGTAGTTCGTGTAGTTATCGTAGTTCTGGTAGTTCTGTAGTTTTGGTAGTTCATGTAGTTCGTAGTTCTGGTAGTTCGGTAGTTCGGTAGTTCATGTAGTTCATGTAGTTCTGTAGTTCTTGTAGTTCTTGTAGTTCTGTAGTTCCTGTAGATCTGGTAGTTCTGTAGTTTTGGTAGTTCATGTAGTTATCGTAGTTCCGGTAGTTCTGTAGTTTTGGTAGTTCATGTAGTTCCTGTAGTTCATGTAGTTATCGTAGTTCTTGTAGTTCTTGTTGTTCTTGTAGTTCTTGTAGTTCTGTAGTTCTGTAGTTCTTGTAGTTCTTGTAGTTCGGTAGTTCGGTAGTTCTTGTAGTTCTTGTAGTTCTGTAGTTCTTGTAGTTCTTGTAGTTCTTGTACTTCTTCTAGTTCTTGTAGTTCTTGTAGTTCTGTAGTTCGTGTAGTTCTGAAGTTCTTGTAGTTCTGGTAGTTCTTGTAGTTCTTGTAGTTCTGTAGTTCTGGTAGTTCTGTAGTTCTTGTAGTTCTTGTAGTTCTTGTAGTTCTGTAGTTCTTGTAGTTCTGTAGTTAGTGCAGTTCTGTAGTTCTTGTAGTTCGGTAGTTCGGTAGTTCTTGTAGTTCTGGTAGTTCTGTAGTTCTTGTAGTTCGGTAGTTCTGTGGTTCGGTAGTTCTGTAGTTCTTGTAGTTCTGTAGTTCTTGTAGTTCGGTAGTTCGGTAGTTCTGTAGTTCTTGTAGTTCTGTAGTTCTTGTAGTTCTTGTAGTTCGGTAGTTCTTGTAGTTCTGGTAGTTCTGGTAGTTCGGTAGTTCTTGTAGTTCGGTAGTTCTGTGGTTCGGTAGTTCTTGTAGTTCTTGTAGTTCTGTAGAGCGACGGTCAGGAAAAATCGAGCAATGTCCAAATTTTCTGGCGACACTTGGGAAATCGTTTTATTTCATCTTTTGTCCAGAGTTAACCTTTAGGTGGGTAAGCAACGTGGTGTAGTTTATATTTGCTAGCAATACGTATGTTTTGAGAAAATTGGGAAAATCGATCCAAGCGGCGTTAACTGGAAAATAACTGAATTTTAAAACTGGAAAATCATCATTTTTAAAATGTTTGCGTTTGTTTAAGAAGACGCGTACGGAAATCGGGATACTTTATATCGAAAGACGATCTTTTTCTGGTATAATATACGGTGAATTTGTTGTTCTAGTTATACCTGGCAAATTCAAACACTTCAAAATTAACGGCATGTTTTTGCAACTAAGGAATTCTGTAATATAATGTCAAAGGTCAAGCACACGGTTTAGTATGTGGTATAACTCAAAATTTTCTCAAACTTGGACTTTCATTACTTAAGACCTTGATGTAGTTCATACCTTAAAACCAAGCTGGGTTCTCCATTGAGATTTTCACAAAACGTTGTTAAAGTTGACGAATTTCGACCGGGATGTTGTTTGGCAGGATCGGGTTACTTTAAGTGGCTTGCGAACAAACCACTGAGCACGACAAGCAACCGTCAATATTAAACAGCTTCAATGCTTTCATAATGCTCCTAACTTGCTTTTTATGATGTTTTCTGCTTTATCCTCCTTTTGTTTTTCTCCATAACTGACAGAAGAAGTAACAAGTTAAAGATTCAAACTTGTTGTTGTCTTGACATATGTTGCGTGACAGCGAATATGCAAATTAGTATGCGCGAGAGGGGGGAGGGCCGGGGTGGAGGGTGGTTTGTTAAGTGTGGAGGGGAGGGGATATCGGGACAGCCAGAACTAGTCTTCTATTTATGGAATACTTTGTTTTGACGACCCAAGAATCACTGTTTCAGTCGTGGCTTTATTTGGCAGATTCTGTAATCAAAAGTACTAATAACGGCTCCTACTCCTCAATAAAACCATGCTCTAATACATTGTATCCATACCCATACAAGTCTCATGCCCATACAACTTGATTCTTTTATTCTGAGCGACTTGAGCAACGGAAACAATGCGAAAATTATTCAAGTTTGCACTCGCAGCTTGTGTTACAATTTTGATGTGAGACAAGATGCAAGAAACCCAGTCCAGTGCAACATCACATGGGATTGAAGCTTAAAAGAAATGAGAGCTGGGACCGAAAAAAAATGTCCTCAAATTCGAACTCGAGCACCCTCCACATAGACAATGAGCGGATGAGCTAAAATTCGTTAAGTGTAAAGTTCAATATATCATTGCTGAGATAAAAGAGAGGTCATCATTGGCTTGAGGTTTTGAGTTTCTTGTTAAAATATCACCTAAGCTTCTGTTCTAGTCTTGGCAAATCCTGTTTCATATAGACCGTATAGTGCCTCCCTTGTTCCACAGACCAGGGGCCAGTTGCATAAAACTTAACGCCAGACGTAACAGCTAACGTCGGACGTTCAGCCCAGTCAAAGATACTATTTTAACGTCAGACTTTAGCAGTTACTTCCGACGTTAAGTTCTATGCAACTGGCGCCAGAGTCTGAGTCCCTTATTTCTCTCAGAGATATTCAGAGTAACTGATCACGTGAGCGCGCATGAAATCTCCTGGGGATTTCGCGCGCGCTCTCGTTATACTCGGTCGATTATCCCCTACACGACGATATTGACGTTAATTTATGCACACTCGTGATCAATTTTTGCAAAGACTTGTTGTGTCATTAATTATTCTCTAGTGCACAGCCACTTAGCTTCAGTATCACATTAGTAGAACATGTTATTGATATTTTGAAGAGAACAACTAAGAAAAACCATATCATATTTTGTGCGCGTGGCCGGCTTTAAATGTTTTCAACCGGAAGGGTTACCGGGCGGTAGTCTCTTCTTCCTCTTAGGGATTTCTACTGTGTGAGTCGCACGAATATTTCCTCCCACACGTGCCCCCACTTTCTCCCACTTGTATCCTAGCGGCAGGCGATTTTCGCATGCCTCCGCGTGTTTTGGTCGCTCATCCATCTCTGAAAGAAAATAAAGTGTACTCAGTCCTATTTAAGGTTAATGCGAAAAACGGAAATCGCGTCATTTTCCAACAAAAAGAATTAGAGCAGAGAGATCACGCGAGACCTGATCATGTTAATTTACTGCTGACATCAGCAGCTGCTACAAAACGTGGACAGTTTGTCAACGTAACAACTGTTATCTCACTGACGTCTATATCGAAGTGCTCGCACAATCTCCTGAGCATTGGTATGCCAGATTTGTTCAGTTTGCCTTGCTTTAACAAGGTCACAGATATTACGACAGTCAAACACAATTGGATGTTGTAACGAAACTTCCCTCCGCACTTCTTTTGTTAGGTCTTCAAGGCTACTCTCGAACTCCGCGGCCTCGTCGTCATTTTCGTCTATACCATCCTTGTCCAGTAAGCTCTTTTTGGTAGAAAGGCGACTGAAAAAGCTGGTTATTTGTTGGCTGGTAAGGAATTCATCGCTGCTGAATAATCGTTCTCCGTCACTTCCTCTTGCCTGTATCATATCTCTTACAACAACATCTGGACCAGCTTTGCGACCCGTGTTCTCACCAATATTGCCGGAACGTTGTTGTTTTAACAGTACTCTTAAAAGTACTCTTTCTGTCTTGCATTAAAACGTGTTATTCGTATCTGGGATGATCTCAATGCCCAGCCCAATGGGAGAGTAGACTGTAGTGGCACTTTTTAGGCACTTCTTGGACATTTCGTACACAGGGGACGCCCACCGTTTGAACATCTAGTCTCCCTGCATATCCATAGACGGCTTGGTCTAGGAGTGGTTCTCGTTCGAGAGCAAGGGTGTGTTTCCCAGAGACACAACTTTATTACAATTAGAGACAGAGACAACAACTTTATTACAATTATTATTACAATTACAAATACAAATACAATTACAATTAATAAATTATTATTATAATAAAAAAAAATAAATAAATAAATAAAGTAAACTAAAAAAGAAATTTTCCACGTAACCCGCGGTTAGCTTTGGCTAATCGAGGCGGGAGGTGAGGACAAGAAGTGCTGTTGCAGATTTGAGTAACGTTGGTAACACTTCATACATCTCTCTTCTGGGCACGAAAAGAGACGAGCATATGGGCTTTTCTGTTTCTGTTTCTGTTTCTCCACTCGAGCTTTTACTGGAACCATCTTCCTCGCTTTCGTGCCTAGGGACAGTTTGCGCTTGGAGTTACAGGGGTAAAATTCCCTGTAATAACTTCTTTATTTTGTCAGTTAAGCATGGAATTTCTGATTTTTACAGACGCATTCACCTTCGCACAAGGAATGCTTTTTCCCTGGTCAATTCCTTCCAAAGCGTAATAATTGTCATTGTATTCTCCTAAAGTGCCTAAAGCTTGATGTTTAAAGAGGCTCTAGCTGTGGGGGGTCCACATAAAGTAACCCGGACCAATGACATTCCACCGGATGACGAAATGGCTTCTTTCATTTCATCCGACGTTTCGATTTTGTTTCCAGATTTCAGGAATTTATAACTGCTCTGGATTTTATAGCTGCAGACTTCCTGTTACAGGCCCCCCTCCCACCCTGTGGGTCACAGAAATGTATGCGCTTGACAATCGCACCATGAACGGCTTTCCAACTATACATGCAAGGCTGATTGTGTTACCGCAAAAATGAGAATGATAACAACCAGCATTGTCTTGCCAGTAGTACACGTATTATAACTGTGGTATAACAACCTTCAAATCTTTGAGGACGTCAGCCAGAAAAGAGAACACAGTACAGCTATCTTGGCCACAACTTCTAAACACATGGCATAGTGTGAGGGTTTCGTACTTTCCATTACTGGTACTTCCATTTCGCATGGCCACAGTCACTTCCCAGAGAACGCCACGTTTCCCAAACCAATCAGTTTGGCTTTCCCGGTATTTTCGAGGAATAAACCATGGCATGGCCCAATCCTGTATAACTGATGTGTCGTCCAGATGTTGAAGGATGCCTAATCTTGCTTTATCTTGGTTTACCGAACACAACGAAACTAATGCGATTTCCAGGCATTTACATCACGTTTTGAATTTCCGGCCATAAAGACAAGTTCATCGTGTATTTGGCCCTTTATTATTGGAAAGATCTTCAAGACCCATCCCGTAGAGAAGGATATAACAACTGTTCCCAGAATAAGTTTAATTTCAGTTTCTACCCCCTAACGTCGGTTTATTGACAAGGAAGACTTGACGGTGTGACCTGCGGTGTCCCTTTGCAGTTTAGAAATGGAATAACCTCAGCTCATGTGATCTGCTCCCATCTCTAGGGTCATAAGAGCAAGAGAACTAAAAGACGGCACTTTACGTCCATGATGACAAAAAAATAGCAAAGCAAATTCAGTCCAATTTACTTCCAAGCTTCGCTAATTAAATTTATCCCATTTTTAGATTTAATTTACTAATTCAATTTATTTACTTCAGTAAACAGCAATAAGATATCTAAGTCATTTTTCCTAGTTTGTAAAAAAAAATTCTGTTAAAGTATTGAAGTATAAGCATCTATACGACTTTTATTTTGGTGTGCATTCTACCAAAGGCATAAGCAAAAAAATTAAAAAAGTTAAACAGGTTTATGTCATCTGAGACCAGAGCCAACTGAACTGCATCCCGATATTTATTCCTGATTAGTGACAAATCTTATCAAAGCTGAAAAATTCCATCGCCCAAGTGAGAAAAAAAAAACAACATCATTCCCTTGTCAGTCCAAAGCCTTTATTGTATTTTAAAAAGAGAACGAATAAGTGCTCAAAACGAAATCGTTTTCAGTACGCTTTTCGTCGTGGCGGATATGTAAAAACCCAGCTTGGTGTCACGGTAACGCAACAACCGTTGTTTACTCGCCGTTGTAGAAATTTAAACGAATTATGGTTTATTTCAAAAGCGTCGTGTGAAGCACTGTGAAAAAAACCCAAGCTGATTCTAATACATTATCAAGAACAACCTTTAATTACTCCAATGACACAGTTTAAGAAAAAATCTGAATTATACCACATAGCGAGAAACACATTTGAATTTTAACGGTATTTGCGGGATCTTTTCCGTTTAAAAATAAAGCAGTTTCCTGCGCAATTTTTGCTTTTATAAACAACAGTAAAGTAAAGTTATATTATTTGTTCTAATTGTGAGGCACTTCCACTATTAATAAACGGTATAATAATCCTTAGGATTTTATTTTCTTGAAGAAGAGAAGTCATTGAAAAATATCAATTTCAGACTTGCGTGCGGGTACTTTCGGGATCGTTGCGGGTCAAATTTGTTTTTCTCAGTTTTCTCAGAAATAATGCGTTCCTGAAGAAAATGAAGTACATCAAATTTCTTCCCTACTCAGTGGCTCTTTGTAAGCAGAAAATAAGCGAAACTAATTTGTCGAGTGTTGCCATCGAATGCTCGGTATTTCCTGACCGTCGCTCTGTAGTTCTTGTAGTTCGGTAGTTTTGTAGTTCGGTAGTTCTTGTAGTTCTTGTAGTTCGGTACTTCTTGTAGTTCGGTAGTTATTGTAGTTCGGTAGTTATTGTAGTTCGGTAGTTCTTGTAGTTCTGGTAGTTCGGTAGTTCTTGTAGTTCGGTAGTTCTGTAGTTCTTGTAGTTCTGGTAGTTCGGTAGTTTTGTAGTTCTTGTAGTTCTGTAGTTCTTGTAGTTCTTGTAGTTCTTGTAGTTCTTGTAGTTCTGTAGTTCTTGTAGTTCTGTAGTTAGTGTAGTTCTGTAGTTCTTGTAGTTCGGTAGTTCGGTAGTTCTTGTAGTTCTGGTAGTTCTGTAGTTCTTGTAGTTCGGTAGTTCTGTGGTTCGGTAGTTCTGTAGTTCTTGTAGTTCTGTAGTTCTTGTAGTTCTTGTAGTTCGGTAGTTCTTGTAGTTCTGGTAGTTCGGTAGTTCTTGTAGTTCGGTAGTTCTGTGGTTCGGTAGTTCTTGTAGTTCTTGTAGTTCGGTAGTTTTGTAGTTCGGTAGTTCTTGTAGTTCTTGTAGTTCTTGTAGTTCGGTAGTTCTTGTAGTTCGGTAGTTATTGTAGTTCGGTAGTTATTGTAGTTCTTGTAGTTCGGTAGTTATTGTAGTTCGGTAGTTCTTGTAGTTCTGGTAGTTCGGTAGTTCTTGTAGTTCGGTAGTTCTGTAGTTCTTGTAGTTCTTGTAGTTCTGTAGTTATTGTAGTTCGGTAGTTCTTGTAGTTCTGGTAGTTCGGTAGTTCTTGTAGTTCGGTAGTTCTGTGCTTCGGTAGTTCTTGTAGTTCTTGTAGTTCTGTTATTCTTGTAGTTGATTTCTTTAGGGTGCGTTCGATTGAATATATTCCAAAATAGGAATATGCAGAATGGTTACAAAAAATCGAGATTTTAGGGATTTGGGAGCCATAAAATCTAAACATGTGCTATTGTCGTATTGTCGTACTAATTTGACAAATTAATACTTCAAGTCTGCCTAAACAAACAACTGCCATTATTCATATTACGGAATGCGGTTAATGGGACACGCCCTCAGATTTAATATACACTGTAGCTCAGCTGGATTTCCAGGGTCGCGTAATTTTTACTGCATTTACGTTGAACCGTGCTTAACATTTTTACTTTTACACATTCCAAGCTGGTAATACACCATCTCTGATTTTATTCACGCACGTAAAACGCACGTGAAAATAACGCGACACTGGAAATCTACCTTCAGCTTGGCCTTTACGCATAAGCGATTGAAAACGCACAGAAAACAGACATTTTAGGCCCCGTCCACACGTATCCGGATATTTTTGAATCCGCAACGTTTTTGTTGCGGATTGGCCTTCCGTCCACACGTATCCGGCGAATTCGGGCAAATACGATTCGAATACGCTACTTGTGGACGCGAATATTTTCTAATCCGTGACAAAAAAGTTTCGGATTCAAAAATATCCGGATAAGTGTGGACGGGTCCTTAAAAACGTTGTCCAAAATTTATATATTTTTGAAAAGGGAGTTTTCTCGTTTATGTGTGGAAGACTAAACCGGAGAGCCCAGACGGACTGATAGGTATATCCGCCTCTAGCAAGGCGTAAGGAATGTACAAAATGTACAAAAGTTAAGTTTCGATCGTAGTAGCACTTAATAACCATTTTCATTTTTGATGCGGCATTTTGAGTCACCGTTGTAGCTCTCCTGGATCCGCCATGCGCAGTTTAATAAAGGTCATTGAAGACACTTGAGGTGAGCTTATGGTAAACCGAAGACATGCAATGTTGACAATGTTGACATGACAATGACAATGTTGACAATGACAATGTTGACATGACAATGTTGACAATGTTGACATGCATTGAAGACACTTGAGGTGTTGTTGACAATGACAATGTTGACATGACAATGTTGACAATGTTGACATGCATTGGAGACACTTGAGGTGAGCTTATGGTAAACCGAAGACATGCAAATGTTTTTTTAAAATTTGGCACGCCTTTTCAAAATCCAACGCATTGATAAAAGGGGTTAGTTTAAAGAGGACGTACGAACCATGGGGATTTAGTGTCATTTCAAAAAACAAAACATATTTTGGTATTCACAGAAATCGAAAATAATGGTTCAGTTTTTGTCATAAATTACTAACCTAATGTACTAAAACTGTCACAAATTACTAACTTTATGTACTAAAATTGTCATAAATTACTAACCTAACGTACTAAAACTATCATAAATTACTAACCTAATGTACTAAAACTGTCATAAATTACTAACCTAATGTATTAAAACTGTCTTTAGTCGTAGGCGGACTGGGTCTCTATGCAGTACAACTTAACATGGCTTCTGAATGGAAATATCTTGTTCACGTTTCAAGCAATCCAAAAACTCTATGCTCATCTCATGAACCTATGTTTTGGAGTGTTTTATAACTTTTTGGGTGATTTTTGGGTATGTTAGAGAGGAAATAGTTTTTCTCAAAGGATTTGTTAATAAAATTCAGATTAATAAGAAATATCGAAGATTTAATAAAGTTTTAAAATTAGAATTTGTAGTTAATAATTACAGATGGACACCAAAATAGTCCTCTAGCAACTTGGGGTGCTCTTGCGTGGGTATCAACTGTCTGTTAGTGTCCCTAAAATAATTTTGTTTCTTCTATCCCTTCTTCAAACCTCTTGAAATTTCATTCAAGTTTAGGTTAACTCCTGCCTTAACCTAATTTTGTTCAAGTTCTAACATTTGCGCTTCCAAAATGGGCTGCAACAGACCATGACTTATTCCCGTTTAAAGAAGTGGTTGATTACTTTCTCATGGTGTTTTGGTAATATTTTTTTTTTGTAATTAAGTGATGACATTGTAGCATGGTTTGACAAAAAATGGTTAAAATCCTTGTGACACTGCCGCTTTAATTAAAAATAAATAAATAAATAAATAAATAGTATGATATTTTTCTTATTCTAAAAACAGTTTCCTTACTGTCTGATACTCAACATAAAATAATACTCAAAACGTCACCTTTGAATGTAAAAACCGTTACTTTCTTTACTGCCAGTAAAGAAAGTAACGGCGCAGAATGCTTGGACACATTATTTTTTCGTAATCGGCGAAGCGGCAAATTTGAATGCGAGTGAGCTTTGAAAAGCCCGGAATAAGAGAAGAAAGGGACCAAATTGGCAAAGTGGCGTTCATAAAACTTGCATTCCTGATTTTAAGAAAAAGGATTCTAAAAACCCACGCACGGCTTTTTGAAGAGGAGTGTTGCATCTACAATTTAAGCCTAAAACGAAGACGATCGACAAAGCATAACGACTTGGATTTTACGCTTAAAAATACCGAAAACCCGGGCATTTTATGTATGAGGTCCGTTTTCTAAAGCTATTTGCTGAAAATTTACACTGCTTAAGGAAAACCCACGCACGGCAAATTGAATATAAAGATTTTCTTGAATAGAATCCGTTTAAATTTTCAAATTTGGTGATCAGGAACCACTTGGATTTTCAGTTTGAAAACTGCTAGTTGGAGTTGCATTTGAAAATGGCGCGTTTGAGCGAGCGAGCTATTGTTTTAAGCCCGGGAGCGTATAACAATGGTTGTCAAGACTAATACAATACCCATTCAAGAAAACCACTCGGTTGTGAAATAGTTCACAAGTTCATAATTGCCGCGAGATTTAAAACTGATCGCAGTGCACCAGCTGATTTAATCAAAACTGCAGACCAGATCGCGCAATGAATACGGAAATCGAAAACGTCAGTGATCGGTACCTCTTTTCAGAGCGCTTCGACAACCCGATCCATCCGTTACTAGTTAATATGGTACCTCCTTTCGTCAATGAAAACAACGCGATGTTCCACCTTCAACTAAACGGTGAAGCAGTCTGGAAATGGAGAGAAATGTATGCGTACCCGCGGACAGAGTTTAACCTTCTCCAACAGAGCATTTTGCCTTTAGGATACGAGTTAACGGCGTCTGCCCGAGCACGCGTTGGGAACGCATTTGCAGAGAGCATTAGGCGATTTTGGCGGAAGATCCAAGCGACCGAGGGCAGTAAAAAGAGGAAACGGATCAAGGCAGAGACTTGGGTTAAACTGGCCATCAAACCCGAGGAAATCGAGCGCACTCCTGATGATGTGTTAGCGCAGCTTACAAAAGAAAACGGCAACCTTCGTGCGACGGTGGATGAAAAGGCGGCAGATATATATATATACGAGGAGATGCGAAAGAAACTCGTACGCACTGGTAAGGCCTTCACGGACGTAGGAAAGCAACAACAACACACACATTTAGCACAACTACAGTAAGTCGACTTTAATATTACAACGGTAACTAGTGTAAACTAGAAATAGTGTTCACTATAGCTGCCCCCGCTTTTGATAACCTGTTTATGGGATGTGTATTGAATATAAATACTGTGCATACGACTGTTGAAACTTAAGCTTAACGCTTCAAGCATTTTATTGAAGTTAACATCCATGCAAGTAGTCGACATATTTATCTGTAAATTTGACAATGAAATCTATTACAATCATATAGTATTGTATTAATATTCTGTGTAACAGCAACATATTGTATGTTATCCGAGATATTTGCGATCTGTTGGATCAAGTCTGTCGACCCCGTTGCTGATTTGTGTCTGACAAACCAAATTTATTCAGTATACTGTTGAATGCTTTTGAATTCAAAGAAATCAGTGAAGTGCAAAATACTCATCTTAAAATGCTTCTCGAAGATGGCGAAACGCGAACTCGTAGATGCAAGACCTTCAAATGCTGCAAGATGCTGCTAAAAGATGGCGAAGCTCAAAGGTGCCGAAACGCGATCTCGTGGTTGGAAGTACCCGACAGCGCCGTGCGCGCTTGCTAATCAAATCGAGAACTCTTCGCCCACTACAAACACATTTCTTACGTTTTCAACAAATATTCTTTGTCCTTGTATGTATACACCCGGGGAATGCTAGGGTGCCTCCTCGGGTTTTGGCTTGGTTGCCAAGGATATTTGTGACGCACACCTATCTTTGCACTTCTTGATTGGACTCAGTTTTCAATGATATCTCAATGATATCATTGCTTATTTTTTATTTATTTATTTTTTTTTTGCAGAAAGAAAGCTCACGATGCACAATGGTTATTTGGGGAAACACACAGCTTAATACCTGAATCAAAACTGAACCCAAGGTTTTTATTGTGTAACATTAATTTTCCGTGCTTGCGCTTAGCCAGTCCTTGAATGACGCGCTTGCTCACTGTTCTACCTTCGCTAGTGTCGTTGTGTCGCCCATGTGAACCAGGATATTAAACACAGGCATGAGTGCAAATCAACAAGAGCCTTATACACAGTTCACTCTGGTGTTGGACGGGTGAACGGAGTTCAAAGAGACTGCGCTAGACTGCAAGCGGTCATTAATCGAATGCGCAAGCAAATCACGTGATCGTTCCCAGGAGCGAATGTAATGCAAACCGAGGGGCTCCCGTTTGCTCGCTCCAGTCTCGCGGCAACAACAACAACAACAACAACAACATTCTTTATTTATGCACGATATAGGTTAAAGCAAAAGTCTTGCTTGTGGGGTCGTGTTCCTAGCTACAAATTAAAAACATTTCTATATACATTAAAATTAATAATAATTATATACACGAGTGTTCACATTAGTAAAACGTAAAATCCGTTACGTTCCTACTTTGCGTTTGAATCGAGGTTGCATTGAAGTCCAGTTGTCTAATAAAATCGTCCTTTCTAGCTCTGGCATAAAATTGCTTAAAATCGTTAGTGTGGTACCTGGATGCAACCCCTGATGCAATGTTCCAAAGTGCAGCACCACCTCGATAGTTGATCGAGTATTTCATATAATACGAACAATGAGCTAACCCGTTCAACTTACTGAAAAGGGGCATCTACCTGCGTATGTCGCTTTGTGCTTGCGCTTATTCATAAAGTACGTGAACGTAATAAATTAGTTATTCATAATGTGAACGTAATTTCTGTTAACTAAGCCCACTTAAAATATGTAGGAATATATCCATAAACAATAATCATTAGTATACACGTTACCAAATCCGCGGATAGTGTTTTTAACGTGCTCTGACTAGACTTCTTGCAGTCTCTCTCTAGTTAGTCGAGCGGGCGAGCAGATACGGGATCGGCAATCGACCGAGCGGCGAGCAAGAGAAAGTAAAGCGAACCGAGGGGGCGCTTCCCCTCGGCTCGTTCGCTCGCTCCAGTCTCGCCGAGCTCTTTTTTCGTGATTCGCTCGCCCTCTCGATTGACTGTGAAAGGACAGCTATCAATTTATGCTCTGATTGGCTAAGGGATGATATTTGCTTTTTTTTTCGAAATGTTCAACTTAACGCGCATTCAGAATAATTCATGCAAGTGTTATGGCTCCGTCAATTCCAAGCCCGCTCATCCCCCTTTTCTCGGGCATTTGTCGAGCATTTGCCTTTTTTTTAAAATAATGTTGCAAATGCCCCACGGTGGGGCCGGGTCAGCTTATACGTACAAATCCCCACGGTGGGGCATCTGGAAGAGTGCAAATTCCCGACCCATGGGACAAGATGAAAATTTTATTTTAATGATTATTGATGGGAGCAATAATTGTTCAAAAATAAATGGATCTTCATTCATGCTAGGAACTATTGCCCCTCAGTATTACTTATACCCGCTCCCTCATTCGTTCTTAATATTTGTGTTATGTTGCTGCAAAACTTTTGACTCTAATAATTTCCTGTCGATTCTCGTTGTTAATGTTGTTAATTTTTATTAAAATTATGCTTACGTTCAATTGAGGTCGCCGTTGATTGCAATGCTTTTTCAAGTAAGTTGCCATTGAATTTTTAAATGGCCAGATTCTTCTGTTGCGACATATCCTGATGGAAAGACACCACGGCCACGAAAGTTGGCAAATAAAACGTCAACAAAAATTGGATCAAGATAGATTTGGGTTTATAATTACCGTGGAAGTTGCTGTCAAACAAAACAACAACAATTTATGTATGTGTTTTCGTATTACATTAAACGGCGATATTATCATTGGTTGCTAACTATAGTTTTTAAGCAGATGAAACCAGCTGTCTACGGGCCAATTTTTTTGTCCTCTGTGAACACAGGAACGTTTTGTCCGTGAGGTTATCTTTATAAAGACTACAGACTTTTGTTATCCTCCAAAAAAGGAAGAAAGGTACTTGTTTATTTTATAGAAGTGTGATGTTAAATGCAGTTTAATTTGTGCCCTTTAACTGGTTCGGAAGGGTTCAATTTCTTGGGCTTTCAAACATTTGAAACGTACATCCTAGACATTTGTTCATACAAAAACTAGAGTTGATGCACCGTAGACCAACTTCAGACTTCTTTTTTTTTTTAGATTAAACCAAGCATTTGGAGTGCTTTCAGTATCGTTCTTCCGACGAGGTTGGTATGTTGATATTAATAGGTCAAAAGAATATGTACATTGAGAGGAAACAGTAAAAATTCTCGCAGCCAAATGATAACGTCTGCTTAATTTGTTCAATACCGTTTTACTCATCAAGGATTTAGTATATGCATTACAGAGCTGGGGATTAAGAAAGAGAAAACAAAAGATTTAGGGTGTGCTGTTCTCGTTTTCTCGTTCAGTATTGGTATAAAGTAATGACAGTAATCTAATCTGACTTGCGATTGTATTCGTTACTTATTCAAAAAAACAAAAAACAATTCATATGGACACATCTATTTCCCTACCATTCTGCCTTTGGGTAAAGATCATCTGGGTTTCTAATTTTCCTTTTAGATTTTCGCCAAATCAAGTGATAAAATTTAAGTACACGCTGCTTTGCGTCTGTTTGCAAATTTTTCTGTTAACTTCTTTACCAATAGCTCCCTCTGGTTAAAAAGATCACCCGGCTTAACAATTTTGTGTGCCATGTTTTCCGGATGTTAAGGGCACTGAAGACAAATTTACACGCTCTCTTAATTGATAAGGCCATCGAAAATGATAAAATGTTTGTAATTCGTTTCCCATTGTCCTCCCTCTGGTGAAAGTGTGGCAGGGGAAGTATGTAATGTTGAAAGATATAAGTCCACAAACAATTCAGATTTAATATACAGGCCAGTAAAGGGTATAGCGATGTCTATTTAAAGAAAATGAAATCTTCATCAAATTGCTTTTTATAAAAGAAAGAAATATGTGCTTATGAATAAGTTAAAGATTAATATTTTGCGTGTCAGACAGTGCATCTGGAATATTTTTCTTACTTTTCCAAACAAATGGGTTGATTGGGCAACGGGAAACGAAAAAAAATAATATTTGGGATGGCCTAAAAAAATACCAGGTTTTGGTTATTTCCCTGTTACGTTGAAAAGTCCTATTGAGTGAATGATATTTCACATGCACGCCGGTTTTTTCCATTTTGGTAAGTTGGAAAATAATGATTAAACAAAATAGAAACATGCATAATTATCTACTCAACTTTTTTTCTCGTTCTGGATTAAAGGCTTATCTAGGATTGTATACATCGTTTGTTATAATTGTTTTTTTGTTAAATTTCTAGTCACTGCAATAATTACACAACTCTGTAAAACGTTTTGCCCGACAGAAGCTGTTCTATATTAATTTCTGACGGTCGACAAGCAGAATAACTGAATCTTTGATTTTATTTACAGCATCTGGATCCAGCTGACTCAAGCCACGTACAACTCTTTCTTGGTGAGTCTTTTGTGAAAGTTGTCATTAATTATTCATCATAAGAGAACAGCCGTCGTGCGTGGCATGAAAATACAGTGTTGCATTGCCAAATGACAACAGTAGATAACGGCTCAAGCTTCAACCACAAAAATTGTCAAAGGCCCTACCATTTCTCCGTGACCTAAAGTTTATGCTAATTTATTAAACTCAGTCAAGCGAACGTGGCGGGAGCAGCGAAGCGATAAGCGAGCTTACAACTCGGCACACAAATATGTTGAATTGTAACAAAGGGAAAAGACTGGCAATGTACAAGGATTCAACAAGACTTCTGATGAAGGAGCTTGTGTTTAAGAATGCAAAACTTCCTTGTGCGTTTGTGATTATTCGACAGCCTTACCAATATTCAATGTCCTTGAAACTCCCAGACATTTTCAAGTAAACATTAATGCTTTCGTCGTGAGATTTTAAAGGAAATTTATCGATGAGTTTTTTTTATAATCGCATTTTTCACAGGAGCACTACAAAATTAAAACAAAAATTAGTAAATATACCATCTTATATAGTGCGGCCTCGACGGAAATCGGAAAAAGCAATTTGCTTCACACTCTTTCTCAAAAAAGCCTGAAGCCGAGAGTACCTTCTCCAACCCAAAAAAAATATTTAAAAAAGCGTATTACACTCCTTTAATTCGTGATTAAAGTAAAGCAATATCAAATTGCTAATTTTAACAAAGAATAAAGTAACCCGGATTTTCTCGAAAACGCTCTCAGAGATTTTGCCCAAACTTGCAGTACTTGTAGCCCTACCTTTGAAGTATAACGTACGGTAGGTAGTTTTAAAAGTTTAGGTCAGGTTCTCATGAAAATGGGCAATATGTAAATTGGGTGACGTCATTGCCGTGTTGCCATGGTAGCTCCGATGCTAATTAAATTGACATTAGCGTAAAGTTCAATCTTTAAGAAGCTATGTGTGTTAACGGCGAGTCAATCCGAGCTCTAGCACCGACGCTATGGGCACTCAAATGTGAGGTGTGTGGACCCTCAAAAACTGCCGCGAGCCACCTTAAATGTTGATTACTAATAACTTTCTTTCTGTCCGCTAACGGGTATTACCAATTTGAGTAAGATTGTTTATAAATTTTAATTAATTTTAAATAATATCGCAATGATTTATGGGCCGCATTTTTCAAATGAAGGCCTAGATCATAAAATAATCCATTTTATTCAATTTATTGGGATACAAATAAAACTAATTTATTGTGTTAATTAATTTCAAGTTTTACCAGGCCTCGTTTTGATAAAGAGGCTTGGAGCAACTAGAACGTGGCCATGGTATTTGCATTGCATTGTATTGGATTCAATTTGGAATGAATAGAATGGGATGGGATTGAATTGGATTGTAATGAATTGTATTGTATTGTTCCTCACATAGAACAGCATTGATAGTTCAATGGCAACAAAATTCGCTGCTGATATCTTCTGTGGTTTTATTTGCAGACTTTTCATTTGGCTGAAATGCAGCTACTTGTTTTCCTGGTGGTTGTATTATTCGCTGCTCCGTGTGCTGGTATGTACCGATACATTTTTTGATTTAATAAATAAATAAATAAATAAATAAATAAATAAATAAATAAAGTCGGAAAAAAGGAGGGGGTTAAGGCAATGCAAGCCCAGGAAATATGACAGTTGCGTTACGCTTTTCATTTGATTGGCTGCTAGATAGAAAGCGTTTTTGCTTCGATCGTTTAGGGGGTGTTAGGCTTAGAACCCACTAGCGACATAACGATGATAATCATAATCGAAATCATAAACATAAGCTTCTTATGGTCCAGTGGAAACATCTTTTTTTTAATTCTTTCCTCGAAACCAGTTTATCCCTCCCAAAGGAGACTATCTTGAGATGAGTCCGACTGGAAAGAATTGGAACTAGTAGTTCATTGGCCAGAATAAAATCGTTCATTTGCGTGTTATGATTATGTCTAAGGTTTTCACGAGCGCCACATTATCATGATCACAGAGACAATCGTAATCACAAGATAATGTACGTTCTATTATGATTGGTGCAAATCAGGTCGTAAGTGCCTTCTTTTATTGAATTGAATACCACTGTCAGCTTTTTTTCTTGAACAAAGCACATTTGGTATCATCGCTATAGCCAGGGTTGTCAATCGTAGTTTGAATTCGTGCGACTAGTCCCAGCGACGAAATTTTCGTCGCACCGACTAGTATAGATTTACGTAGGGACACAAAAAGGTAGTTCTGCACGAAGCTACTGGTCGCCGCCACCATGTGTGTGTTGACCTTAAAGCTGAAAAACGCACATTCGTCTCTTTTATAATTTATATTAGTAATCTTTGTATTTATTTCTTGAAAGAATGTTTCACGGTTAATATCATTTAATTTATGCTTATTAATGTAAACAAATTCCCTTTATTCTGTCACAATGTGTGTGTTGACCTTAAAGCTGAAAAACACACATTCGTCTCTTTTATAACTTATATTAGTAATCTTTGTATTTCTTTCTTGAAAGAATGTTTCACATTTAAATTATGCTTATCAATGTAAACAAATTCCCTTTATTCTGCTCAATGTGGAGTTTTGGCTTGTGTCTGTGTGTTTTTAAAGGGGCTGTCACCATTTGTAGTGTTACATAAATCAAAGGGCTCTTAAAGCCATCTCGTTAAAGCGTTAGAACGTGTGGTTAATAAAAACAAAATAGAAGAATTGATAGTGAATATGGTAAAGATGCCGTTGTAGCGCACCTTTAGATTAAGTCTACTTAAAATACGTACATGAAAACATCACATGATGCATATTAGCCAATAGAAATTTATGTTCACGAAATGGGCTTTACATTTTCAAAAAAAAAACAACTTTAACATAAAAGGCTGATCAGACAGCAAATTTGTTCGATTTCTTTTAATAAGATATGCCCGATATTTCGGTTAGACAAAACTAACCTTCATCAGGGGCTAGGAAAGCTCAGTGAAGATGGAAACAAACGGTTACAATATTTAAAATGGGCTAAGATAAATTGCTGGCACACGATAGGCTAATAAACAAGTAACGGTCCAGCTATATATTGCTACTGTTTGTTCTAGTGGTCCTTGCATTTTTACAGAAGTTATTTACATTTTCACGCTAGTAACTAAAATGGGGTCCTATTATTTGGTTATACAATAGACGTGTTTAGAAAATGTTATAGGCTGGGCCTTATCATCATCATTATTATTTTTTTTTTTTGCAAAAGGAGGGGAAACCGTGCCCCTCTGCTAACAACTTCTCTGTACAGCATTGGGGGATCTTTTCTCATCAGTGCTCCACTTTTTCAAGACCAAAAGCCAGAATAATCCTCAACTTCGACGACTAAGGAGAGCTTTTTTTCACAAGATTTGGTGCCGTTTTTTCACCACAAGCAAGAAAGCGTCTTGTAACCATCTGTCTTCGCTTTGGTGAGTGCGTGCTTTTCAATTTGGGTTTTGGTCTCGCGAGTTTTCTCGCCCTCGCGTTACGTGGAGATGGCCGCGCGTACCGCACACCAGCCGTTCGCCCACACTAGAACTTACTGTCCGCTTGATAGTGGAGGAAAACCTGGATCTTGACTCGCTCAGTATAGCGCAGTCGTTACCGAACTTTAAGGAAGAAATCGTTTGGACAGAATCGGCCACGCGGTTGGCGGCATCGGGCTTTGACTGCGAAAGCCGCGTTATCCCTTTACGCCTTTTACGGCAAAAAGCACTACACGTGTCATGCTTCATTCCCGTTGAATTCCCCGATGAAAACCTGCTACAACTCGTGGAACAATACGGCGACCTCAAAGCGCGAGCAGTCCGCCGGCTTTGCTTCAAAGCTACGCGCACATCGAGAACGGCATCCGTGTCGTAGAATTCACACGTTAACAAAAGGCAGTGCCACGCAAATAAGTCACTCAAGGGCTCGAGTTATTTTTTTAAGTACACTGGCCAGCCAATACTATGCTACCGGTGCCAGTCTTCCGAGCGCGTTGTTAAAGACTCCCCGAAGGCGAAACGCCGCGAGGCGAACCGCGAGGCTCCAGTGCCCGGAGGGGGGACACCAGAGGCCTCCCGACCCCCACTACAGCAACCAGCAACGACACTCCCCCTGTAACCACAATAGGCCATTTGCACGATAGCGTCATTTGACTACAACTACCAGAACTCATTTCGTTTTTCCTTTCTTATTTAAATTTTGTAATCCCAGTGAGGTTTAAATAACAAAGGTCCTAATTTGCACTACAAAACAAAAAAAATGAACCTCCGTGCGACCCTTCTCCAGAAACTGCCGGCCACCCCCTATTACCGATGCCGTGAGCGTAAGCGTGAGAAGTCCTGTCTCGTGGTAATTTAAATACAACAGATGATCACACGCGTTTGGCGGAGATCAAAGATCTCCTAAAAACGCCATCATTCGCAGTAAAAAACAGTGGATAAAGCTGGGGGAAAAACCGACCAAGTATTTCCCGGGAGTATTTCTACCAGCTTGAAAATCAGCGACAAACTCGCGACTCAATTTCAGAGTTGCGTGCCAACAATTCAATCGTGACTTCCGATAAAAATATTCTTCGCGAATGTCGCGATTTTTATCGTAACCTCCATTCGGCTGAACAAGTTTATTTATCTAGCCAAGACTGGCTTTTAGACCAACTGGATAAAACTCTGGCATCTGAAGACCAGGAGAAATGCGAAGGTGACCTCACACTCTTCGAATGTCAATGTTTTGTAATAACGAAATATAATATCCAATTTATTCAACACTTTTGAACAGTTTTATGGTAAAATATTTATTGATTTCAAAGTTGCGTTTGTGAGTTTATTTTTAGAGATTTGAATTTACAAAATGGTAATTAGATGACGCCGACCTGGGACTTTGCCATTATTTCTACGCCAATTTACAATGCGCAGTTTACAGCTTGAGGATAATAATTTGATAAATACTAAAAAATAAACTGTGGAAAAACGTAAGAATTCACTAGCATCCGTGAGATTTTCAAAACAGATCACCATATCTGTACAAGCCATGTCGGGATGCAATCCCGAACGCCATTATGAAACAACGGATCAGGAGGTTCTTCAAGCTCCAAGAAACACTACTCAAAAACAGAATAAAACAAGGAGCTTAAACATAAACTGCAAGAAGTCATTATTCCAGTAGAGATACGGCAGCTTCAGACTTTGATCTTGGACACTTACATCCGTGATAAAGATCCACTTTCTCACAAGTCTTGCACACCGCAGACTTAGACACTAAATCACCGGCTGAGAGATTGGAGGCTCAGAGACCGGACGAGAGAAAGCGGCGGAAATCGAGCCTCAGAGATTGACTGATCCAAGCATATTCATAACAATTAACAAAAACTGCAGCCGATCACTACTTATCTTGCAACAAAAGTTAGCCAAAGACGCTCCAACATATGCCAAGAGAACTAGCATAACGAAGGCATAGACTGGAAACAATAATTCTATAAATGGCAGTGAGTGTGCACAGCATGTAAACTGACCTCCTGTCATTAAAGAGATTTATATCCCAAAGATAAAAGAGTCATACAATACATCGAGCATTTGTCACATCTCTATTTTGGTGATCAAAGGGGAACAAATATCTCGTAGACCTTCTTGGGAAAGCTATTCTAGAGGTTTCTTTATACATTATGCAACTAGCGGGAGTCGTGTTTGGCCTGTCACTTTTATAATACTGATATTCTCAAATTAATATATGTATCATATGTTTAATAGATAAAATACTACATGTAAAGAAAGCCAAATTTAAAAAACGTGAAAAGTATGAAAAGTATGATTTTCTAGTACTTAGGAAACAAAACTCTTTCACCCCTGACCAAGTTAACTTTAGATATATATAACCAGTTATTCAGATTCCCGTTTTGGCGATTATAAATGGCCAAACACAATAACATACGAGAGGAAAATAGTTAACAACTTCAAAGCTATAGCACACGCACTTTTTCTTATCAATTACTACCACAAACAGACTCAGTAGATGGGGTTAAACGGATGTTGAACTATGTTTATTCAAATTGATACTGCACAAGAAACAACACCCTAAACCGGGTGAGGGGTGGGGGGGGGGGGGGGGGGGGGGGGGGTTGCTCTTGCTTTCACAAAGGATAACACAGGAATGAATGATCATGACAGTGGAACGCTCAAAAAGGTCTTATCTGAATACATGCATTCCAAAGATATCCATAACGGAAACTAGTGTAGTAATTAACCCTTTTAACATATCTATGATAAAAACACTCAATTACTACCACAAACAGACTCAGTAGATGGGGTTAAACGTATGTTTATTCAATAAACCGCCAAACCCAAAGGGGAAAAAGAATAAAAAAAGGGTTTGAGAAGAAGAAGTTACGATGTGGGAGAGAGTCTGGTTGTGATAGAATGGAGAATTTTAAAGTTATTTTCGTTGGAAAGAGTGAGATAGATTAAATATGCGTCACTCTTCTAATCGCCATGCGATTTAATAAAAGCTGTAGGCGCTCGATTACAAAAAGCAAATGTAGCGCCTCCGCGACGAAAACTGTGCGAGGAATACTGTGTGAGGAATACTGTGCGGGATTAAACCTAATGGCTGAAAGAGCATTATACTGGTGAGCCAAGATAGGCCTGTACGATCCCCGAGATTGACAAACGAATAATGGTGAAGAGGGCGACAATTGTACACTAGCTAAATACTGCCTAAGCACGGTGACAGGACAAAGGGGCGAACCGGGAATAAACGGCAAGGGAATTTCTAAAACCCGCTCCCGAAACTGGAGTGTCTTAGTGCGCGTGATGCGCAACAAAACCCCTTGCGGTGTGAAAGTCATGCTAGATAGTGTCAAAAAACACGCCTGGAAATCGCCAATTTCAGACTACTAAATTAGAGATACGTAAAAAAGAAAAGAAGGCTACTAAAAATAAAGCACGCATGCAGACGTGCAAATGATTATCTAAATCGAAAAGACGGGACAATTGTAAAAGGATCTCAACAGTGATCGGTTCTTTTCGTGCGACACAATCACCCAAGATCCGACGCACCGCTCGTTTGGCAAGATAAACGTCATATTAAATCGTCAAGAAAGGCAAAACTGGCACCACACGAGCGGTTAATATGTGAAATAATGCTCAAATAATTAACGATCGAACGGTATGACGTTAAAGAACGTGACAAAAAAAACTAAATAAAGCAAATAAACGGATTTGGAAACTGGGAAAGGCAAGAAATCGAAATATTGGCAAAACAATAAATATGTTCGCATATAGCATCTCATAGAGCGCTTTGTGGAGTCGCAAAAAGCATGGACCTGGATAGTTCCTAAATACTGCTGCAAAGCGTCGATGTGATCTGCGAGATAAAATTGAAAAACAGATTGAAAGAAAGAAAAATCAATAAACTTAATAAGGATCTATGAAAATAAATGGAAGTAGCTACTTAATATACATTAAAAACGAACATAGAGTCGCTAGGAAATACTTGGGTAAGGTTCAAGGTAGCTACGGCATGCTGCAAATAGTCTGAGTACGAGGAGTCTAAGTGAGAACGACTCAACGCGTCCGCTAAAACGTTAGACTATGACTTCCCGCTAATGTAACGCGCAGATAAACGGATATTGTTAAGAGACAGCAACAACCAAATTTCACGTAGACAACGCTGCATGAAGGCGTTCGTTGAACGTTGATTGTTCAGTGCGTATACGCTGACCTGATTGTAAGCAGTTCGAGCTGGTTAATGTTCAAATATTGACTAGCAATAAAAGGAGGAAACTTGGCATGGAAGAATTCCCCAAAACACACTGCACCACAAGCATCAAGACAAGCATCACATGCCAACAGTTCTGGATCGACACAGTAATGGCGGTCGGAATTGTTGCTCTTGCTTTCACAAAGGATAACACAGGAATGAATGATCGTGACAGTGGAACACTCAAAAAGGTCTTATCTGAATACATGCATTCCAAAGATATCCATAACGGAAACTAGTGTAGTAATTAACCCTTTTAACATATCTATGATAAAAACACTCAATTGCATCACCTTCCTGACTCTTCAACGAACCAGATACAAACACGAATAAAAAGTCAGAAAAGATTGTTTGTGAAGCAAAGTAACAGGTGAAGTTAAATCGAATTTAAGAACTCTACTAACTTACCGTTTCCTAAACACAGATTTTAAAAGCCCGTAATCGTCACACTCGTCGGACTCCATCCTCAAACACGTGCAGACTGCACAATCGGTCAAACTCGAAACGCAACATTCATATATTTTCCAACTAGGGTTGAGTGAGGCATGAAGTGGAACTTGAAGACAGTTTGGACAATAAAGTTTATGTTTCGTGTTTTTGTTTCGTGCCATTTTAAAGTTATTTCTGCTTCTTTTCTTTCTTTGTTTTTTGTTTTTTTGGTAAAAATCGTAAGGAATTATTTTTCTGTTTTTTTTTTTCATCCGCATTTTATCATCTGCATTTTGTTATCCGCATTTTAATATCCGCCGTCCGCCATCCGCCATCCGCCGCCATCCGGTCCTCATTTTACAGAACGGTGAACTCTCATAACTCATAACTCTCATAACAGTGAACTCCTAGACGACCGGCACAACAGTCATTTGTATTCCCGATTCAACTCCAGACACGTCCTCAAAAGAACCAGAGACTGTTATCATAATACTGATACGTTTTTACAACAAGGTACAATAATTCACTCACTAGTTTTCTCGTTGTTTATGTTCATATTGGCGCCAGAACAGCAACCATAACTATGGGAACTATACAACCTCCGGTCAGGAAGTAAAATTGCAGTTTAATACCGATGCCTTGGATTTTATTTATACTTCACCAGAAATCCGCAAACATTTCCTTCCAGCAGAAATTTTAGCTGTCTCCGCGACCCGCAAAATATCCTTGTGCACGGTAGCTAAATTAACAAAACTATGACGTCGTCTTTCCCATACTATTGCATAATCAAACCGTAATAGCAATGAATCAAAATTGAACAAACGCAATTTTGCTTTGCCATATCGCTCATATTAAAACACAAACTTTCCCGTCCCATTTAACTTTCTTAAAACGTCTCCATTCGTAAAAATACAGCGTGAAATTCTCAAACTGCGTTTGCCAAAAAAAAAAACGCAAGGCAGCTTAAATGGCTTTACGACAAATGATTGAAACTGATAGGTAACGTGAGATATCGAAACTTAAGAAGAACTTAATACCTTTGCGGTAACGTAATGTGAGATATGACAAGTTCATCACAAGTTTTGACATCCCGATACCCAAGGGAAATTAACAATAGGTCCGGGGGTGCTCCCCAAAAATTTTAGGAGCAGTATGTGACGCCCTTCTTGAAATCCTAACTGGTTTAACCAACCATATCCTCAATGCCCTAATATAGCTTCTATAAAGAAGAAACAACTAACCCCCCCCGGACAAAAGTCCACAAAAATTTGTTAACAACTTTTGTCCCCATATTCTACTGACTCCTATATCTCGTTTCGCGCGCATGCGCTTTAACGAGATAAAAAGCCAAAACACATCTTTATATCAGTGAAAATCCAAAAATAATGGTCCAGTTTTGCTTCAAATTATTCTACTAGTGCTCTAAGAGTAAAAATATTTGTCTTGGGCTGCAGGTGGCCTGGATGGAAATGGATTGCATCTTGAAAAAAATGCGCTATTTTTTTCAAGTTTATCGCTTGTGTCTTGGAAAACTCGCTAAAACTCTGATTATAGTTTATTTTCTCTTCAACATTTCACTTGATATTGTGTGGTTCCAGAAAATATCCATACTTCCCCCGCGGATGGTCAATGGAAATTCCAAGGGGGAGGGGGGCTAATAGGCAGAAATTTCCGAGGGGTTGGGGGGTGTCCACATGAAGAATTTGTCCGGATGGGTAGGAAATGCACTGAAAAAATTGTAAGCAAGGCACAAAGTAAACTTATTATACTTACGTGAAAAATTTTGAACGGATGAAGTTAACGGCTGAACGGCAGAAGAAAAATTTCGAACGGCTCGCGGTGAACGGCTGAACGGCAAAATCATCATTCCGAACGGCTGGCTGTGAACGGGTAAATAATTATTTCGAACAGCTCGCGCTGAACGGCTAAACGGCAGATTAAGAAAAATTTCGAATGGCTGACTGTGAACGGCTATCGAAAAATCTTGAGCGAACAATCAAAGACACGAAGGGATATACAGTTCCGAAGAAATTTGACCGACAGCAACAAAGGCGATCTTTAAATGATAAGATGTATCGGCAAGTTGTAATACGCCCACGAAAAAAAAATTATCAGAATTTTTAAAGAAGACAAACGTTGTACAAAACAAAAGCTAGTGTGCCAAACACCCAAACAAAAGCAGTCGAAAACAGGTTGAAAACCAGAGTTTTCTGACAACAAGCGTGCAAAACCAAAATGATTTTTGGGTCACTGTTTGGGTCATTTACGCTCAGTTGCCGACAGCAACAATTAAAATCATCACCGGAGTCTTTTTCGGTCTTAAAATCAAAAATCTTCAGGTAAATTGCACGCTTAATGTTTACATTTACCGAGCACTTTATTATTAAGGAGGTTCTTACCCATTTCTCAAGTCCACTTTTGTTGTAGCGCATAAAAAGTCAAGCCACTTTGCATGCAAACACACAATACATTGTACTTTATGGGAGTATAGGATTTGTTTACATCGGTGCTTCCATGGCAACGAAATGGCGATCCTCCGAAATTCACAAGTTTCGGAGTTTCTCTAGATCAAGAGAAATTTTTGTAAAACCCGCTAGTGGACTAAATGATTTAGACCATGGGCTTTCAAACTGGACAAAGTTTGAAAGAAATGTATGAGAGCGTTTTTGAAATTTTTAGGGATGAAGTTTTGGGGATTATAAATACAGAGAAAAACATACTATCGACATAATTGGCTAATATCTGAAGAAAACGATGCGCGATGGGAATGTAGTTTCATCTCATAGTAGTTTGATTCCATTTGAAATAGTGTGTGAAAACGTGAAGGGGTTGCTCTGGCCGATTGCGAGAAAGAAGGATTTGATTTGCGTGCGTTCTGCTGCTCTTGTTGCCAGTTTTGTATGTAATTTGGTCTACGCCTACAAATGTGAGGATAATTTGAAAACCGCGAGATATATATTTTTTAAATTGTGACAATCTCGAGATTAATCATCAATTTATATGGCCTGCAAGTTTCGAGGACATTGAAGGCATGCAAGGCAATAAAATTGGGCCTCCAATGTACCATTTTTTTCCTGCATATTTTGTGTTTACAAATGAGCGTCCTCATTATTCACGAGTATTGTTTTCAAGTTTCATATGCACGTGCAAAACTTTAGCAAAAAATTTATTTGCATCGAACAGAACGCTCGATTGCTTTCCGAAGCTCAGGGGTGGGTGCACCGCGGGTTGAAACTTTGGTGTCATCTCGATAAATGCGTATGGGGCTTTTCGCCATTCCACTTCATCTTCTTTGAAACCAAAGATGTTGGTAAAAGGTCCTTTCGATGGTTCGCTTACCGTTTGCCGTCCGCCATCTTTGTTTACGATGCTCCAATATAGGCTCACATGAAGAAGAACCACAGGTGCTCCCATCATCCTCTTTCGTTTGCCTGGCGTCATTCAAGCTTTATTTTACTGTTGCCAGGCAACTGCACGACATCTTCAAGTATATATGGATATAAATATATTTTTCGCTCGAATTTGCCCGGCTTAGCTCCCGAGGAACGACAAACTTTTTAACCTGCTTCGCGAGGAACATTTTTTCTTTGTTTATGTTGTCACTATTTTAATGTTGGTACTTAAAATATAAGATATCCAATTTAATAGTTGGAGTAACATTCCTAATATATTGTTTTTTCTGTTTTTCTTTCCATGTGGAATTTTGGTGCAAATCAGGTTGTAAGTGCCTTCTTTTATTGAAGTGAATGCCATTGTCAGTTTTTGCTTGTACAAAGTACATTTTTTATCATCCCAAAAGCCAGGGTTGTCAATCGTAGTTTGAGTTCGTGACTAGTATAGATTTAGGGACATTAAGAGGTAGTTTGCCCGATACTACTGGTCGCCGCTACCATGTGTGTGTTGAACCTAAAGCTGAAAAACGCTAATTAGTCTGTTTTATAATTTATAAGTAATCTTTGTTTTTCTTTGTTGAAAGAATGTTTTACGGTTAATGTTATTTAAATTATGTTAATAAATGTAAACCAATTCCCTTTATTCTGCTCAAGGTGGAGTTTTGTTTTTAAAGGAGCTGTAACCATTTTAAGTGCTACTATAAAATAGCCAAACCACAACTTTGTATCAGTGAAAAACCACAAATAATGGCCAGTTTTGTTTCAAATTATTCTACTAGTGCTCTAAGAGTCATAATAGGTGTCTTGGACTGCAGATGGCCAGGATGGAAATGGATTGCATCTTGGAAAAAAAATGGGCTAATTTTTCCAAGTTTATCGCTTGCGTCTTGGAAAACTTGATAAAACTGATTATTGTCTATTTTCTCTTCAAAAATTCACTCGATATTTTCCTCTTAGTGTTCTATAAGCATTTCGTGTGCGACAAAGGTACTTAGTTTTATTTTAGGGCAATTTGACCCAAAAACCTCAAAATCATCATGACATAGCTCCTTTAGTTGCCAGTATTATTGAATTGTGTACCACTCCATCAATTTCACAGTTGAAATAATTCAAAAAGAAAACATAGACCTGCATGTGAAACCGGGAATTTCTTAAAGTGGATTACTGGGGCAAATCAGGACGTAGATTTATATATTATTATTTTTATGACTAGAAATACGTGTCTCGTAGAACCTCGCGAAGCTCAGCGGAGGGTGCACCGCAGGTCGAAACTTTTGTGGCATGTCGATAAATGCGCATGGGCTTTTCGCCATTCCACTTCATATTCTTTGAAACCCAAAACGTTGGTAAAAGGTCCTTTCGATGGTTCCCGTACCGTTTACTGTCCGCCATCTTTGTTTACGATGCTCCTATATATGCTTACATGAAGTAGTACCACAAGTGCTTCCATCATCCTATTTCGTTTGCCCGACGTCATTCAAGCTTTGCTGCGTTGTTGCCAGGCAACTGCAGGAAATCTTCAAGTATATATGGATATAAATATATTTTTCGCTCGAATTCGTCCAGCTTAGCTCCCGAGGCACGACAAATTTATTAAACCCCGCTTCGCGAGGAACACTTGTTTCTTTGTTAATTTTTTTACTATTTTAATGTTGGTACTTAACCCTATTCAGACTGGGTGGGGGGGGGGGGGGGGGGCTTTTCGAATCCCCCCTCCAGTAAAATTGTGATAACTCTTACACCGAAATAGCTATGAGGCGGAAATTTTCTGACTTTTCCTAGAATTTATCTAGGGACATTTTGGTATCCATAACATTTCATTGTGATCAACCATGTTGCCATGGCAACCGGTTTTTGACACAAAGGTCTTCAAAATGTTAAAATATGGTGAATTTTTTATTTTAAGATCTTGTTCTTTGACTTATAGTGCATTTTCTTGTTACAATAGTTTTTTTCTTGGGACTATTTCTTGAAAGACAAGAAAAATTTTTAACAACAAATATTTGGGGGGAGGGGTAGGTAAATTTTTGCTCTCTTTTACTTATAGACAAACATTTTGTACTCTTTATTAAATAACGCTTCTAAGTTCATTGTTTGGATAATAGACATTAGTTTGATACGTGTTTTATACATTCTGATCCTTTTCTCTTTTAGATATTTTTTAAATTTTAATTTAAACGAAAAAAAAAGGAAATCCAAGATGGCGGATCCAAGATGGCGGATCCAAGATGGCGGATCCAAGATGGCGGACAATAATTTCAAAATTGTAGTTTTATCGCCTTTTTTTGCTTTTTCTCGCTTTACAAGTGTGTCCTTGTTTGTATTTATTATGTTTCAATATTAAAGAGATGATTTTACAGTTATATTTGATATTTTAAGCATCTGGATGGAAAAATATCAAAGAAACGTCGGAAAAACAAAAATGACGTCATTGTGACGTCATAATTGGGTGTGGCAGGTCCAAACTGGGTGTGAGGTTTCCTTGTATGGAGTTGAACATCGTGTGAAAATTTCATGGTCCTAGCCCTACTGGTTCCAGAGATATAAAGGGGGGGTCGAAGGAGCCCC